>LKNJ01000188.1:191733-472546 GCA_002120245.1 Maccullochella peelii | reverse complement strand
TGGGTCCTGCCATTCATGTGGATGTTACTTTGACACGTACCACCTACCTAAACATTACTGCAGACCTAATGCAGTCATAATGTTATGGCTGATCGATGTATAAGTAGTGTGATCTGTCTCAGCTCTGTCATTGACGGAAGACAAAAGAAGTTTTGTGTGAATTACTTTCAAAATGTTAGAAACCCAGATGAGTGTACCATAACATCGTTTGGTAGTATGCGTGTGAAATGGGTCTGGCCTAATAAAACGTACATAAATGTACATATTTACACTAGGACAGAGCTTAGGTTTTACCTTGTATGGGGAGATATGTGTATCTGACGGGAAGGCCAGCATGCCCATCACTTGTCGAACTTCATCCAACTGCCCACCTTCTGCTTGGCTGAAGTGCTTCCTCGCATGTCTGACATACACAGAGACACACACAAACAAGATCAGTGGATGATATGATATTTTTGTTTTAGTGGCTTCAATATAATGGTTAAAAAATAGTTGCAGTAAGTGTAAGGGATTTAAGGTAAAACAGTTAGTGTGTAATGCCCAAATATATGCGTATGTGTGTGTGTGTTGTGGTTTAATGTCCAGTACCTGACTGCATCCATGCGTTTGTTTTGTCTGATGAGCTCAATGAACTCCTGGATTCTCAGACTGAACTCAAGACAACTCTGCCAAAATAACAGACAATAGATGCCAGTGCTGCAAAATCCACACAGTTTATATTTTGCCCTTCATGAACATTCAGGCAGGAAACTGAAACCTACAGTGCTGGTAGATTCTCAAGCTGCCTTTCAATATTTTATCATCCAAATGGATTTCTGGAACTGAAAAAAGCATATCCTACTACTCTGGCTGGCAGAGCTTAAAAAATACCAGTCACAACAAAAACGTACCTGCATTTGGCATTGAGCTGGAGCTAAACCAAACCAAATTTCACAAATGCTCTCATGACAAAGAAAATCAAAAGACATTCTCCCTAGCGCCATTATCCCAAACCTGGGACTAACCATATGAATATTCGGTCATCTTTGTAGTACAAGATTGACTCTCAAAGTAACAGCTAACTGGGAAGATTATCATGTACTGGCGGAGGTCTGCGCTCTACTGAGTACTTTCTGGTTTAATAGGATAATCTTAGGATTAAAACTTTAACTTGCTGCCACTGCCAGAAGGGCACAACACGCAGGAAGAGTAATTCAATCTTAGCAGCTGTCTTTCTGAGCACAAACACTGTTACACAGCTGATTCTTGTTCAGAAAGAGCAGAAAAATGCAACACACAGAACCAATAAGCATTTGTCCATATACTTCTGCTTGTTTGATATGCTTGACTTAAATTCTTGACTTAAACCCATGAAGCAAAAGTGTCATGGGCATGTCTTTTAAGTATTTGCCAGGCCTTAACTTAAACCCCTTGGATTCATTAGGTAAAAAGTGACTCTTGTAAAACTACCTTCATCTTGCGGAGGCGGGACTTGTTGTCATGACACCAGGCTAGGCATGTGGCCGTCTCCTGCCTCTCCAGAGACTCCTCCACCTCCTTAGCTGTGAGGAACATCTCAATGTTCACCAGATCCTAAAAATACAGGAGAGTGTATGTATTCATAGAAAAGAAGGGCATCCGAAAAAAACAAAAGCAAACACTGAGCACAGAGTTGAACAAAAGACTAGATTCAGAAACAACTGATTAATTTATCAAAACGTCTAAGGTTTCAGTTATAAGGACGACACAAGTCTCAAATTAAACTGACAGTTTGTGTTTCGAACAGTCAGTGAGTCTTTTAGTTTTGTCCCAGTGTTCTCAAATGCATAATACTATATAAACTCAAAGAACTCCCGAGTCTTCAGAATGACCTTGACACAAAACACACCGAGACAATTACCTCTATACCACTCTGTCTGGCCAGTTTAACAGCTGTGTTGTAGTAGCCGCAGCGCAGCAGATGCTCCACCATCATGCGGTCCATGCGCTTCTTCTTCCACAGGTTGACTGAGGCCGGCTGGTCGCTGCTGTGTTCCTTCAAGTGCTCGATGCGACGCTTACACAGCTTGGCACTCTCGTCTTCTGCTTGGATGGACTCGGCAGCCTACAGGACACACACAGACACACACACAAGAACAATCAAGATATTTACAACAAGCTGAATGTGCATCATGTAAAACAGAAGTTCAAATCAATGAGCATTCAATATCCATGCTTGTTGTAACCTCATTGCTATCGAAACGCTTGGCTTTGTTGGATTTCCTAAAAGAAGGAACTCAAGTTCTTACTTGGAGAATTTTTTTCTGAGGAAATTAACCACATTAATTTATGTAATAAAGCCATTTTTGAACAGGAAGAAACATCATTTTTTATAAACTCTCCTGCACTGCTGATTACTGCAAATTGAAATTATAATCTGCATCTGGCTGCCCTCACACTGAAGCCAGACCACAAGGCTTTTCAAACCTTGAACACTGTTGAGGACAGGCCAGACTGAACAGCTGCTTCCTGTTCTGTGGATAAATGTTGTTTGTAGGAGATAAGTTGGGTCTCATAAACATGAAGGCAAGGCATCCCACACATTTAAACATTTATTCCCATTGCTGCATGTTACATTTATATTAGAAAATGTTTTCTGAAGAGACGTAAAAGGAAGGAAACAGTTGTGTTTTTGTTAAACATGAACTCCTCTGGTTAATTATCCCTTTTTATGCACTGAACTAAACTGTCCCTTTCAGATTTTATTCTTGACCAGCTGGACCAGATTTGGCCCAACATATTTGGGGGAGAAAAAGCTCCCACGCCCCTAGCAAGTCGGTGTCTATCTTTCACCACAATGGTTTATATGTCATAAGTACCTGCTGGGCAACATGTTGGCACAGAGCACAGAAGAACTGCAGAAGTGTGTACTGATCACTTGTTTTCTGTCGTTTTAGAAAGGCTTGATAGAAGAACCAGCCAGGCAACATTCCACTGCTGACAAACACAATCCACCAAGGCCACAGTTTATTATAACCATTGTAAAGAAACCACAGCCACAATGATATGCTTTTTGTCAACAGGGGTGAGTGATGCGGCTTTTAACAGTTGGCTCTAGCTGAAGGGAGATCTTGTTTGTAGATGAGATACTGCAGCTGGTGGTGTAAGTACCAAGGCCAGATTTTCCTTTTTATTGAAACGAAAACAGCTACAGAATGTGCAATAATCACATCAAACAAATTACAGCCATAGCTATGGCGCTGAAGTAGTCTCAAACCCTGCATAACAACCTGGTGCGTACACGTGATACAAGCGCACAGAACCGTATCTGTGAGCAGAAAAGCATCCTCACGAGGGTGCTAAAACTTTCAACACGGAAATTGGGTTACATGGGATTTTTAAATTCTACTGGTTTGGTATGCAGACAGCCCTCCTGAAGTTTTAAATTGCAATCCTTGTACAAAACTTACCATAATGGCAAGTCCTTAGCCAGTCTGGAAAGAAATAAACTCACTGGGGATTGTGTGCGTTTGTACATACAGTAGATGTTTTTATGTGTGTGCACAAATATCTTGGCTTCTGCTGTACAACAAATCAAAATCTACACATAAAAACACTTCTTGAAAGTTGATAGAGAGGAAATTGGTGTGTGGAAGTGTGTGTATGTGTACATCTGTATCCCTCACCTTCCTCTTCAGGGCGCTGAGTTTCTCCACCACACCATCCAGCAGTGACACCACGGAGTCGACCACTGGGAAGCTGCTCAGCGTCTTCTCCAGCTCTGCGACAACCATCGTCACGTGACTTGTCTCCCGGTCGATGTTCTTCTGAGCTGCCCTGAAACGTTTGTTCAGAGTCTCATAGGGGACCTGCAATGACAACGCCATGGGACATTTACCTCAGTGTATCAGGCATTCAGGTTTAGCAGTGGCAAAGAGCAAGCAAGCTGCTCGGGGAGAATTTTTACAAAAACATCATTAACGAACAGCTCAACAAAGACACGGGAAAATGACCTCTAGCTGATTACGGTTTGGATTCAGCTATAGAATGTTGTTTCGATAGCTGAGCTATAATGGGTCTTGAACAAAAAACCCCAACAAAAATAACCTATTCTGCCATAGAAAGTGAACACAGAAAAAGAACTTTGTATAGATATCCTGTCTTGTAGCAGCTAAAGAGACTGGAGCGCACACAAGCAATCACATACAAACAAAGAAATTCCTTTTCCAATGCATAAAATACATCTCTTTAACCCCTGCTGTTAATGTTTCTTCCAAAGATGTCACCAGCAGTTGGAGAGAGATTAACACTATCAGCAGTGTGCTCTATGATGCAGTCTTCTAACAGCCTAATTTCATGACATTTCTGCAGCCTCAGTCCAAGAACTCCTCAACAGAAACAAATGAAAGCAGGAAGCAGTTGACTGGAGCCTACTTTTTCCAACTGCAACAATCCTGTCTTTCTTGCTACTGCAATCCACAGAATATTCGATCATTGCTACATTTAATTTCACACAGTATTATGTTAGTAAGAATGTGTATCTCAAGTACTGTACTGTAATTTGATCCAATTAATCCTAACAAATTCCTGTTTAAAGTTTCCCTCATACATTCTGTGACAATTTCTTGTTACTGAGGCTCCCAATTGATAAAATATTTAATTGTTGGCCTTGCATCTGACTTCAAATCTAAGAATTTGATTGTTTACAGCCTTTTACAGTTTCTGACCAAAACTACACTATATTATAAAGAAGTTTCTCCTATGTCTCACCATTGTGAGCCACATGAACTGCACTGAAAGTAGAAAAACATCTTATCTGACATTTGATTGTGACATCAATGATCTATGCTTATTCGTTTCAGAATAGTAAAACCTCACCCAGACCACAATGAGGGCTAAACAAACAAAACACTAGCATAAAGAATGTGTCCCCAACTGGTTAACACACACTGACATATAGCTACAGTTTCAGTGGTTGTGGTAAATAAAGTATAATGAAAACACAGCTTAAAAAAAGCAATAAAACATTAATGTCGAACATTTATAAAACAGATTTGTATTGACTGATCTACATACCATTACCTATGATCAAACCAAACAGCACAGGGCTTTCCCCCTACTACAACACAAGATGGCTTCTCAGACCCGTGAACCAGATATGACTGTTGTGGTTCCTTCTCCGAGATATTGCATAAAAAACAATAGGAGAGCTTTGATCCAGTGAGAGGATTTTTTTTCTTTTAAGTTAGAGCCAAGTTAATTTCACAGATCACTAACATTGGAGAGGAAAATGATGCAAGGCATGCAACAAAACATGATAGAATAGAGAGAAAAAGAGAAAGTTGCTGCTCCGCTGGAATTATTATTTTCATCACTAGGATCCAACTCTAATTTTGCCAAAATAAAGTCCAGAATGGAACCCTGTTATTGAGATACTGAAATTGCACCACAGAACAGTTTTGTATGCACTGGTAAATATTCATTAGTGCCCCGTTGACAGAAACAGAGGGCTTATTCTGCTCAGGAATGTGTATGGCCACTGTGTGAGAGGGGAAAAGACGGAAAAGGTATTGGCTTTACATCAGTCTCCAGCATTTTTTCCCCCTGAGGGCTACACCAAGATCAGGGTTTGCCACTGACACATTCAACTGGTCAGTGTTTGATTTTTAGTGACACACTTGGCCACAGATCAACAAATTAATTGGGGATCATGAAATGAAGCCAGATACAGTAGATGGTGATGATTACAGCAAGAGAAAGCCAGATCAATTCATAAAATATGCATAGAATTCCCAGTGTATGAAAACAAGCAAGGCTTAGCAGTCTAACGCTGCAGACCTTCAGACCACAGAGATTGTGTCAACTGGAAGAGATGTTGCTATCCTCTCTACCGAAACTATGCATTTAATGTCAATGAGCAGAATGTGATGAAGTATTTAATTCACTGGATAAGCCAAAACAGACATTCAAACCTGGATATTTAATCTATGAACAATTTGTCAAATGAATTTACAGAAAATGTAATGTATCACAAGAGATACTGCTGATTTTGTTTGTTTTTAAATTAGTATGATTTTCCTGTCTGGCTACTAGATCTTATGTATGGTATTACTCTTTTCCATGCAACCCTGATTTATGTGACAGTTGCCATTTAATTCAGCCATGATTACGTTTCAGACGGCTTTTATAATGGATAGACTGCCACTGTTTGAGTGGTTGTCTTTCATGATTTGTTGGGAGGTGGCTCAGTGCAAGATACATCCACAAGCCCACTCCAAACAGTGCACATTACTCATTAATGATAATCAGAATAACTATAATCATTAAATCGCTTAGGTAATTTTAGCAGGTCTAAATGATAATTGTGACTTACCTTGAATACAGACACATTATCTTACATATGCAGCATTAAAATGCCATTTGACTCCAGTGGGCCTGTAATTTTGGCATTCAGGTTAATAACTGGCCAAAACGGGGTTTTGGTCATGGTCACAAAGTCTAGCCATTTAAGCACATAAATGAGTAAACATTAGGGATCCCATTTGCTTTAAGAATGCATCTGGTAAGCCTTACACTGATCTGACTGAAAATGTCCAAAAACATCCCCGAGGATACAATATCTAATACATGCTGTATTTTGTTGGTGATGCAGATTAGCATATTTCTCAGTGTCAGGCAACATTGTGACATTATAATTGTGCTTAATATAGCTCCAAATGTAACCAACACACTGCTCTTCCCTAGATGTAGACTCCCATTTGATGCCAATTATAACCATTATTCCTGTCTTAAAATGGTGCCCATCATCCTTACTGCAGCATCCAGGCAAAGACAGACATATCCCCCCAAACCACAGCCATGCTTTGTTAACACAGAGACGTCTTAACACTAAAAGCCACATTATATTCATCATGACAACATGATGTCATTAGTTACCACACAAAAGCTGTCAATACATTGCTACTCACAAACGTGCTTTTATATGACGGCGCTTTCTCGCTCTCTGAGACGGCTGATCGGAGGAAGCAGCACGGGCTTGTTTCAGCTCGTCTTTTAGCAGTCGTGTCGCAGTAACGTTATGTGGAATGGAGGAACGGTGCGTGTGTGCGGCAGCAGGCTGTGATTTCTCTCGCTGGCCATTTTGAAGTGCAGAGAGGCAGCAGCAGCAATCTGATGACACTGCGCTAACTCGCAGGACTGATTCTCTTACGGGCTCTCCCCCGGTGATTTCAACCGATCCATCCTCCCAGCTAGAATTTGCATGATCGACGTTACGTATCTGGTAGGCTATTCATCTTTTGCGACGATAAAGATGGCTAATACTAGTACAGAAAAGTAGCTAGCAGGCCAATCACGCCTGCCAGCCATTTCTTTGACACCGTGCCTGGTTGTTGACGGGACGAGCAACCACGTTGTTACATGCTCTGTCAGTGGTGATGCGTTTTTATAACGTGTATATCATCCTTTAACTGAATTCTACTTCTTAACGACTAGTGCCCAGACTAGCGTAGTCGTTAAACGTCCACACACACTAGCGAAGGTTGCCACATTGCTAGCGACCGTTAAATTAATGCAACGTTAGCTAACCTTGGTAGGTAGCGTTATCTGATATGTCAAAACTGGTGTCAAAGGAGCATTGTCAAAAACAACTTAAACTTAAGCCAACAGCTCTAAGGCCCTTGACACACTTAACCTCAATAATAAGAACTCATTAAGGCAGTAAACAGCCAGCTAACTAGCCACCAGCTTTTCTTATTTATCGAACTACTTGATCCCTGCTATTGCTCTCCAAAGGTAGTTAGTGGACGCTGCTAACTGGCTAAGCTAGTCCAGCTAACGTTACCCTCCTTGTCAAGTTCGCTAGTCTCGCTATCAAATTAACTAATAATCCCCATTTTCTAAATACCATTAAACACACCCTGTATTTCGGACGCGACAGAGTCGTTAAACTATTAATATGTGCCAGTTTCAGTTGTTGTTTACCTTCAGGGTAGGATATTCTTGGACTTTGAGAGCCATGGACAGTTGAGATGCTGTCTCTTGCACCGCCATCTTGGTTTTGAGGTTTTCTTGTGGTTGTTTGTGTGTGTTTTTTTTTTCGTTTTTTTTCGATCACCTCAGAATGGCCTTGGTACTCACTACTGCCATCTGGTGAGACGGTGCCAGCACTGACTCTGTGTGTGGTGTGCTTTGTTTAACATCTTTCAGATACTTTTCTTATCTGAAGAGGCTTCAAACTGAAAGTATTTGTTGATTCAAGGTGAAATACAGCATGTTATTTACATACAGTCAATGTCATGCTGTTGCCGACAAAAATCACCACAAAATGCATTTAGTAGCTGTTCTGGAGTTGTCATTCACATTGCATGCTCTTCAGGAGCAGATTTCACAAGTAGTTTACCCAGTTGTCCTAGGAATTGTTCCAAATTTCCATTTTTTCTGACCACTTCAAGGACCTCTTGTCCACACAGACTCGTAAACTGAGGGCAATTTTACCTGCACACTCATTTCAATTCAAGAACAATACGGTCCAGAGGGACGGCACCCAAATTCGCAGTTAAAATGCTTCTGTAATTAAATCAAAGACTGTCGTAAATAATGAACAAATTAATCGTGTGTTCTTGTATTCCATAGCGCTGCTGTATTTGAGCATCCATCTCGAGCAGAGGTGAGTTTGACCTTTATCAAGCACTCATTACATTTACATAGAACTGTATTTTGAGACCAGATACCAGTTATTTAATACAGCACATCTGTTAGATCAGGTTTGAAGATTGAGATTTCAGCTGCCAATACCAGACAGCATGCATGACAGGGGCAGGTAGCGTAATGCTGAGACGATCTGTTTAAGTGACAGAAAATTAAACACCAATTTTTGTTTTAAGTCACTGACAAATAAAGCATAAATAAAGACAAAATAAGCAATTGAAGATGTCATATTGGGCTCTAAGAAATTGTGATCAGTATTTTATCAGACATTTTATAAACATTTTTTTAGATAGCGACGAATTGATTAATCAAATATCAATTGCTAATGAAAATAACTGTTAGTTGCAGTCCTAGTGTAGGCCACAGGCCCAATTATTCACTTCCAAACATCCTCATAATACAAATTAGCAATCAATAAATTCTCATGTGTATGGGCAGTTAGGAAAGAACAGGGCTCATTTTTGACATGCTGACAGTCATTATTAGACAGTGGGGATGAGGAAATCAGTCATTTCTTTAAAGGAATCCTGAATTATGTTTAGGAACCCAATCTGGGCTATAGTTGAAGACAGCTACCTGAAGTAAAGTGTAAAACCTATAACTTCACAATATTTTATTCCACTAATGATGAAATTAAATAATTTGAAAAGGAGAGACCAAATTCGGACAGACATGGGAGAATTTCTAGTCTTTTTAGATATTTAAAATACAGGTTACAGCCAATGAATCCTCCCTGCACCCGTTCCATATCATGGCCACATTTCTTTTCCTGTGTGAGTGAGAGCACCCTCCCCCCCAGCCATGGTGAACATATTGCCATTGGCCGCTGTCCAGTGCCAGGCTGTACTGATTGGCTGGCACAAGCTCTAATCGCTTACAATTGGCCCATTATCTGCTACATGCCCCACCCCCACCCAGCTTTGGAACAAAGTGGAACAGTGGACACAGAGAGGAAGGTGATGCAAGGTTTGTGATGTATTTCTGGCACAACATCAAGTGCTTCCTGTGTGTAATTTGTGTGCAGCGTGTGTGCACGTGTGTCAGTGTCTGTGTGTAAGAAATGTATGAGTTTATGTGATAGTAGTGGCTGTGCTGGCAGATTTGCTCTGCACTGTGTTTAGGTTTTGAAGAGATTACTCTGTGCCAAGTCAAATAAGGGTGAAATGACTCTGTGCATGTGTATACTTACAGTATGAAGGCTTGCTTGTCTGTGACTATATGAATATGAATGTTTATTTTTGTTTGTGTGTGTACAGTATGTGTGACAGGGAGATTATTATTCAATGAATAAACTGGTGGAGAAGTGGGTATTTCTGCCTCTTTAATGATGGATTTTGCAGAGGGGTTGTTGAATGTTGGTGCAATTTATTGAATCTAGAAGGAAGCTATTAATCTTTAATTCTCTTGCCACCCTTTACATTTTTTTCTTTTTTCTTCTTTCCTTTTCCTATCTGTCTCACCTCTCCTCTTCTTCCTCCTTACCCTCACTCTTCTTTTTTGACAACCTGTTCCTCCCTTCATGTCTTATGTTTCTGTTCTGTTCTATTCCACGTCCTATCACTCTGCTCTTCCTCCCTCCCCTCTTTCTCTTCTACACGTGGGTTAGATTTATCATGCCTGCGGTGCCCGTCTCCTCCTATAGTAGATAAGATTGCTAGTTCCTCCAGTATCTGCTCTCTACTCTGTAGTGGCATCCACATTGTTCTGCAGCTCACTGTCAGTATCCATAAACCCAAATTGTATGTGTGTGTGCTGTAGGTTTACTGCTAGTATGATGGCCACTATGTGTTTCTCACGTTTCTTGTCATGCATTTGTGTGTGTATTTTGTGTGTATCTGCGTTTGAACCTGTTCTGCAGTATGTCAATACATTTGTTATGCATGCAACTGCTTGTGATTGTACATTTTTTATTTATTTCTCTGTGCACCGCTTGTATCTTTGTACATGTACAAGCATGTATCTTTGTAATTATGTGTGTGTGTGTTAGCAACAGGTCTAGGTCTAGCTGGCTGTCAGTCTTGATAAGGCCAGCAGTTGGGAGGCATTAGTCGGGGGGCTGCTCACCTGGCCTCCACTTGGTGAATCTGCTGAGAAGGAGCTGAACCATTAGACACGCTGCAGTGACTACAGAGGGAGAGAATGGGTGGGGTGGGAGGTTGGGAGGTGGAGATGTATGGTGAGCAAGGCAGAGGTGAAAAAATAGAGTGAAAGAGATGCTGGAATCAGGAGTGGGGGCGTGATGGAGTGCGAATGAGATCGAGAGAGACATTAGGAGGGATGAAAGATAGAAAGCAAGATGGGCAGATGGAAGAGCAGGAGTTAAAGAGATGGAGAAGAGAGAGGGAGAAGAAAGGCGGAGGGGAGGTGAGGGAGCAAGGTAGATGGGAGAGAGTGAGATGAGAGGTAGAGGGGATGGAGGAGGAGAGAAACTGAAAAAGAGGAGGAGGAAGAAAAAATGGTCGAACTGTTAATGTCCACCCTCACACAACATAAGGGTGAATATCTGCTCGGTTTGCACACATGACTAAGGTGTGCGTTTAAATAAACCAAACCTCTTTCCTCCTCTCACTTCTTCTTTCTTCTGTTCCTCCTATTTCCCCATGAGCAGCATTAAATATTCCGCCGATCATCACTTGTTCCTTTATTCTAAGGAGCATTTGTTCTCGTTCCCATCTACCTCTCTATCCTTTTTCCCTGTGAAGCACCGAATATGTTTCATGTTCCCTCTATCTCCCAGAGAACATTTGTCTCTTGCATGTAAGAGGTGGTTAGAGTGAAGTTGCCATCGGCCCTGTCGACATGATAAATGTGTCTGTAGCTTCTCACGTTATTGACTCCAGGTTTTCAGTTTGAATTTGAACTGAAGCTGGACCTGCACGTGTAACGCATTCCTTGTTATACCTGCAAATGTCATTGTTATATTTAATGCTTTAAGACACGGACCTCATAGCGATACCATCCATGTGTGGTATGGTGACAAGTATAGTACCATTAATAAATTAATCACTTTAGCTATTGACTTAGCATAGATTGTTGAGTTTAATATATCATGGTTATTATGGCAAGACATTAGGCAGCTCTGTGGCTGATACTTTCCTCGAAGTGGAGCAAAATTCGATGTATTACTGCCTAAATCCCATAGCACACTATCAAAGAAGTAGCTGTGATTTGAAAAGGATCTATGCTTCAGTACATGGGGTTTTTCTTGCCTCAAATATTATCTGATCTAACAGATTTTTATAGTGTTGAGATGAAAAAAAGGGGAACAAGCCACCATGTTTTTCACATCTGAAACTCAGGGACAGCCTCAGGTCTGTGGCTGCCACTGTCAGCTGCAACTCAAAAGGTGACTTCAAGTCAACTTTTGCATGAGGGGTTTTCCACTTCCCCACAACCCTGCTGCCACAGACAGATTTGAACCTTGTACCACTGTTCAGTGCTGCTGTGTGAATTGGGCATTAAGGTGTGCATCTAGAGATGGTGTCATGGGTCAGACCAGCAGTAAACTCCACACACAACTGAATTTGGTATATGTGTTCTTGCACACACTATGGTGGGTTTGTGAACACAAAAAAGCACCTCCTTTGGTTTTGATCTTAAGTGTGTTGGCTGTTTAACTGAACTGAAACTTTTCACACTGCCACATTCGCCGTCTTACAATACACTGTCACATGTAGCTGGTAAAAAATGTCACGAGATGTCACCTTATTGGATTTTTGGATCCACATGTTTTGCTTTTGCCACCACGGTTATATTAGTTTTAGTGTTTACTTCTTGTTTTGAGGAATGATTGAGTCACGTTCTTCTCTCCACCTGGTGTGGATGTCATTAAATGAACACACCTAGAGTCACAGTGACTGGTGGTATTTGCCTGCAGCACTCTAGCGGGCAGCAGTCACAAAACATGCCAAATGCAATTTTGCTTTGAACCTTACACTACATGTACCCTTGCTGACTTTTGATTAGGCATAATTCCCATCAAATGTCTCTGCTCTCTCACTCAGTGGGGTAAGAGATGGTGACGAACAGCTGGAGAGGAGAGGCCGCAAAATTCCAATTAGATTATTTTATCAAAGAATAAACAGGGCCTCAGAGCTATCTACTCTTTAAAGGGAGCCAGAATTCCTATGTACAGCCCCGCTCCACTGTCTAAATAAAGCAAAAAGCAAGAAGGAACACATTTTTCATCTTCCTTTGAAGATAAAAAGCAATTTTTAAGCTAAATCTGTTTCATCAGTGTGTTTCGAATGAAGACAGCAGCTGACAAGGATGGTTGAAGAGAATGGTGGGGATGATAACATATGACAAAGGTCACGAGTCAGCCTACAGACAGTGTTGAAAACGACTGTTCCCCTGACCCTCTGCCTCTTTTGGGATTTGAACAACTTGCCCACTGGCTGTCTGTGACATTTACCAATAGTGGGGATGTGATGTAACCGTCATTCCTGTTTAAACTAGGTTAGGCCCTGGCAGTCGTGGGGGCGTCTGAGGCTGCTTATATCACTGTGGTTATCAAGTGGCCAAATGTAGGTGAGAGTAACTGTAAAATCACCACTGCAGGTACAGAAAGAGCCTGAGCAGGTGTATAGGTGTCAACCAGACCAAAGCACAGAGATTAAAACACTGCCTGCCATATTTACAGGCACATCAAAAGAAGAATAATACAACAACACAGCCAAACCCCACATCATAGATAACATTATGCTGTTGGCTGGTGTTTATGTTCTACATTTAACAGTACATGGATATCATATATTTTCATGGGAAATAAGAATCAGAAGAAATTAATTTGGGTCTCAGATCAAACAGAGAATTTGCTACGAGTTGCAAAGTACAGAAGTAATGAAATAATGTGTGAGTGTGTGTTATAGCAAAAAAAAAACCTCAGATTAAATTATGGATTCATAAAAATTGATTAATTAAGACGATTGCCTTATTCACAGTTTTGGAAATAGTCACAGTAATGTGCATATGCAAAGAAAAATATTACGATTAGGAAACATTTTTACTAGTTGGATCACACATACATTTACTTGAAGGCTGTAAATAATGAAGAAATGCTACAATGAAAGTAATTACTTTTTAACAGTCATGAATTTTTAACATTTAATTAATTTAACAATTAATTCTGTTTTGTCCAGTTGTTTCATGGAAGCAAATTAACTGATGAAGGTGAGGCCAATTTCACTAGTACTATGATTTGTAATCGGCTAAAGTTTAAATGTTAGCTTCCTATCCCTTACCACTCAAAATCTATTTAAATATTTCATACCCAGAACAGTATTTTGAATAATTTGAATTGTAATTCTAATAACATTAGTAAGATGATTTTTGCATGTGTTTCATTTAATAATATCACAAAGCACTGCAAAGAGTTGCATTTAAACGTCAAACTAGAATATGATTCGAAGCAGATGTTACCCAATTGCTTGAGTGGTGGAGTAAAACATCAGATTATTCACCATCATACAAAGCAATACACCTGTATTCATGCGTTGGTGTAATGCATGAATACAGCAGCAAGCAAGTGTTTGTATGAAAATGGGATGCAAATGCAGAATATTCACTACCGTAGAAATTCTGGATTATTCATGGAAATCTTTAAGTACAATTATTTAGTGCTGTCATTAAAAGTGTGAATTTTAATGGCCGTTAGTAATTGAAATCACTAATTTGAAGTTTGAATGTCTTGAAAGAACGCCAACACACTTGGAACTGTGATATGAATTTGTCTAATTACCCAAGTAAACTTCTAAAGTAAAATTATAAGAACAAAACCAGCAATTAAATTTGGTTAAGGAGAGCTTGTTATAACATGTTCTTGCTTATTACAATGAAGTTTTATGAGCTTTACTGTTGTTTTGCTGATCTGAGAAAGAACAAGTTTTTCCTCTCTTGCTACAGCGTTGTAATTGCATAACTCTTCTTTCTTTTCTTTTTTTTCTCTCCCTGTCGTCTTTCAGGAAACAAAAGATGAATTTTAGCGTAAGCTCCTCCCCATTCCTGCTCTCTCTCTCTCTCTCTCTCTCTCTCACACACTCACACACACACACCATCTCTCATAAATGCAGCAGTGCTTGAATTCAGTGTGTATGTGCATGTTTTTGTTTTTTGTTGGGGGTTTTTTGGGGGGAGGGGGGCAGAAACAGAGGGAGAGATGGAAAGACTTGCTGTAATAGAAAGTGAGAAGGGGAGGGGAGGGAGGAAGCTAGAGACGGCAGGGAGGGAAGGAGGGAGGGGTAAGACAGAGAGCGCGGACTAGCGAAGGGGACGGAAGGGAGGGGAGAGAGAGAGAGAAAAGAGGGGGAGCACATGTGTATGCTTGTCACTGAGGGGCTGGGAGAAGGACTAAGGGAAGCGAGGTAGCTGGCCACAGCCGCCATATGCTGACTGGATTCCTGTTCATGTCTGCTGTGTGAAGACTGTAGGTTTCTGTTGTGTTCTGGCCGGCTGGGAAACACACCATGGGAAGCTCACATCTCCTCAACAAAGGCATGCCTCTAGGTAAACAACTAGCACTCTGCTTTTATGTGGGAACTGTGTGTGTGTGTGTGTGTGTGTGTGTGTGTGTGTGTGTGTGTGTGTGTGTGTGTGTGTGTGCCAATATTTATGAACTCAGTGTACATTATTCTGCCTTCCTCCTCCCCTCCCCCTTCTCTGTCTTCCTCTCCCTTTTTCCTCCTCCTCCTCCTCTTCTTAATTCTCTCTCACTCTATTATCTTTTTTATCGATCAGCCTCTCTCTTGTCACACAAGAATGGTTAGCCTTTTCTCTAGCTCCCGGTGTGTGTGTGTGTGTGTGTGTGTGTGTGTGTGTGTGTGTGTGTGTGAAGAGGCAAATCTCTGCTATAGAAGGCTGCTTGAACACCTCCATTTGTGGCGACAGAAATAGATCTCTCTCTCCTTCGAGGGCTAGCAAGGACATGACACATATTTCCCTTTCATTGTGCTTCTTTTTTACGGAGAGCGGTTGCCTTCGCACACACAAATCACACGCATGCACACCCACACGCACACACATTTCGGGAACTCAACTGACACACATATTCAAGTATACACATGCATGCACACAGCCGGATTCACACACAGGTGACAGATGCACCTCATGATGGGGGCTAGAAAAGACTGTTCTAGAAAATGGGATCAAGGTAGGGTTGGTAAAGAATAAGATCTGGGGGGGGGGGGTTTGGGTGTGGAGCAGGAGGAGGAGGGTGTGAGGATAAATGATCATCCACCCTAAAGCTGAATCATTGTATTTGTGGTCACCTAAATCTGGATTTGTGAAGCTGTTTCTCCCAAAAGAAACCAGAGATTGTAGAGATTGTATCCTGTGATGTCATCAACACGCTGCGGGCAGTGTCTCTTGATGACATCAAAGATTAAAGTTGTAGTTCTGATCTTTTTCCTTTACCCTTTTTTTTCCCCTCCTCGCTCCGGGAGAGATCTCCACCCCATCTATGCCCTAACAGCTCGAGAATCCAAGGTCACGGGAATAACAACTACGAATTATGGCTCAGGGAGGAATTCCCTTTTTAAGATGCTCATGCACAAACCACTAACAGTCAATAATCACAAAACTGATCTGGTCATTGGATCTGCTCCGGCACACGGTGAAGATCATGGAACCTTTTGAGGGACGCTTTAAAATCAGTTTGTCGCTCCTGGTGATTGATGGAAGTGTTGATTCATGCTTTGTGAGGCAGGGGTCCTCTGATACATGAGTGTTGAGTCATGTCTAATCCGATTTAGGCCTCGATCAGTGACACAAACATGTCAGTCGCTCCCCCCAATCCCATGTAAAAATCAGATTTGCAGGACAAAAGACTGTAGTGTGACTGTACTGTAAGTGTAATCTTACTGTTCAGTTGAAGACTTGTTTAGATAATTTGACTTGGTCTATTTGAAAGTATAGAATGATCTTTGAAGATGACTGAAAGGTTAAGAGTGATTGGGTTGTGCTTTGTAGCTCCAGGCAGTTTCCCAGGGTTCCACACAGACACTTTATTATGTTAAAGTATTCTTTATTATAACACTTTAAGGACAGATTCAAGCAAACCTGCTCATGTTGTGACATGTTGCCAACAAAACCACAACCCAACATCAATTGAAAGTACTATTGGTTTGCAAGTTATGAAACACACCTGCACAATGCAGACTAAATATATGTGATATAGGGATACTATTGGGATTAAAACTTTTCATAAGCTTTACATATCCAAAACACTACAGATCTGTTTTGGGAATTTTAAATAGAGGATCCAGTTTTTTAAACATTTGTACCTACCATTGTACACACAAACAACATGGTGAATTACCCATTTTCTTATATTGCATAGCTGCACTCACCATTTACTTTGACCTGCACCACCATCACAGATGGTTGAGCATTTGATTTAAGCAGGGACTTAGAAACCTGACTAGTGTAAACAAATAGACACCTACAGTAAGTAGGTATAATTGACAGCAAAGAGACTGTGTGCACTAACAGCCACTGAAAGCCTTAGTCTATTATAAGGCATACAGAAAGTGCTTGAGCTACAAAGGGAAGCAACCAAGATCTACCAGCCGCTACTGAAAAGCTGGGCATTTTATGGCATGACATATGCAGTGATGGTTAGCCAACATGATACTTGCCATTTACTACTTGGAAACAATTTGTGCATTTAATTGAGAAATGCCATTCAAAAAGGGAAATGTAATTGAGAAGCATGACAGTCTAGACAGCTGGCTAAACAACAGTGCTGTCGTGTATAGAAAATATAACAGGCCTACAATGTAACATCCCAAAACAACAATTAGTGGGTAGGCTATAATTCAACCAGCACAGATTACTCAGAAACATGCACTGTTGTTAATAATTATAAATAAAATGTCAGCAGAGTCAGGTGAGTCTACTTGAAGTAAGATCTGCAGCTGAAACAACTCGCTCAGCTGGTAGCCATTCAGCAGGCACTCAAGAGATAGCGGCCTGCAAGCTGGCACAGTTTTGTTACTGATGTTATCACACAAAAAAATGATATCTGTTGTATGCACCAAAAGGCTTGTACAGCAATATTTTATTAGATGACTGTCATGTTAAAAAGTGACAAACGGCCAGTAACTTTGGTTGTCTCATTGTTTAAAAAGAGCACGTTGTTTCTTCATCAAAGATGTGACAAAACAGAAATGTGGTCAACTAAATGTGTATGTACATCCGCTACTGACTGTGGATCTACTGTGATCTCACACACACACACACACACACACACACACANTATATATATATATATATATATATATATATATATATATATATATATATTTAGGCATACTGAATACTCTCAACTAGACACTATTCATACTCAGTAACAGTAATAAACAGCCATTCTGACTAATAAACCAAGTCAAGTAAATATGTGAAATTAAACAATTTTTCATTTCGATGGGGACACCATTGAACCCACTTAAAGACCCCCTGTGGGTCCTTGGGCATCAGTTTGGGAACCCTTAATCTATAATACAATAAATGCCTCATAGTCTTAATAATCCATAAATGGGGCACATTTGCTCCAGAGTATCCAGACTGACCCTAATCCAATTGAACCTTCAAAGTGACTTTCTTCTGCATATTAACAGTTAATCCAATATAACAGGCCGACGGCAATACAATATTCCAGTTACAGCCTGTATTTACATGTAACATTTCTTGTAGTGCAAGTATTGCTTAACCCAGTAATTATTGACCTTTAGGTTCATGACAGCTTTCAAATGAGCAGTGCCTACAGGTGACACCCATCACACTGTATAAGAGATATTTTGCTCTGTTCAGGTCGTTAAATTTGCTTCACCCACCTACCCACCTCTAAAAAATTACATTTTTTCACAATGATAAACTGCTATATCTAATGAAGTGTATTTTCTAATGACATGGAAAGGCTGCATATCCAGCCTGCAATGTTTTTAAATGTTTCTGTGACCCTCTGGTCTCTGATGCAGTGCAGGGGTGCATGGAGGGCTGCTACTGTGGCTACCACTGTATAACTTTATTGATCTAGACCTATGCAGTAGTCACTATAAAGCTGCAAATTGTGCTTTCAAACCATAACTGGTCTCTATTCACCTTCTAGCTGACGAAATCAGTAAATATGCTCAGGTTGTCAGACCTGCTCAGGCACAGAGGTGAATTAACAGTACAACTGGAACTAAAATCTGCATATTCAAACTTTGTCGCCACAACTAAGCTGCTGCCAAACATTCTTATATCTCCATGTCTGTTTTGCTGCTGGTGTCTTAGTAATGGGAACAAAAAGCTGACTGACCTTAACTGGCTTGCTGATGCAGTACAAATTAAGACCTTGTATATGTGTGTAGGTGTAAACAAGTCTTTGTGTGAGAGAGATTCCTATGTGTTAGCACTTGTAAGTATCATATTACTGCATATTAGTCATGTCAACCTGCATGGATTGGTGTGCTGAGTATGCACCTGTATTTCTGTATATGTGGATGGGGCAGAGTGTGTGTGTGTGTGTGTGTGTGTGTGTGTGTGTGTGTGTGTGTGTGTGTGTGTGTGTGTGTGTGTGTGTGTACGTGTATTACTTTTGACCCCCATAACGGAAATCATTAAATATTAAGGTTAAGACTTGGTTTGAGGTTAGGCTAAGGTTAGGTTTAGGTTAGGGTTATGTAAGTAATAGTTATAGGGTAAGTCTCCATGAAATTAATGTAATGTCCTCTGAAGTGATGGAAACACGACTGGGTGTGCGTGCGTGAGAGAGAGCATGTAAAGGAGAAGGACTGGTGGAGAAGGATATGTCTGTCTTCTCCTCTTTCCTCCCTGGGAACTGAAGTGTGGGTAGAGAGAGACAGAAGACTAAAAGAAAGAATGAAAGACTGCAGAAATGTCAAGCTGCCTGAACACTCTGTACCTGGATATTCAGGCGTTTTGGGGGGGTTTTCAGCATATAAATACAGCAATGATATGAAACGTGGCTTTTCTCATTGCTAGCGAGATGGATGGGACAGGAGAAGAAAAGAAATGGCAAGGGAGATAAAGAAAGCCTGGGGAAACGAGACTGAAATGAGAGATGGAGATCTGAAAATGAGGCAACAAGAGATGAAGGGATGGCGAGATCAGTGAGGGGTTGAAAGACAAGGATATAGGGGCTTTTTAACCTCGCAAGTTGGCTCTTGTGTGCTGCATGCCACAAGAGCCAGTAACATTATAAATCAGCCGTGCTGTGGCTCAATGGTTGCTTGCTACAGTCGCAGGCAGCTGACTGATCACAGGTGCCGACAGCAAAGCTCTGCTCTCTTCTCTCTCTTCCCTACTGTGCACAGTAAAAAATACAAACACCGTAGCTGAAATGTGAACGTCTCATCTTGCTGGGGTTCACTTTCAGTTCAGTTGGAAAGGGACTGAATAGAGATTTAATTCAGGAAGTCTGACCTTGTTTCAAAACTGACAAACCAAAGAAAACATTTAACAGCAGCTAGTTGTGTAGGTATGTTTGGCAATGACAGAAAATATTTTGTAGAGGCATTTGGGAATTGTAGTTTGACCTAATATATCTGTTAGGCCTATGTGCTGGCTGTGAAAGTGATAGATGTTTATGGGTGTCATATTCAACACATACACAAATAAGATTTATGTACAGCTGGAGATAGCAATTATTTTCATTTTCGAATAATCAGATAATTACGACAGCGTATTGGGGCCATTGTTGGTAAAACAAAACAATTACAGGAAATAAGAATTTCAGAGATTAAAGTCACAAATTTTTCCAGGAAAAAAACTCAGAAAAATAGCGTTTTCTTCATTAGAACCCACATCGCTTCACTTCAGTACCGGGGAAACTACAGCTCACAATCCGCCGTATCAGCACCGCCGCTGGCTGTTTGTTTTACAAACCAACCGCAAGAAAAACAGACACAACCAGAGCTACACATAATACAACCTCTATGCTTGACTCAAACTGTTAACTCATAGACCTTCAGAATGAACGTTTCCCATTACTCAACACCAGACAGGATCGATTAACTTGTCATATTGTGTCCTGCTGTACCACAAATCCCATTTGAATTGCCCGTATATGTAATCCTCACATTGTAAAACTACTAAACACTTGACATTTTTGCAGGAAAACTGACTAAAATGATTATTAAAATTGTTGCAGATTAATTTTCTTTTGAATTGACTAATGAATTTATTGTTTTAGCTCTATTTTCATCACTGATTAATCAGCTAAATGTGGTCTCAATTAATCGATAAATGTTTTGATCCATAAAATGTCAAAAATAGTGAAAAATCACAAATTCCTAAAGCACTAGGTGATGCCTTCAAATATCTTGTTTTATTCAACAGTCCAAAATCCCAAAATATTCAGTATACAATGGTATAACAGAGAAAAGCAGCAAATTCTCAAAACTGAAGCTGGAACTAGGGAATCTTTTGAGTTTTTGGTTGTAAAATGACTTAACGTTTAACTGATTATCCAGAAAGTTGCTGATTATTTTTATGTTAATTGACTAATCGATTAATTAATCATTTCAGCTCTAGATTTGTCTCTGGAAATGAAACCCCTTGTTATAGGAGTGTGTGTTGTGAGACAGTGTTGTTGTGCTTCACTACTGTCGGTCAGATGCAGGAACTCGCAGCTCGTTTTGACAGATCACTCTCTATCGAGGCTGGCAGACTTCCCGGTGACCTGCACATTTAAAACACGTGAAAATTGCTGATCTTTGACATTGTCTCTGTTGACTGACAGTCTGAAAACATTGTCTCGTCCCTCAGGGACAAAAATCCAGCTGTTCTTATGAGCTGGTCAATGACAGCTGGATACGGGCAGGCTGCAGGGTTTTCCCACTGGCTCGCATGATTCAGTTCTAGCAGTCTTTGGCAAAGGCTTTTTCCATCTCTAAATGTAAGTCAAACGGCTTTAGCGGCATTTTGGTTTGATTACAAATTTTCCGGGGGCCGTCATTTTCATAACGGGGGACGTCACTTAGTGTCCCAGGGTCTTAAGCACATATTGCAAAAGCAGAGTCGTTAATATGCAGATGGTAATTAATTCTAATGAACAATTATCACCCACAAAACTGGACTGAAAATCACTACTACTGTATTGCCTCAAAATGTTTACCAAATACAGTAGTGGATCTGAATCAAAGCGTGGTTGCAGAGAAACCCTGGATAGATTGCACTGTGAAAGCTCCCAGCAGTCAGCCAACCCCGGGGCTATGGGGGGTATACACAGAGAGAGAGAGAGAGAGAGAGAGAGTAGAGATGGATGAGGTTTTAGAGTTAAGGAACTGAGCAGAATGAGAGAAACGTGCAAGCAATTATTTAATATAATGAAGAATTTAATGAGTGTGACAAGAAAGTGAGAAAATACATTAAATAAAAGAGACCAGGAGATAATGGCCATTTGAATTTGTCTGATTTAGGAATTCAAAGAGAGAGGGAGAGAGAGTGGATTAATATTTACAGTGTTGTACTGAGGTTTGTGTGTGTGACAGACACGGAGAGAGAATGGACGGGCGTTTTATCATATAGTACTACTCAGCAGTCAGTAGTGCTGGCCCTCCCAAGGTCATGCTTGGTGCTGGAATGAAAGCTATTGCCTCCCTCACTCTGACCAAGTGCGAGCCGGAGAAATGTCTGGAATCTCTGTTACGTTCCAAAAACACCACTCTGCTACACAACCGATTAGACTGACCAGATTTCATTATTAAGTGAAGATCATGCCTATTAATTACACACGCCATCTCTGAATCATGCTTTGTTCCCAAGTGTTTCTTCTCAAACGAAATCTTACAAAAGATGACTCTGTAGGCCAAAATCCTGTAGAGTGCAGCTCCTAGAGACTTATGATTACATCTGAGTTACAATGAAGGTTGTGTTGAAGGCTGAGAGTACTTTTTGCTGTCGCTGAATTCCAATTTCTCAGCTATGCACTATGGATTTTGTATTGATGTGTAAGTGCAATGGCCTCCAGGCAAATCCTATTATGGAAAGCTAATGTTTTACCAGCTCACAAAAGGCATTGTGAGCAGGATTTGAGTTTCACCTTATTGGTCTTGCTGCGCTGTGAGGCGGCTTCATCAGATCATGTTTCATGCTGTAATCTGACAATGCAGATAACAAGACAATACAGAAATTGAGTGATGGATTTTGCTAAGTTGTGGGCTGTCTTTGCTTCTCTGCAGCTTTGGAGTGCTGCAAAATCAATCCTTCAATTCTGTTTTAACAATGAAAGCACATAGGAAGTGCTTTTATCTTCATACAGTGAGGTTCAATTGAGACAAGTTGTCAGTATTACAACATGCTGTAGGTCACACCATGGCAGAAACAGGGATATTAGATATTTGGCTCACACTGTAACCCTTAACAATCATACAATACAGGCGCTTACAATACGTATTGTCAGATAAGTTTCTAAGTTGCTGATGTGAAGCTCACACCAGTACATTTCTGGTTGCGGGACTGCTAATCTGGCTTAACCATGCTGCAACCTAAAACCACATGCAACCATCCCATCCAACAACAAATGCTACTGTAGGTGCAAATTATATCCGTGTTGAATTCCTGATCCTAAATGTATGCACTCATTCTATGGTTACAGTAACATGGCTTTGGGTATGCTCTCCCACGCTCTGCTCCACTGCTGCGTGATACATGCAGGAGGAAGTATGTCTATTCTGGTTCAAAAATAGCTCATAAGCATGTTTGGGGGAAAAAAAGGTTTTTTAAATGAACATTCTAAAAGTATTCTCCTCCAAATGTATAAAGTACCTCAAATCTAAGTACTGATGTTTTAAAATATAACACTTGAATACTTGTTTTTCTGACTTGAACACTGAAGCACACTGGAGCATGAACCAGAAATGCATGTAAGCACTGTATACATTATTTCCCCATGCATGCACACTGGCTCACTCAACAACCAGAGAAAACAACAGAGAGTCGGTTTTAAAAAGCTGCACCCCATTGTCAAGGCTGAGCTAAATCTTGTTAGATAAGAATTTACTTTCTACGGCAGCATTTGACACGAGGAAGAGGAAGGTCATCCATCTACATTTGCCTAGGGAGGTTTATTGCGTGTTTCTTTTTTTCAGCATCTTCCTGCTCCTTATTCATATTATTCATGCAGTTATACTTATTCACTCCTGGGAGGTGCCCAGTACAACACAGTCCTCACCTTCTGGTCACTGAGCTGCGAGCGACTTAACAACAGCAGCGACGATTTTTATCTGCTGTGAAAATTGTTGCTCTTGAAAAAATTTATGCTAAATGTGGTGTCTCGCTAAACTATTTTGCACCAAAATCCCTTTTCATTTCCATCATTCTAAGAGCTAAATGCAACATGTTCACACCTTTTTTCTGAAGATTGTCAAAAGGCATTCTGGGAAACATGTGAACTCACTAATTGAAGTAAATGATAAATAAAGTAGATGAAGCAAGCTGAAGTACAAGAAAACAGTTAAATTACAATGCTTCATTCCAAAACCACAACTGGGAAGCGCTGAAAATCTGCGATATATGATACGTACTGGTAGTATGAGTATGATTCTGGCAGGGATCTTTCCTTTAATTCATTTCACTCATAGGCCACTTAATGATAGCTGCTGAAGGAAGAGTTACTCAGCTTCCCTGCCCAGATTTTCCAAACTAATTTGCGGGTCTGGAGCTGCCAAACGTCTGTCTACAAGTCTGATTCTCAGGGATCCTTGGCATTCAAAATATTGTAGAGACTGTAGAATGCTGATTTTGAAATGACTGATTCAATGATTGGGCTACTTTTTCATGCCCATGCAGCTGGAAAAAAATGGAGGGAACTGTGTATGCATCTGGAGGTCTGAGACGCAAAAAAGTTTTTAAGGAGGAAGTTTTAGGAGGAATATTTTGAGTGCAATGACCGAGGTGGCTGCTTATATGAGATGTCAGCCTGCACATCTCAGATGGAAAAAAGCCAGGAATGAGTGATGGGCACCATCAGCAGAAGCAGCCATAACTCTGGACTTATTTCACCTACAGTGTTTTAGAGGGCCGTCAAAACTTTGCATGTCAAAGAGACCCAATTCCATACACAGTTACACAGATACACATTTTGAGAAACTCTTCAGTTACCTGAAAGGAGAGACAAACCGAGAGAGATCCAAGTAGATTGCAGGAGGAGGAAATAGTTAAGGAAAACGATTCCCATCAACCACTGTTCCTGTTAAACCTGAACTACGGCCCACTAGTGGGGTTGTCTGGCGTATCTGCTTTGTTAAATGCCATTTATCCTCCTGAAAAGCCTTTCAGCATTCTCATGGTAATGGTTTAATCTGAAGAGATGAAAAGAACTGGCTGTCTCTCATGACACATATCTTTCTACCACATATGAACTGCTGCACCTCCTTACCCACCCGTCTACTGACTTGTATCATTTTCAGTGACATTTTGATGGTTTCTGAACTTAATTAAAATAATGTGAAATACAAGAAAATACAAATACTTCTAATTATTGTGGTGTTTTTGCCCCCTGATTTTTAATTCTACAGGGATATTCTGAACGTCTGAGAGCATTTTTTAAAGTTTATTTTTAATACTATGTACTATCTTCTACCAGCCTACCTACAGCGCCTACCTCATCCATCCTCCAAATTACTGCCTTTTTGAAAGAGTCAGCAAACTTAATCAAAACTCAATAATAATTCAACCGAAACAATAAAAGTAAAGTAAAAAGTAATAAGGAGGAGCTGTGAAACATGATCTCTCACAGCAGGAATTAGCTCTGTAGCAGACAGACAGCTGCTCCGGGACATTGTTTAGTTTTTTTCCCCCTCCACACTTACTGTCGCAGTTGTCATAGCAACTGTATCGATCTGGAGCAGAAACATTATGGGATGCAGATGAAGCAGGACCTCATCTGTGCCCAGGAGCAACAGCATATCTTCAGTTTTAGATTTCATAACTGACAACAACTGAGACGTTTAAGAAATGCTGGAAGATATGACCCAACACATTGTTGAAGTTCTAATTTATATACAGCAGAGAAAAAAAAAACTTTTTTCCAATACAAGATTTCTAATTTCTCTGAGGGAGAGTGCAGTTAGGTGTTCATTCAACAATAAATTATGCTGATTAAATGTAATTCTACGCCGCCTCTGACAATGAAGACTATTTTCTGCCCATTTTATTCGTTTTTTCCACTTGCGTTCTGCCCATCTGACACTCTTTCTTTTCTTTTCTTGTGTGTGTGTGTGTGTGTGTGTGTGTGTGTGTGTAGGCATCAGGCCACCCATTATGAATGGGCCTATGCACCCACGCCCCCTGGTGGCGCTGCTGGATGGGCGTGACTGCACTGTGGAGATGCCCATCCTGAAAGACGTAGCAACTGTAGCCTTCTGTGACGCCCAGTCCACACAGGAGATCCACGAGAAGGTAACACACTTAACTAGATCATGTACACACACATACACACACACACACACACACACACACACACACACTCACACACTGTAAGTAAGATCATATCCTGCCCTGCGAATAATTTCATTTTGATGTATAAATTGACTAAAGTTTGAAAAAAACTCAACAACATATAAACTAAGGTAGGGGATTCAGCAAGCTTTGCTCCTCTGGAAGAGGAAGTGAGTTTTGCATTTTACAGAGCAGCAACAGCAGTTTATAGGAAACTAACAATGGTAGAACTGGGTTTTTAACATGAGCAGCAGTCATCACAGCTGAATAGACAAAGAAAAGAGCACCACCTCCAGAAACTCAAACTTCAAAATCCAAGGATGACACAAAAACAGCAACCACTAGGGCTGAATTTTAAAGCCAACTCAGAAAAATGCGATGTTTCTCTGATGTCCTGTAGTTAGATAAAAAGAAACGTTGTAATGAGTTGTAATAATGAGATATTTCAATCATGTGTAGTTTACCATTAGAAATGCATCAAATAGATATTAATATATTGGTCGTAGAAATCTCCTGCACTCCTCTCTGGGTATACATATGGGATGTGTTTGTCTTGATTTATAAGGCAGCATAGAACATGCAGCTGTGTTTGTATATTTTACCATATTTGATAGACAAGTGATCTCTGATCTGGAAAAATGACCATTTATGCTGCATTCACATCATATCGTTCAGACCGCCATTGAGAGCAACCAAGTCGAAACAAACACTTGTTTCATCAGCCTCCAAGTGCAACTCAAGTTGGACACATCAGGAATTTTCTGACTGCGAACATATCCCAAAGCAGAACACAATAAAAGTAGCTAATTTAGGCGGTTTGTGACTAGGATAGAGGTGGGGGTAACCATCTTGCAATAATGCGCGAACGCTTCCTAGTCATTTTTCCTGTTTTTGCCACTGACATTGCATGAATGCAGTATTAGCACTTGAGATATCATCAAAAATGAAGAATCTGAAGTTGCCACATTAAAACAATATTGGCTGTGCACTGAGGATGTGCAAAAAATAAAAACAAAACAAAAAGACAAGTAAAAGAAAAACGGGAAAAGAAGGAAAGAAACTTAAAGAAGAGTTCAAAGAGTAAACTTAAAATGTGGGTCAGGCTCGGATCTCACCACAGCCTATGGATTGTAAATGGGTTTGTATGTTTGGCAGGGTTACGTCTGGCTCTGGGTGTCTGCCAGGCACACTCTCTCTGTGAGCGCGCTCAGTAGGCCACAGCGTGGGAGAAACAGATGGCTCTCCCTCGCTCACTATCTGTTTCCTGCTCTCTCTCTCTCTGGCTCTCTAGTAAGCAGCCACCTCATTGTGTAATTAAAAGGGCTTCTTTATTGTAATTGAACCGCATGTCATTTTCATCCTCTCGCACACACATGAAGAGGAGGGCTGGCAACGCTAGAAGGAGATTGTGAGATTAACTGAGAACCAATTAAAAGGTGACTGAACTGATTTTCACACAAGCCATATATTCCCAATCTATATGACAGTCAAGTTATCTGCTTTCAAGGCATAATATTAATATCAATTAAGATGTCGTCATCCTGGTTAGGAGCCAGTGAGAATCCCATGTGAGTAAGATTCCTGCTGATATTAGGCAGTTTTGTTAGATGGAGAGACACCTTATTTCGATTCCTGTGGTTATAAAAGCTTAGTTTCCATGGTAATATTTAGGTAAAGCAGTCATTCCATGCAGGCATGGATATAAAAAAAAAACAGGATATGAGAACGCACTTTTATGTGCGATTGTCTGTTTTCAGTGTTGGAAGAAGAACTCGTGTTTTTCTATGTTTTACTGAGGTAAAAGTAGTAATACCACAGTGTAGAAATACTCAGTTACAAGTAAAAGTCCTGTATTAAAAATGTTACTTAAGTAAAAGTACCAAAGTATTAGCTTCAAAATATATTTAAAGTACCAAAACTAAAATTACTCATTATGCAAAATGGCCCATTTCAGAATAATGTATGTTATTGGATTATAATTACTGATGCATTAATGTGTACATCATGTTGCAGCTGGTAAAGGTGGATAATTTTAAGAAATGAATATACTGCTGGGTAGCTTGTGAATTTCCCCCCAGGGAAAAATAAAGTATTATTTTCACCAATAATAATAATAATAATAATAATAAGTCATAATTTATTTGGTGATTATATTTTGTATCATTTATCTGATTCTACAAAGTAACTAGTAACTAAAGTTGTCATATAAATGTAGTGGAATAAAAAAATATAAGTAGAAGAAAATGTAAATACTCAAATTAAGTACAAGTACCTCAAAATTGTACCTTAGTACAGTACTTGAGTAGATGTACTTAGTTACTTTCCACCACTGTTTTATCCCTGGGTGTGTAAGCACAGAAGTTAGTAAGAAGTAAGGCTGCACAGATTTAGATATTTCACACACACACACACACACACACACACACACACACACACACACACACACACACACACACACACGCACGCACAAACAGATGTTGCTAGATATCTATGATTTAAATATCAAACTGTTTGTTTGTCCAGGTGCTGAATGAAGCTGTAGGAGCTCTGATGTACCACACCATCACTCTGATGAGAGAAGACCTAGAAAAGTTTAAAGCTCTGCGCATCATCGTACGCATCGGCAGCGGCTATGACAACATTGACATCAAATCTGCCGGGGAACTGGGTGAGAACACACACACACACACACACACACACACATACGCACACAGGAAGTGAGAGTCTGCACTGTTCTGCTTAACTGTTACAATATGTTTACTGTACATAAACATCATCCATTAACACCACCATTCACATACGGCTTTAGTCTACACAGTGTTAAGTATTATGGGTCACAAGTATTAATAAAACGTAGGTATTGTAGCCATGTTTATGTTTGGAACTATTTTAGAGGAGAGCATCCATGTATTTTTATTATGTACAGTATATATTATTATTTCTTCCCTATACTTGTACCCAGTCTCTTATTGTCCACCACAGCTACTTCCTATGTAAACAGGGAAAGTAGTTTCAGGTAGCTCAAACCAGAATGTTTTACTAACATAGTTCATGTAAAACCTTCCAAAATCCTAGCCAAAATGGCAGGTTTAGCCACAATATCACTTTCAATTACTTACCATTTAACTCCAGAGCTACCGGTGGAAGCTTTTCACAGCAGGCATTTTGACTTGTCAAACACATATAAAGATAACATTAATAACTGCTGCCTACCTTTTATTTGTTCCAGAGCCAAGCTTAGCGTGCATGCTGGGCTGGTTAACTGGCACACCTAAATGGAAAAGAGCCATTGTTGATGTTATTAGTTAATCTTTTCCTTTAATTGCAAGCAAAAATGTCTGCTGTGAAAAATGCCTTATATTCTAACTGTTTTGATAGTATTGATTAGCTGTTCTGATTAGCATAAACAACAAGCTATAAGAAACAAATAAACTGTTTTGTTGTCTACTCTATTTACTCATAACTCAAAAGCAGCGGTGAAAGAAGTACTCAGATTTTTTACCTTAATAAAAGTAGCAATACCATAGTGTAAAAATACTCTGTTACAAGTAAAAGTCCTGCATTCAAAATCTTACTCAAGTAAAAGTAAAGAAGTATTGGCATCAAAATAAACTAAAGTAAAAACAAAAGTAAAAGTACTCATTATGCAGAATGGCCCTTTTCAGAATACTGTATCACTAGATTACAATTATTGATGCATTCATGTGTAAACATCACTAATGTTGCAGCTGGTCAAGGTGGAGCTAATTTCAACTACTTTAAATACGACCGGGTAGCTTAATCCACAATAATACATCATAATTTATTAGTTGAGTTGTATTATTAATCTTAATCTGCAAAGTAACTAGTAACTAATGTTGTCAAATAAATTTAGTGGAGTAAAAAGAACAATATTAGCTTCCAAAATGTAATGAAATAGAAGTATAAAGTAGCATAAAATGGAAATACTCAAGTAAAGTACAAGTACCTCAAAATTGTATACGTACAGTACTTGAGTAAATGTACTTGGTATACATAGTTACATTCCACCACTGCTAATTTGACTAAAGTGCCAATCTCCCAAAAACTTTTTTTTTTGCTGCTGCCAATAGGTATTGCCATGTTTGCAGCAAGTCAGTAATATTTGTATTAAAAAAGTCAAATGAAGTCAGTAAAGCTAATTTCTGCCCTGCAACAGCCAGTCCAGTTTACTAACATCCCCTATCTTCCTCCACCAAGAGATGCTGCCATTTTAAAAGTTGGCAGTAGTGTTTGTGGAGAAAATTGCTGACACCACACCTTGAGTTTGCAGTTCTCCACCAAAATGGCTTTCACCAAACTTCATCTCACTCCTCAAATAGCCCCAAAAAGCTATTTACTAATCCTTATCTGCTCTCTGGTCCAACAGGCATAGCTGTATGCAATATGCCAGCAGCCTCAGTGGAGGAGACAGCGGACTCCACGCTGTGTCACATCCTCACCTTGTACCGACGTACCACCTGGCTGCACCAGGTCTGTATCCTCGTGTGGTTTCTAAAAGGGACTGAAAAGAACTGGATTAAAATGGACTAATTCTAAATGCATTGGTTAGAGGTTTACATTCAGGTATCACAATTTTAGTTTTGACAATTACTGATAATTGTCTACTGACAAATCAGCAAAATTGAAATGTTTCATTTTCTTTAGAATGTCGCTGTATTTGAAAGACGTTGATGTAAGATGTAGAAGGTACAGTAAAATGATTTGTTCCTCAAATCAGTCATAAGTAACAATCATTATTTAGACTTAGATTTTATAATCATGATCACAATATCTAAAAGGATTTAGACTTTGGTCATTAAGTGCAGACATTAAGAAATATACCTGGATTGTGTTAAACTGTAAATGTTTTTGCTGTCTGTGTGGTATTTGCATGTAATAAGTAATTGCTCTTTATGCCAGGCTCTCCGGGAGGGCACACGGGTTCAGAGCGTGGAGCAGATCCGAGAGGTGGCATCAGGAGCCGCGAGGATCAGAGGAGAAACACTGGGACTTATAGGGCTTGGTGAGTAACAAGCGAGACCTACTCAGCACAGTGCTGTAAAAAGATTTTTAAAAAGTCTACAGCCATGCTAGCAGTAAGGCTTTACATAGGCACAGCAGTGCTTTGAGCTAAATGGTAACATCAGCATGCTAATGTACACACAATGAGAATGCTAACATGTTGATGTTTAGCAAGTATAATGTTTACCATCTTAGTTTAGCCTTTTAGCATGCTAACATTTGCGAATTAGCACTAAACAGAACATACAGCAGAGGCTTAAGGAAATATTTTTAGTTTGACAAGTACTTGGTCATAAAAAAACTAATAATAATTGTACAGCTGTCTACACCTGCTGGTGATGCTACATGAAATGATCCCCAAAGTTATTAAATTCATCCATTCCAGAGAGACATTAATGTCTGTACTAAATCTCAAGTAAAATAGCTGGTAGGACTAGAGTAAAAGTCAGGGGCTCATCAAAGTCAGTAGGATTCATCTTCTGGGGAGCATGGATGTATGTACCAAGCTGCATGGCAATCCATACAATAGTTGTTGGAATATTTCAGTCTGGACCAAAGTGGTGGACAGACCGACCGACAGACCAACATTGCCATCCATAGAGCTACGTGTGCTGCTAGCATGGCGAAAAAGGCTGTTATTTAGTTCAGTTTGCCTACATACTGGGTATACTGTACAGTATACTGGGTGGTCAGACTGACACACTGTTGATGAGGTTAATCAGAGGATGTTTCTCTCTTTTCCATTTTTATTTTGGGAAGTTTTGTTCTTAGCTCAGCTAAATTGGCTTCCTAAGGAGTTACTGCCAATAAAATATAAGCGGATTAACCAGAAGCAGAATGCAAATCTCGTCCCTGTACAGTCTGGAAGCTTTTTCAGTCATAATGAGCAGACATGTGTAGCCAGAGAATTATGTAATTTGTACAAGGCAAAAGGTAATATCAGACGCACAAAAATGTTAACTGTTGTGTTTTTTATGTTCAATGTGAATCCATGCCTGTGTGTTTTCATGTGTTTCTAGGTCGAGTGGGCCAGGCTGTAGCCCTGCGAGCCAAAGCCTTTGGCTTCAATGTGATCTTCTATGACCCCTATTTGGCTGACGGTGTAGAAAGATCCCTGGGACTACAAAGGGTCACCACACTACAGGTAGCACACATGCAAACACACACACACATTTTGTTTCTGAGAAGCAGCAACCTTAGAACAATTTCCTGGTGTGCACTTATGTGTTATATTCGTATAAACTCAGATTATGAAAAGAAAATCTTATTTTTAAACTCAGAAGAAGCCCTTCCTGTAACTGTACAGCTTTAAGTCCAGCTTGTAGAGTGATCATTTCAGTGACTTTTATTGCCACTAACATGTAGTGGTTGGCCATAAAAGGACTGTAAGCTAATCGATTTCCACTGTTTATTTCCTTTTCTTTATTTCCTAAAAATAATTCAGGTTGTTTTAATTAAAAATGGTGATATTTAGGATATTGCTACACCTATTACTTTACCATTAAGCAACAGTGGACTGTGTGTAAGTACCAGGGAGGGCATTCCAGGTCCTGTATTTGCTCCTAGTTTCAGGGGGATGCAGACAGTTTTGAAAGTTGTTTTGCACGTAATGCCAGTATCAGCAAAGTATGTCTCCCATGACAGTGACAGATATGACACCGAAGTACCCTTTCCACTAGTCTCCCATTAGGATTTTAGCCAATAGGAACACAACACTAGCATGGAAGTTAAACCAATTCAGACTAAATATTCTTTTTACTGGGGGAAAAAAATAAATAGTCTCTTTTTCTCTTAGCTGCCAAAACACTGTTTTTGCCATCATCCACCGTGACGAATGTGTATTAACTGTTATCCTGCTGTGCCTTCTGTGTGTGGGGAAGGAGTAACACCCCTTTGTGCTCATTAACTGTAATTGTGATAATGTCAGTGAGAAAAAACAAAAATAGACCCTTGTAATTTTTATAAAGATATATAGTAATAAGTTATTGACTATCAGAAATGCAAAACAGATTTGGTTTACAGAAGATCTGAAATGTGATTTGGTTGAAAATCAATAAGAGTACAGTTTTCATCTCAGTGTGAAATCTACTGTATTATGAAATGACTACTGTGAAGCCCCTGCTGTAGTGAGCAGCTGTATAAAATCAGAGCACTGGGTTTCATCTTTTCTGCATTTCTCCTCAGGACCTGCTCTTCCACTCCGACTGTGTCTCTCTGCACTGCAGCCTCAACGAACACAACCACCACCTGATCAATGACTTCACCATCAAACAGGTAGCGCGGACAGCAGCACACACACACACATACACACGTATGACTGAACACACAGACACACACTTGAATGATTTATTCATCCCTACATCAACTACTACATCCCATGGCCATGAATATTAAAGAAGTGGATACCCAGGGAAGCCCACTACCTCCATACAGATGAATGTGGTTCTCTACTGCGTGCACTGCATACGCCGACTGATATACTGATGCCCTTAAGTATTTCTAACCTTGCCGGAGGAGGGCAAGTGAAAAGAAAATTTCTCTGCGTGAATCAAAAAAATATCACATATTTATTATTATGGTTAGGTTTCAGTAGGAATCTCTGCACTGAGAGCAGGAAACAAGATTTCTAGGACAACAAGTGCTTTTTAAGCTTTTATGTATGTGTAGAGCTCCTTGACATTTGTTTTGTCACACATTTTAAAGACAATTAGCTAATGGGCTCATTTGGTGTCATATGTCGTAAAACCAAGTTGGATCTATATAAAATTTGAATCAGGTGTACAGCTTTGTCTTATTAGCTCAAAGTGAATCACAGACTGTGCGTGTGTACATGTGTGTTAAAGATGCGACAGGGGGCGTTCCTGGTGAACACGGCCAGGGGGGGTCTGGTGGATGAGAAGGCCCTGGCTCAGGCCCTGAAGGAGGGTAGGATACGAGGAGCTGCTCTGGATGTTCATGAGACCGAGCCTTTCAGGTAACATACTCACAGATTTCTTTTTTTTTAGTTCAGATTAATGTTGTTGATGGACTAACTGTTATCTGTTAAACATAATTTCCAGCACATGTGAATGTATATCTCTGTATATATATTATACATTTATTCTTTTGCAGCGCAGGAAAATGTTAATTAGAGAGGACTGAATAGTTCTAAATAATGGTGTACTCAAACATGATGCTGATTATAGAATAAATTAAGTGGTTGATTGACAGAAAATTACAATAATTTTATACCATTGTTAATTGAATATCTCTGGGTTTGGAACTGTTTGTCACACAAATGAAGCAATCTGAAGATATCACATTTGGTCCTGGAAAATAAGTGTTTTTTTCACTATGTTCTTACATTTTAATGTAATTAATTACGTAATTTGAAAAAATTACCTAGAAATTAGTCAACCATAAAAAAAATAATTTGATGCAGCTGTAACTGATACTGTTACTGTTTGTACATGTGTCAGTTTCAGTCAGGGCCCACTGAAGGATGCTCCCAATCTGATCTGCACCCCGCATGCTGCCTGGTACAGCGAACAGGCGTCGCTGGAGATGAGAGAGGAGGCAGCCAGGGAGATCCGAAGGGCTATCACAGGTAGTATACTCGCACACACAAAGAGACACACATGCATTGATGGAAAACATGCCCCCTGCTAGTAAACACAAGTCTATTGAGAGATATTTTTAGGTGTCAAGCTACAGTCGAGCATAAACCATCCTTGCTATTCTTTTAGCACATAGAGGTTTAAAGGCCTTTCACAGTCTGCCTCTTTCTTTCTAACCACCTCCTCCTTTATGTCCTATTTTCTTCTTCTTTCTTTCTTTCTTTCTTTCCTTCCAATTTTCCCACATTGTGGTTTCCCCAGTGTCTTTTTACCATTTGGCCTGTTTAATCTTGTCTAACTTTTGTGTCTGTGGAAAATGGGTTAGTGAAAATCACACCTGGAATCTAATGCAGTGACACTAACAGGTTCCCCAGTGTGAACTGTAGAAGACTGGACTATTCATTTGATTTTTGATTTTTTTTTTAATATTTTGGCACTTCATATTTCTCTTGCTCTCTTTCTTTTGCTCCGCTTCTCTGTTTTTCAGGTCGTATCCCAGACAGTCTGAAGAACTGTGTGAATAAGGAGTTCCTCACCCAGAACAACCACTGGGCAGGAGTTGACCCAGCTACTGTCCACCCCGAGCTCAACGGGGCTTATAGGTAATAACTGACATCAGGATAAAGAAACCTGTAGTGGTCAGTACAGTTTGATTTTTTTCTCCCCAAACCCTGGAAAAGTGATTGATTGATTGATACATTTTTTGCCAAATATCTTGAAAATACAGAATGTGAACAGACACTGTTAGAAAGGTACTAATGATATTTTTTCTAAATGTAATTACAGATATATAGAGCATGTTACTGCTGTGTTACTTAATTTCAGTGTGTTACCGCTACCAGAACTACACAGCATAAGAAAGGTAGCGCATCAGTCTATAATTATACTGTTGGATAGACAGTGTTTCTGTTTGCTCTTTCTGTAATGCATTCATCAGATTAGTGTTGTTAGCAGCAACCAACTGCAAAAATCTACAGAGCTGCTATAACAACACATTGGGCCGGGATATAGCCTACAAGCATCCACCGATACCTCAGTGACCACAAAAGCCTCTCTAACCTTTTAACTAAGTGTTCTTTCATCTGTCAGTCAGTCAGTAGGGATGTCCACAGCTGATCTGTAGGGCCTGTATGAAGGCTGATCAAGGCTTTATTGGCAATATCAAGCTTGATCCACTGCTGATCCTTTGTTTGTTGTAACCCTTTGTACCCCACTTCGTTCTTCTAAAACACTGAAACTGCATTTAAATGTCAGTACAGCTGAAACGATTAGTCGATTTAATGGTAAATGCAGCTATTTTGATGATTGGTTAATTGTCATTTTTGCCTTTTTCCTGTATCTTATATGATAGTAAATGGAAAATCTGTGGGTTATGGAATAGTTGGACAATATAAGAAATCTGAAAATGTCACCTTGGACTTTGTGATGGCCATTTTTCAGTATTTTCTGAGATTTCATAAAGAAAATAATCGGCAGATCAATCGACAATGAAAAGAATCATTATTTGCTAAATGTCAGTATTTTGTTGATGCTGGAGATAAAGTGACGCTTTCCTGCCAAAATAGACTACAGATGTGGCTCTGGAGAGAGCTGTCTATAATCTCAGAAAATAAACCCCTGAAGATGTCATCAGGTTATCTTGATATTGGCTTGGAGTTTTAAAGATGTGGATATTTACTAAGTAGTAACGGTCTTTATGAAAAGACTCTATTGAGCTGCATTATAGGAAGTGTAGGATCAAGCAGTCATGGAGCTTGAGCCATACTTGGAAATAAAAGTCAGAATGTCTTGATTTTGATCATTTTTTAAAAATGTTTACTTATGGAGCAATACTCTGTGGTACTAAAGTGTGCTACAGTACTACATCACCAAAGGATTCTGTTAATTTAGCTTTTTAGCTATAAATGTAAAAAATTTAATTGACTTGTGTAATCTTAATGGAGGTCTACTACAATGATTGTGGAGGTCAAAACAAGGTCACATGTTTGTAATTGTTGTTGTTTCAGTTGTACTGTGATGACTCAGTTCTGCATCTCTCTCCATCTCCCTCTCTCCTCTCCAGGTATCCCCCAGGGGTAGTGAGCTTGCCAGCTGGCGGCCTCCCGCCTCCCGTTGAAGGCATTGTGCCTAGCGCCGTGCCTATCACACACACCCTTCCGCCTGCTATCACACACCCTCCTCATGCACCGTCCCCTGGACAGAATACAGTCAAGCCACCAGAGGGCGACAGAGAGCAGCATCCAAATGACCAACTGTAGCCACACACACACACACACACACGCTTGCCCTGTGTTGTCTGGTGACCAGAGGAGGTAGGCATGGTGACCAGGATCATAGCGATAAGTTCCCTAGTGACAAGTTGTTATCAGACAGGTTGAGAGAGTGTCAGATCGACAGGTTGAGGTCCTAATAACAATCCATTCAAAAGTCTCTGGCAATTGGTTCCCAGCAGCCAGCTCACACTCCAAAGAGGAAGAAGAAGATGATGACGATAAAGAGGATGATGAGGAAGAGTGGATAGCTGTTAGATGCTCCGATCAAAAGGGAAGACAACTGTCCTCTGCTCCAACCAGAAGTCATCAGAAAGACTGTAAAGGTTTATCTTAACAACTACAGTATAGTCCAGTTTTAAACAGTTTTCTCCACCAGAAGTAAAAAAAACAAAACAATAACTACCTGTTGATTTGGGAAGTAAAAAATACTGAATCAAATTCTGCTGTCTTAGACTGTAGTGTGTCCAAAGTTAGAGGGGCCTGTTTCATGTCTTTCTCTCTTTTTCTGTGTCCTTTCCTTAGTTTGATGTACAAGCAAAAGTAGTAGGTTATGAAATGAATGTAACCTGTCTGTGTACAGTTTTTAGACTTAACGGCAAGAAGATACTGATATTTGTATTCAAGTCTTAACAAAAACAAGGGTTATGTGATCTCTCTATGTAGCCAAACTGGTTTGAAAATACAATATCTGTTTTGTTTTTTAATGTGTCCCCAAAATAACAACCCCCACAACCCCCAAAAAAGAGGCAGCTTTTTGCACACCATCTCAGGAAATTAAGTTTCCGAAGTTGGTATGGTATTTTTTTAATTTTTTAATTTTAAAAATTCCTTTTTATGCCACGTAGTGCTTTTGTTTTTCTACCTGCTTGCCTTTTCGTGTCCCACTACATTAGAAAAAGAACTTTAACAAGAGATAAAGTTGATCTAATGTTCGCTTTTGTTTGTTATGTTTAAGGGGCATGTGACTTTGCTCTTGGGACTTGTGTAAATGTTTGACCCAAATCGAGGGGGTTGCGGGAGGAAAGGCTGTAGGGAGGTGGCATAATGGTATGCTTGGCTGGGACAACTTCATCCCTAGTCACGATGTGAATTTTTACAAAATAGTGTGGTTGGGTTAATTATTTTGAAGGACGAAGCAGGTTGTGGACAAGGCAATGCACTGAGAGATTGTAGCAGTTTACAGTTTGAGAAAGAGTCTCATAAAAGGTTATTATCTTTGTCTTCTTCATGTCTAATGATCCAGTACTTCCACTATTACACACTGTAATTGTCCAGGTCATGGAGCATGAACAGCTCAGCACACCAAGGTTTACAAATGATGCACAACATTGATGAATCAGTGTGTTGCTTCACGCTGCTAAACCAGAATTTTACTGAAGTTGCCCTTCTAGCTACGGATCTGTCAGTCAACCAACTGCATTATTTCCCAACTAGAATTTTCAACTGCTCTGCTCACTGCCAAAACCATTTTTGCTTCCTATTTGAAGTTAAATTCACTTGTACAGATGTCACATCCAGTTGAGGACAGTTAATGGTTTTTGACTGATTAGGAAGTTAGGTTAAACCAAATTTTCCTATTTTTGATCTGCTCCCAAATCAGCCTTTTAAGACTTTCAAAAATACTATATGGTTTGTCCGTTTTACCATCTTTCTAAAAGGGGAACGATCTGCTCGTGAGAGCAACAAAGTATGGTTTTACAACGTGAGAGACATCATGTATGCACAACAAAGTAAAGACGTTTCATGATAGCATGTCAGAACATACTGAACTGGACTGTACTTCCAGTCTAGTATCCCTTTAACATTTCATGATGGGTCCTTCCTGAGTATACCGTTTAGCCACCCTCTGTGGCCTCTGTGTCTATGTGTACATATGGTGTTCTGCCTGCCTGTGTCAATGTGACTTGGTTGTATCTGTGTCTAAAAAAGCAGCACTGGGAGGAGGGGTGGTGGCTAGTACTCTCCACAAGGCATCATTACAAAGACTGCCATCTAAATACACAACTAAACACTATGTGGAAAAACTAAAAATGCTTAGAACTAGACTTCAAATCTAAGCTAGCAAACATTCCCACAATGTTAACAAGATTCTGATATTGTTATGTCGGTAGTAAAATATTTGAACTTCTTTTTCTATCTGGAATTTTTATTACTGATGTTAGCAGGCCAGCTAAGTGACGGTGCTTTTTGGATCCCCTTCTACCAGTAGCTGAGTAGTAAAAACAGTTCACTGTTGCCTACCTGGTCTTATTCATGGTGAGGTAGTAAGAGTAGCAATCAGGGATGGAAATTTCACTAGCCTAGTGCTGAGTTCTCACTGGGGGGGGTGTCTTGTACAGAAGGTACCGAGGTGACATTTAAATATCACTGTCAGACCAGAGCCCCAAAATCCTGAAATGAATGCTGGAATATTTTGAATTTCCTCACCAGATGCCTATCGTTATGTGGGGGAGGAACTCTGCTAATACTTCCGAATATAAACTGTAAGCATTCCTCATTCCAACCGATGGGTGCCACAAGTAAAAACAACAGACTCACTTTTAAAGTGTTGAGGTGCTCCTTGAAATTCCATCCCTGGTAGTAACACACAGTCCACTGTTGCCTACCTTGGTCCCCTTTATGGTAAAGTAGTAGGCGTAGCAATATACAGTATACATATTCTATATTCTACAGTAAATATCATTATTTTTGGTCAAAACTGACAACCTGACAAAGATATGTTTGTGACTGTATGCATTTGTATGAATTATTTTAAAAGGAAATAAACTGTGGAAAGGTGAAGTTTGTGTCGTATTCATCTCTAACCTAGGTTTGTTTGTTGTAGAAGTTTAGTTTCTAACAATACGGCCTCACCGATTCCGCTTCCTGTTAGCAAAGACTGTAAACTACTACACTGCTGAAATGTGGCTGGTTAGATTAACTTCAAAAATCCCATACGTGTTTTTGAATAAGTTTCTCTTTTATACAAACAAGAGCAATAAATGGTGGTGTTTTTACTCAAACTTTGGACTTTGCATCCATCAACTCTGAATGTAAAGTTACTAGCTGATTCCAATAGATGTCACTAGTGCAGCTGCAACAGTCACACTGTGGAGAAAGACATGCAAATCAGCTGTAACAACTGACTCTGCAATGGCTCTGCTGCTTGCATCTGTTTTCCAGTTTAATTTATTTCTGCAACAAATCTATATTCATCTTTGTGTGTTCCTTAAGACATATACAGTGCACCTGTGCCTCATTATTACAGTGGTTGTCAACACTTCTCTAAGTTATTGACTGCTCAAACATAAAGCCAGTGTCATCAAATCAGAGATCATACAATGAGCACAATATCCATAATATGGAATATGAATTAATAAATTGTGGAATGGAATCATGATATATGAAATATATTTATAATGTTGTTGTTTTGGTCTGTGGATTATCCACAAGAGAGCTTGGTATCAACAACTTTACCAGCACTGTACTGACACTGTCAATGATTTTAAGGTCTCAAGATGTCAATCCAAAACACTGAAATTGTTGGACTGAGCAAATGAGAACCCAGGTTTTCTTCCAATTTATGTAAGTATTCTTCCTATCGGATATTTTCACTGTGGAAATCAATTGGATAGAGTCTGATTCTAGTTAGAAAAGCAAATGTCTTGTACAAACAGTGGAAGTAAAATGATGTATCCTGCATGTGTAATGAAAAGTATTTCCATTCAACACAGAATGGAGAGCCACTGAATGAGACACTAGTGAGACCACATATAGATTAGATTATACATCTACTGTGGACCTAAAGTGGAATACATGCTTTTCTGCAGAAATAAGATACAGGATATATTCAACAGTTCAAATTTTGAGAGTCAATTTTTCTGCTGACTCTGTCTATAGGAGGCATAGAAATGTTTAGCTGCCAATCATGTGAGACCTCATCTTGAAACGGCCATAGCTGACTTCTGACATTGTGCATGGAAAGACCTCTATTACATCTCTTTGTCTTTGTTTTTCTCTTTATCTATAGCCCTCTTTTGCTCCCTACATACCCCCAAATCTCTCTATCACACTCTCTTTTTTCTCTTTGTCCCCTCCTTTTTCCTTTCTCGCTCTCTGGCTCATCCAATTTAAGGTTACAGCCACTGGAACAGGCTCTCCGCAACTGGAAACTCAAGATGGTTTAATCTAAACCTCAGGAAACAGGATGGGAACCAGATGTAGTAAAAGAAAGAAAACAGGCAGAGGGCACGTTTTATTCAGCTAGCATGGGGACCTCCAAAGGGCACTGTGCAAAGGAGAAGATACATTTTCATGAGGCTGCTGGGACTATTAGAGAGGAAGTGTCTGCTTATTACCGACCACCATCAGACTTAAATTCAAAGGTTAGAGATAAAACCCTGAATATGTTCTAAGCAGTCACATCTTCCATTGTGAATATCGACTAAGCTTGGAGATTTAAGACATGCTGGCTTTTGTGGAAAATTTGGGGAAAGGACAGGTGAATGAGTAATGCTCTCCGCTCCTTCCGGAAATACCATCAAGCTACCCTTCAGCAAGGCACTTAACATTAACCCATGTTTTGGCATAATCCTGTTTTACAAGGTTCAAGTGAGAGAGTGAGGCTTTTTTCCTTGTTAAAGCCTTGGCTGTTGGACAAGATAGCCTAAGGCATGAAGGGAACACAACCATGTGGGTTTAAATGAAACAGCTCTTACAAATGGGCAGAGTAGAAGAGAGGCCTTTTCCAAACAGTGAAAAGTTGATGGATGGTGGAAAAACTGCAGCATGCCCCTTACAAGATGCTTGCAATCATGACTATTTGTATCTGAGGTTTGGTAAACACAAATATTCAAAAACTGCTTCGTATTGTTTAGCTTGTAACTAACTCTACCAAAAAAGTGTCAGAATGATGGCTTAACTACCATATTTTCATTTTATTTTCATACAATCCTCAAACCAAGATTTCAGGTTTAGAATAAATGTCTCTACCCTTAAAATTATTTTGGAGAGGAGACAGAAGAACACAACAATTTTTATAGATCCTCCCCATATTATTTACAGGCAATGACCCCAGCAATAGAAGCAAGCTGGTATGAGCTAATGTTGCTCCCAACCACAGACGGTCACGTTTTCCACAATGGTTCATCTCATTTTTCAGTTGATTTTGTTCAGATTATTCTGCAGTCTAAATGTCTTCCTTTATGTTTTTGCCTTGTATTAGTATATTGATAATTACATATTTCATTATTATTTATAGACCTATTGATTGGTTATATTTCTTAATAAATGTCTATTTGACTGGAAGGCTAAGACAAAGCAGTTATGGGCAATGGATAAGAGTGACAACGATGTAGATGCCTTGATATCCTTTTAAAAGGAACAATAAAGGAAAATGACAGCTTGACAATGTACCTGCCACCCCATCAACCTCTGCTGAATTGTGTTCAGCACAACCTACTGAATGCAGCTGCTACCAGTTCAGCGAGTTTCATATAAAGTCATACGACGAAAAAGCAGCTTTAATTTTTAATTCCTTGATGTGTTGGATTTGTACACCCACTCTTGAAAGTGACAAAGACATAAGTATGTGTTTGCATGAGGTGGGTCCAGGCTTTGACAGATGAATTGGTCAATGATGGACATTTTCACACTTCCTCTTTGCCGCCCCCTTTCCTCTACCTCTGCTCTTCTCACCTTTCCCCTCACATCTCCTCTCACCTCTCTGTGGTTGCTTCTCCTGACATTTTCTCTCTTCTGCTTTATATTCTGTTCTCCTCTCCCCTTGACTGGGCACAGTCCAAACAAAGGAGGATTATTATCCCCAAAATGTGGTGGAATACAGTTGCCGCCCTAACACTGAGAAGGTGAGGCACCCTGCTGAGATGAGTTCCCCACCAAATGCAGGATTTCCATTGGCATTTGTTTCAATGGCAGGTTTCAGTGTCCAATGGGTCCACATAATGTTTCATAGGGCCCTTCCACCCTGCCAAGAAAAATGTCTGGCGGTTAATAAACACCAGACACGTGCTCGTAAATGCTGGCTGCTGCCTGAAAGGTGCCAACTCCATTGGCTGCTTTGGCAGGTCACCATTATTTCATTGGTGGCAAGCGAAAATGGTGGACTTCGAAATTGTCTGCTATATTGTCTCAATCAATTTTTACAATCATAATTTGCCACAACTGAGTCACACATGTAGAAAATGTGTCGTGATATTACAGCAAAGCCACATAATTAAAATGGATTGTAAAATGTCAACAACAGATGGGAGCTTTTCAGCACTGACTAGTTTTTGCATCAACTGTTACCAAGATGATGCTATGGGGATACAGCAGAAAGCTCCTGCAAGAGTCCATTTGGAATAGAGAGATTTAAACTTGTTGATTTTATGCCTCTGAATGCCTCATTCAATATTTGGGGTTTTAACAAGTCACAAAGACTAGCTTCTAACTCCTGAACTGGGTCTGTTAGAGTGGATTATATTGTTATCTCTGGCCTAATGGGTTTTGTTAGAGCCATACAATGCTGGAAGACACTGTGCAATAGTTTATATGAAAAATAAATAGACTGCTGGATAGAAACCGCACTGCAGGAGAAACCGCAAGGAATAGAATGAGAGGACAAAGATTATGAGAAAGACAGCTAAAGATACAAACAGAATGGAGGGAGAGAAGATTGAAGAAGAAAAGAATGAAAATATGGAGAATGGTTTCAGATGAAAAGTCTACTGAAATAAAGTCTTTGTTTGAATATTGCAGAAAAATACATCTTAAAATACTAAAAATCAACTTTTTTTAATGATTCTGTTTAACATTTTTCAGCAGGAGTCCTGGTCACATTTTCAGATTTTCCCTCAACGTGTTGTGCTGTGTTGTGTTGTGTGTGTTTACATGTGTTTCCCAAACAAGTTTATGGTGGTTTCTGCAGCCAGATTTCTGGGATTTTCTGTGTGTGTGTGTGTGTGNGGGGGGGGGGGGGGCACATGCGTCTGAGGTGGGAGGAGCTGACACTTGATAGATGCCATGTGGTTCACATAAACACACACATGGAGATGTAGGACTACATGCATGCACACATAAAATATTGATAGCTCCACTACTTCCATTTCTATTAGTTTTCCTATGTTCTGTCCTTGTGTTGGTTCTGGCATTTTGCCAGTTCAGAAAGACAGACACAAAAATACATCATCATTCCACATTCCCTATGCATTTATGACCTAAAATTTATATTGCGCTATATTTTGAATAATGGTCTATAACAATATATTTTATGAAATATAATCCTAGAATAGGATTTAGTGCTAAAACACACTTGTGCATGAAAAGGTGGGTCAAGACAAGGAAACAGGGTCAATCTCATTACATCTGATTACAATCTCTGTCATTTTACTTTAAGGGCCATCCCAAATCAGTATGTAGCTACCAACAGTAGAACTATATCTTAAGCCACTCTGCACAGGCTTCAACACTCAAACCGATGCTTGGTTACGGATACCACTTCAATTTACAATACAAAGTTGCATACATCAATTTGTACTGCAGCGAATGTGCAGCGACGCTGCATGAAGTGGGTTTGCTTCTAGGATTGCTGCTTTTGGAAAGTTACCAAAATTGTCCAGTAAGGCCCCCCAAATCCTACATTGGAAAGGTGTGGGGGAGCTGGTTTCAGATGCTGCTCGACAATCCAACAAGCACTTTGTTTGAAACATACTGAACCCCACAGACTGTGCCAGTCTTCACCTGGACTGTCTAATTCTCTACAAACAAAAACTGATGCCAACAGAATAATTTGAAAGATATTAAAATCATATACAAATTCTACACATACTTGCTTTGAACACAGATGTAAGTATTGAAATATGTAACTGAATGGTTGCATAAAAATTTGGTCAAAAAATTGTCATCTGTGAGCTCTGTGTTTACCTTTCCTGTGTTGTTCTAGTTGAACTAAAACAGTGGCAACATGCTGGAAATGATAAAAGTGTAACTGAGGGTTTATCTTCTGCTAAGAAACACAAATCAAGAGTAAGATTTATGCAACTGGGCAAAAACGTCTCCAGCTAGAGGTTATTTGTAAGGTGCTTTCTGCCCTGCGGCCCTCTCACGTCTGCTAATATGATGGTATTGTCAAAGTTTAAAAAAAAAAACAATGCCATTTTGTTTTTGTTTGTCACTCATAATAGCAATCCTCCTGCCAGTAAGTGGGGTATTAAAAATGTGTTTTGGATGCTCATTTTACATACTTACAACTTAACCCATGCCTCAAAACAAAAGCCTGCTTTCATAGACTTGCTTTTGTCTTTCCAAAGTAACAACCACACCAGCCTTGTTCAACTTAATCCCAATCGGGATATTTCCAAGAAAGATTTAACCATCTGCAGAAACGTCCGGTATTGTGTTTGAACAAATCAAGAGTGGCATTTTTCTAGGAATAAGTGGAGAATAAATTCAGATCACATGGCAGTGCTTCATTCCGTCATAGATTAATAATAGCCCGTTTTCCAAACGCTGATCCAGGAAGCTTTTTGAGAAAAGACTCCTTCACTTAACTTACAGTGTTAAGGCCAACGCAGATAATCTTACATATGCTACACACAAGGATATACAAAACAGACCAACAGGCATGCAGCCAGGATAAATGGTAGCATGTCAGTAATTGCAGAGATCCGGGATTATGCATTTATCCTGCAACTGTACTGCAATTAGATTATCTAATTAGGTGCCTTAAGGCATGCAGGGCCAATACAGTTTAAAATTATATTGTTGATATATTGTTGATTGTTTTGATTGTTTTTATTTTGCAGGGTCACAAAAGGGGTTAGGGAGCTGCAGCTTATTGCACCAGCTGAATGTAAGTTTGATTGCGAGTGTTAAGTCAACCCTAAGTGCTGAGAGGATGACATTTCACCTTCACAATTTGGCTTAGACAAGGGTAACGATTAATGCGATCTGCCAGTAAAGGCTGCAGTAGACTTGTTGTTGTTATAGGGAATGAAACCAACAACCTCTGAGTGATGGTAAAGTTTCCAACTACTAGGCTGCTCTGCTGGCCAGATGTACACATCGTCTTGTACAGCAGTGATGACAGCTTTGCGCAAAAGGCAACTTTTCTCCAAGTTTCTATCTGGGTTAGTCTTCTGGTTTTAAAGACCTTTCTGATTTTCTCTAACAGGGAGTTGCTGTAATATCCACGGATGCAGCAAATACATTGCATATGTTGTCTATGAGGGTGAATTTGCTCTGAGTTGGGATTTTAGTTAGCCAGTTACTTGGAGAAAGCCTGGGAGCTGTGGAAAATAATCTTTTATCAAGATAAACTCTGGGCGTGTAGCATTTATTTTCTTTCTTCTGCTATGTGAAGCATCATTGGGAAAGGATGGATACATAACCGTAGGACTATTGTTTTTCTTTAGAAGTAAGAACTGGGTATCGATTGTCGCATTGCTGGTAAAGATAATTGATTTTCTGTCGCTATATCTGTAAAATTAAAAACATCCCAGCTAATTTTAAACAGTGAAGAGTACAATTGTCCTTGACAAGGTTATTTGCAGCATTTAGTCATGTGCAGATAATTAGGTACTTTGAAAGGAGAGACAGGAGTGATTCATTTGGCCTCCTATCATACAGATAATGAACGCTCCAGGGGGGAATATTCAAATGAGTGTTTGTAAATGCTGCTACACACACACACACACACACACACACACACTAACATGCACCAAGAATATCTTTGGAGGAGGTCTGCAAATATATTGACAGTCAGATATGTCAGATCCAAACTGCATCCTTCAGAAAAATGTGTATCTTAGCAAACTTACAGTTAGTGGGTATTAGTTAGTTAGTTAGCGCAGTTTAAAGATCATCGTCATGTGTGGTGCTACAGTATCTTTCATTTCTGCCTTCATTAACCTCCCAGCATGTCTCAGGCAGACAAAGAGAGAAAGAGGCAGACAGGTACAGAAACAGAGGAGTCTTCCTCTCAGCTGTCAGATTTAGGGTTAGCAGTTCTCACATCTGTCATCATTATTTCATTAAAAGACAAACCTGAGAGACAACAGCTGGCAAGGCCATTTACACAGCATATTGTGCTGTAACTGCTCACACCTATGAAAACAAAGTGTGGACCTTATTACGCTGTCAAGACGTCACAGGAAACCAGGGGTCGGAAGAAACGGATTATGGTGTTACAGTAATCTCATTAAAAAATAATAACTCTTTTCTCACTATAATCCTTCACAGATACAGGAGGAAAGGAGCACAATCCAGGTATATAAAGGTGCCGGTAACATAGACTTTTGGTTGAATTAAATTAAGTTATCTTAATTTTGCATACCGTGTCATCATTAAAATATAAATTCACGCTATGTACTCAAAATAATTGTCTCAAAACTTCACAATATACAAGGCTTGGAGGAAAACAAGAGTTGAAAAACACACACCTGAGGTATATAGAAGTACATGGGAAGACAATGGTGGGAAAGAAAATTACATTTATTTTATTTGTCGGTCAAAGTGGACCTAAAATATACCAAAAGCTTACATTAAGTATTCTATTTGGGTAAAGAAACATTTAATCTCTTATTAAAGCAACAGTTTTTGTCACTTAAAAGAACTAAAAGTGTCAGAAGTGTGTACATTCAGTGTGCCTACAGTATTAATGCTGATAAAGGCTATACAGTATTGAACCCGCAGCTTTTAACTCCATTTTCCCTTGAACTTCCCTCAAATGTCAACATGAATCAAGGCTAATGCTTTTTTGGCACGACGACGTCTCAGTAATACATAAAAGGGTTACAAAAATACTGCACCCACTAAAATGAGAAATTTACCTCAATTGTTGGGGGGTATTGTGGAGTTTTTGCTAAAAGGTCATGTGCTCAAATCTGTGATCGAACCTTTGACACCTTAACACACTCTGGCCTACTTGTGTCTTATTGCATCGTTCACAGTGCTCCTGTTAATCTACACTGACACAAAGTACTATAAACGTATAATCTGTAATACAATGAACCAATAAAGAGTTAAGATTTATCAGTGGGCTTTGATCTTTTATTTGAGTCATTTGGAGTCTTTTTGGGGCCATCTGAATTGAAGTACAGAGTAATATATTCCTAGTGGCATGCGTAATGCGTAGTCACACATAACGTTTAAAAGACTATATAAGCTAAATTATTTAAAATCACAATTTACCATTACATGAACAAGAAACATTTTAGTATTAGGCTGCATGCTCTTGTGTTTTTTGATATACAGTAACAGGACTAAGAGTCTACAGCCACACCAGGGGCTCCGTGAGGCTGTACTTAAAGCTAAATGCTAACACCAGCATTGCATAATGGTCACAATGACAATGTTAACATAACAATCTTTGGCAGGTATAATATTTACCATGTTAACTATTTTAGTTTTGCATGCTGGCATACTAACTTGCTAATTAGCACTAAAGTACAGCTGAGGCTGATGGGAAAGGCATTAGTTTTTCCTGATATTTTGCCCTAAACCTAAGTATTGGACACATTTCAAATGATTACCTGATGATGACGCTAAATGAAAGTCAGGGGATCACCAAAGTTATTACAGTTCATCCTGAGAGGACATTAATGTGTGGACCAAATCTGATGGCCCATTCATCCAATATGGAAATGGTAAGAAAATGGTTTTATTTAACCAAGACTTCATAACTATCTATAGAATAATACTTAGACACACACACTGCAACTAAAGTATATGGCGTCTCAAAAACAATACAAATAATAAAATATTTTCATATGCACTTTGAGATCATTCATAGACATATTTTGTTCACGAGTGTCAGCATATCACACTCAAACACTGCATTTGCTGCTTCTTTGCCCCACCCAGACGCCACCCTGTTGCCCAAATTTTGATGTTCAATTTTCCAAACAACTGTCCAGAGCAAAAAGCTTTAAAAATGATGATAGGGCTTTAAAGGATTCCTTCAGAAACATATAGGTGATGCCACAGACACTATAAATACAGTCTACAATTTAGTTACAGGGATACCATGCTGTTAGTTTGATGCTAAATGTAACACTCAAAATTATAGTGACAAGTATGGTCTCGTGTGTCTCAAACACCTTGCACCGCCCCGTTGCACCTCCTGAGGTACTACTGAATCTCGAGAAATGTCACCAACACAAATCCCCTTATATTCATTGCACCTGATAGTTTTGGTGACTGTGATATTGAATTGCACCTGCTTTGACACAATCCATGCATGTGTATGAATTGTCTTAAGGCTTATCCTTCAACTTGCCCAAATCCTAAATGGCAGAAGGCGATTTATTGGGAGAGCTGAGAGAGGAATCAGAGGTTTCACCTAGATTCACCTGGTCAGCCAGTTTCATGGAAACAGCAGGTGCTCCTGATAGTTTTTTCTGCATTTGGTGGATGGCTGTGTTGTTAAGAACCGCAGGATTTCTGGGCAGCGGAGCAGCATTAACGGTTCCTCGGAGAGGGACAGTAAATCCCTGAACGGAGAGGGTCACCAGAAACACAAGATGATCTTCCTGGCTGACTTACTGAAAGCCTATAAGGTGTGTGTGCGTGTGTGACAGCTTCTAGTGTGTCAGTATACTTCTGGTGTGTGCATGTATGTGTATTAAAGTCTCTTGTGTCTTGTCCTGCAATATTGCCATGAAAAAATGTCTGTATTTTTATGAGGCTTCATGAGTGTGTGTGAATGTGTCTGAACTTCTTCTGCAGTGCAATTCTCCCTTCATATAATAACCAAAACAGAAAGTCTATAAATTCTTCTTTGTGCAGCCATCTGGTCTAATATCAAACCACATCTTCACTAAAGGTTTCTGTATGTGTTCTTGCATTTTTAGACATCCTGTTCTTTATTCATAAGTGCAGTCGTGTCACTGTGAGTTCATGAAAAATGTGTCATATCCACTGTATACATGGTACAATATCATCTGAGTGTGTGTGTGTTTGTATCCCAGTTACTTCAACAGTCTGTCAATCAGGCTTTGATTTGCAGAACTAACTGGCCAGTTTCACACGCCACCAGGGGATTTAGGACAAAGCATCACTGTCCAAGTGTCGTTATACAACACACTTGTGTGGAAATCTTGCATTTTCAATTTTGCTTCATTTTCACCTTGACATTAAAGCTGACGTCATCCTCCGACATGCTGAGGGAGTGATATGACCTTTATGTCTGTGGAAACCATTCAAAGTCTATTGTAGAATTTTAAGAAAAAAAATCTGTTGGCGTCACCTGGAAAATGAGAATCTGTTTTCACTTTCTCCTGTGCTGCAAAAACGATCCATCTTGACAAGTCATTCAGTGTAGTGTTGAGTCTCAAAATCGTATTTCTCCAAAAGTAAAGGACACAAAATCTGCCAGAGGGGTGAGGTCATTTTTAGTAAAGAAAACCGGCTTGTTTAAGCAATTTTCATGTGATGTTATCGTGATACCTCTGGAGCGATATTATCCCTGTTTCACAATGTCATCACTTTTTAAAGACATTTCTCAAAACTGCATTGGGAACCAGTGAAATTATCTCACACATTTTCACCAGGAAGGCCAGAGTTTAAGATGGATGTTTTTTGCGGGGTGAAAGGTATACGTCTTCAGAGATTCGAGGTTTTCTTTTGACTGCAGTGATAATTTAATATCCTCCCCTGTCTCTTCATTTCCAAACTATTAGTAACTCATCTGTATTGAAGCCTGACAGCTGGACAGACTTCTGTCCAACTGATTTCTCTTCCAACAATCACAAGTCAAAGTACAGAGGACCTCACATTGGCCTGTTTTTCAGTTGTGGGTATCCTCAGTATCAAGTATTTCCATTTATTTTCTAATGTGGGGAAATATTAAGGGACAAATGTTCATAGTGCATCTTTGACTATTTGTTAAATGTCTTGTTCTTAAAATACACACATTTTTATTTCATCTTGACCTAAGAAAAAGGGATGAGTCTGAACAGTTGTTACAGTCTGATACTGCAGCTCCACTATGGCAGTGCTCAAAATATTAACTTCCTGTTAGTGAGCTGCACTGTTTTGGAGACTGTCCGTGCATAATTATCACAGATGTTTACATTTTAAATCTCCTTCATTGTTGATGTGGATTTAAAAATTTAACCATGTTTTAACTGCTGGTGTCAAAGCAAAGATTTTACATGTTAGCAGGATACATAAAATGGCAGAAATTAGGTGACCACCACTTACAAATTCCTTCTTTAGCTTGTCTGTTTAGCACCACAAACGTCTGCTTTATAGTTTTGCTTAGACCTTGATGTTAATAATTTGCCTCAATCCTCAAACCAGCATTTAATCATCATGTAGAGGCAAACTCCAGTCAAGGCCCCTGTGTACAGTACAAGCAAACCCTGATTATTTTACCACATCATGTTCAGAAGAAGCATCAGTTTACCCCAACTGCAATTCTTTGATTACATAATCAGAATTGATGAGAAAAAAACACAGAAACTATTAAAATGGCAGGTTTGCAACTTGTACTGAGTTTTGGATTTGTTTAGTCTGTCCAGTGTCAGCTGAAAGCCCGTTCACTTGACCTGGAGGGGGGGGTTATAATTTGATAAGTGAACAGAACTTATAAATAGAAAATGACCAAATGGGTAGTAAAGTATTTTATATAAAAGTACTTTCTTGTGTAAGCTTTGTATTTAACACTGTGTATGTTATCAATATTATTGCATATTATTTTATATGGGTGGCAATGTTGGTCTGTTGGTCAGTCTGGCACTGAAATATTGGATGGAAAACCATGAAATTTTGTACAGACATTCATGGTACACAGATGATGTACCCTACTGACTTTGGTGATCCCCTGTCTTTTCCTCTAGCGCCACCATGAGGTTGGCATTCCTGATTTTGAGTGAAATGTCTCAACAGCTATTGAATGGTTTAGTATGAAACACATTCATTTTCCCCTCAGAATGAACTGTTATAACTTTGGTGTCTTGATCCCTTAACTTTGCATATCATCAGGTCAAAATCTTTATTTGTCCAACATTTTGGTTGATGACCAAAGCCCTGCTGCATGCTGACATTACTGTAGCTCCACACACCACTCTGCTTAAATACAGCCAGCTGCTAGCTAGAATCTTAGTCTTGTTATTATAATATAAATATTGTAAGAACTAAACAGTCATGGCGCTCCTAAAAATAAATGACAATCTAAACTTCAAATTCAGGTAAGTAAATACAAGTGTGACTGAATGTTATCGCATAGAATTTGAATCAAAATATCCATCTCTGCATCCATACCCGTCCTCAATATCAGTAGGGCAGATGAACTGAACTTACTACAGGATGTCACGTTGCCACCTATACATCAAAATCCTGTACATCAAAACTGACCTTGAAACATGGAAAGAAACACAAACTAAACTCCCAAAGGAACTGGAGTATTCTGACAGTGCTGCATCTTCAGAGGAGCACATTGTCTCATTAGATGTCTTTAATGAATAATAATTATATTGGGGTTTTTTAAATTTTCTACTTAATTTCACTTTGTTCATTTTTTATTTGCAATTTTTAAAAAACATTTTGGCCTACAGTAGCTTTACTCTTAGTTGTGGTTACGCAAGTGTAATAACCATTATTTATGGGTGTTTGGGGTTTGTTTTGACGCTGAAGCACAGATGTACTGGTGTGTATCCAGCGGTGAAATGTATTTATGTCTAGCCTGTCGCTGTGTGACAATATTTTGGTTCAGGAGTAGAGGAGTGTCTGTCTTGGCACTGTTGTTTTCAACTGACAGGAGAGGTGAGATGCAGACCTGGATTCAATGTGTTTCTGATTATGTTGCCACATGGTGACCTGCCCAGCAGATAGACCAGCTTGTACCCAACAGGTTGCATGTTCGATTCTCAAAAAAAAGTGTGTCCTTTCACATGAGACTGTATTCACAACACCAACAGCAATGGTAAGGGCTAAAGATGAGAGTGTGAGCTCAGTGCCAGCACTTTAAACTGACAGCTTGAAATGCTGGCAATAACAAAATGTAGTCTTGCTGTTTTGTTTACATCGAAATGCATCTAATGTTCTAGGTATACTGTGGTATTTGAAAATAGCAATAGTGCCATTTTCACTTTAGTCACATGCAGTAGCTGCTCCTCCTAAAGAGGAAAAACATGGGAAGCACAATTGGGTTGTTTGCTAAAAGAATACAACTGCTGCAATTTGCATTTCAGATTTGTACCAAAATTACGATGAAAAAGATGTTTGTAAATTTTCATGAGGAAAGCCAGACATGCAAATACTTCTTATTTCTGTTCCCAACTCAGGATGAGTGTGTTGAGTTTAACAGTCACCACTGCAGCTGCCGCCCCAGCAGGACAGATATTCAGTTTTGATGGTGTAAATTTGATATGGAACATTTGTAAAAAACCTCAATGTAGTGTAGCCACCGTTTTGTGCCAGGAAGCAAAATAGCCAAACTCAATAAATCAGAGGTTAGATTCTCACCCCAGTCCCAACAATTAGACAGTTATACCAGAGTAAAGTCTAGGGAAGGTCTAAATGTTCAGAAACAACCTGCTTCATACTTGAAAAAATAACACCCAGGTGCTTTCCAGAGTCAACAGTCTTCTCCTATTGACTATGGACCTGCTCCACCAGACCAGCTGGGCCTTGATTGCTTAGGGAGTGGAAACATTTGTTCATTTTTCTTTTTAACTCTGTCCAAGATGTAAATTAGTGACTTCGCAGCCACAAGCCTGATGCTCTAACTTCCAGGCTACTGGGTTTATAGCACTTTATAGAATCAGTGGCAGGCTTAGTCAAACCCCTAACTGTTAACTTTAGTGTAACTTAAAAAAACATTTGTGGTTTCATATTAGCAATTAGAGGTTTTGTATGATCAACTTGACTCTGCTCTGTTGGCCTTACTCAATAGCAGAAGACTGTGTTTATGCTGGAAAGCTCCCAGGTGTAAATTTGTGGAAGTATGAAGCAGGTTGTTTCTGAAAAAGATGCAGACATGCCTCCAGCCTTTCTCAGAAAATACTATTTTAGAGTAACAAGAAATCAAACATTTTCTGATGTCTTGCTTCAGTAATTCAAAATATTTTTGGTTGGAACAGCCATTGCGCAATGTTTTTCGGTCAAAATGTCCATCTGTTTGGCAGACTATCAGAAATCCAGTCCAGTTACTCTTGCTTTTGAGAAATGTTGACAGTCCCAATAACGTCTGTTCAAAAAAGAACAATACCAGTGCGCTGGTAGTGATGCAATCCAATTTTTTTTTTCTCGATTCAGATTCAACAACAGCCCAGCAGCATCACACTTTTCTAACTGTTGCATCTTCCCAATTTTGCAAGGGCTGATTATAAGCATTCTTGGAGACAGCTTTCTACAACAACACCGCCATCTTTCTGTAGCCCAAACATCCCTTCAATCACCTCTCACTGCAGCAAAATGCAGAAGGTTGCATGTTTGAGCTTTAAACTGAATGAACAACTGGCTAATAAGATGAAAAAGTCAGACTTCATTTAAGTGGGACTTTACAACCCACGCTTTCTTTTAAAACAGAGGATTACAATGTGTCAATGCCGCAGCCTTGGGCCTTAATGCTTAACTTTTGCTCCCACTTCCTCCCTCATTTGGATCTCCCTGTCGCTCCATCCAGACAGATGTCTGGATGTCAACAGAACACACATGGAGAAAACCGAAACCAGCTTTATCACAGTTTTCTTCTCCTGTGGAAATACATTTTGGCACTTTTGCAACCTGACAAAATTGGACCACACCGTGTCATGGTGGGAGCACCATATTTCAAGTCAAAACTTTGAAACCTGCACTGAAGCAGAAGACTACTGTGCTGGGAAACTGATCTCTCATTTTTTTTTCTTTCTTTTTCCCTTTTTTCTGTTTGCGACGGGGCCCAGTAAATCAGGTCCTTTATACCTCCGGCCGGGGGTTCACCGCCTTACCACAGGGTGGGAGGAGAGCATGATGGGAAAAACATGATGGGATCTCGCTTTAGTGGGTCAGAAAGAGAGACAGAGAGGAAGAAAAAGGGCAAAAGAGAGTGAGGGGCTGTGAAGGAGGTAGGAGGAGCTGTCTACCATGGATGAGAGAGAGACACAAAGACAGCAGGGGGTAAAATATTGAAATATAGTCAGACAGAAAAAGAGAAATAAAGAAAGAAGAATATGAAGACATAAAACCGCAGTAACCTCAATAAAAATCAGACTCCCTATTTCAAAACATTTTTAAGTAACCAGCAAGGTTAAGATCCAAGTCCATAATGGGCAAATAAACAGAATTAAAAGTAATAAAAAAAACATAAATAAAGCATAGTAATGACAGCCCCCTTTACTTATTAACACAGGGAAAGAAAAGGGAAAGGCTGCAGTTTAGCATGCATTTTATAGTTAAAAGACAATCCTATGCACTTTCTTTTACAAGCATTTTTATTGAAAAACATATTGTACACAATATTTTGGCCTTGCCCCTCCTGGAAGTTTAACTGGCTACTGTTTTATATATTTAGCTGATACCCTTTTTCCACAGGTAATAATCAAAGCATAAGTAGAAGGTCAGTGTAGAGCTGAAACGATTAGTTGAATTATCAATTGGTTGATCGACAGAAGATTTACTTAAAATGAACTGATTGTAGCCTCTCCAATGTCAATACTTGCTGTTTCTCTTAGCCTTCTATGAGTCTCTAGTTTAGTCTTTTTGTTAGAGCAAATACCTGTTTTCTATTAGTTACGGCACATGACAGTGCTTTCAACCACACCAGTTTTTGCACCCTTCGTAAGCAACAATCAGTGTTTACCACAGACGTACTGTTCTCAGGATTTGATTTTCACTAATGAGAAGAGGTTGAAAGGAGGATAAAATTGCTGTGTAGGTGCTGGCGATACAGAGAAATCTCCCAATAAATAATCCAGTCTCACCCACAGGAAACCAGCCTTTAAATTTGGTGACCTCCTGTGCTTGGGATCATGTCACTTGAAAACCCAGACTTAAGTAAGTAAATGTTGCCTCTTAACCTGTGACCAAGCCTCATTAAAACCAAACGAGAGCTCCCTTTTCAAGGGGCCCATCAGTAAAAGTACTGTGACCTATTTTTGAAAGCTGCAGCAGACAAGAGTTTTACGTAAAAATGCACTGATCCTATAGAATTCAGACAAGAGCAGACAACAGTGTCCCATACCACTAACGTAGATCTGTAGATTTACGGTTTTCTGTGAGGAAGAGTTGAAGGGGGGGTGTGGAGGGAGACGTGAGGCATAGATAGGCCTACTGTGCGAGGTGAAAGGGACAGGTGCATGCTGGTGTTCTGAAAACAATGGGAAGTTAGTTATTGTAGTTTGGCTCGCTTACCAACACACTCAGCAGTTGTAGCAGCAGCAGTGGCTGTGACACACACATCATGGAGGCAATTAAGGTTCTTTAAAACAATTAGCGCAACTGGCAATGGCTGCAACTGGCATCAAAAATCGCACTCTTCTATTAGTCATACCTCAGTGAAATATGAACAAACAGACATCATACAAACATTTTTAGATTCAGTGTGATTTACACTTTCAGAGGATATCAATATCTCTGATGTCCATCACAAATTAATATCCCTAAATCAGCTTAGAAATCATAGAAAATAGAAAAGAACTTGCCTGAGAATCATCAAGTTTTTTTTCAGTATCAAGTAATCCAGTGATAGAGTCTGTACATCCATGGGTACATTGCAAGCAGAAACTGCTAAAATTTAATTCGGCATACTTTTAATGGTGCCAATTTGCCAATATGTGCGAAAATACATGGCTCAAACTGTAGCCCACAGCCCAAGTCACTAAATCCATGGCACATTATAAAATTATGCATTACACTTACTTTTGACATTCCCTAAAGCATTATAGGAACTAAGTGTTGGGGAGCGCAGTTGTCTCAATTTTATCTGAAGTGGTGGCCACAGTGTAGTGTCAGACTTTGAAACCCCTTGCTGTAGATTAACTTTAAGTAATTTGCACTGTCCAAAATCACATACAGTATATTGTCTCAATGGGCTTCACAGGCTCACATTAGCAACAGTTCCTGACCCATCAAGCTCTCTAAAAACACAAAGAAAAACATACCAAAAAGTTATTAGTCTTTCTGCTCCAGTAGCCTACTTTCCCAAAGTGAAATCTGGCAATGGTTATGGTCACTCAAAGCTAAACGACAGTGATGGCTCACTCACCAGCATTATATCCTTTGCCTCTCCCCTCCACATGACCCCTCACTGCCATTTGGAGTTGCCCATGTGCAAATCTGCTTTGTGCAGCTCTTAAACGCCTTTCTACTAAAACTGAACAATGCAATCCAGGTGCCGACTACTCAGCAAATTGCCATGAAAGACACAAGGACGATTGAGAGGGAGCGATAACAACAGACTCAGCAGTTGTGATTTCATAAAGTTGAATTTATATGCGTTGTTTTAATATTCTGCGGTCACCTAATACCCTGGACCTGAGCTGTTCATCCATAATTCTCAAGATATAAATCGCTTTGGTCTTGAAATCTAATATTGGGTTGTCTGACTGTGGTGGGTTTTGATGATTGATGACACAAACATTCAACAAAGTCAGTTACAATACCAGCAGTCCGTTTCTGTGGAGTCAAAAAGTAGGACTCAGATAACGTATCATCACGGGGTTGCCTCAGGTCAGACAGTCATGTGATTGAATTCTTGTACAGCCAACATTAAAAGAAGCCAATTTTAAAGCCTATATGGGTGAAACCAGCATTTTTACAGATAAAGTACAAAATATTCATTCAACATTGAACAAAGAAGCTCAACAGCAACCACAGAAACGCTATCCTAGCATAAACACGAGTAAAGCTTCAGCCAAACCAGAGTGAGCCATGTGCTGCGTGGATAGACAATATCACCATTGGCCTGCAGCTTCCATTAGAGGGGGCACACATACACAAATACACACACAATTTATCCAGAAATGTTCAAATTAATGTACATGCACACAGATTGTTCCCACACAGCAGAGGAAATTATTCCCGGAAATCAGGGGTGATTATTGCTCTAACAAGGCCCCAGGGAGACGCTGAGTGAAGGTTAAGGGAGAGAACAGTGTGAAAAGGGTTGAATGTTAAGACCAGGTGTTGGTGAGAAGTAAGAGCATGTGTGTTTAAGTGTGTGTTTGTTTGTGTATGAGGGAAAATAAGAGAGACAGGGAGAGAGTGATTCATAATGAACAACATGTGACTGATGTGTCTTTTGTTTTATTTATTTGTGTGTGAGCCTTTATGTGACTCACTGCATGCCTATGTGTGTGTGTGTGTGTGTGTGTGTGTGTGTGTGTCTTAATACACATGACTAAACCTCTTGTTGTCTCCACGTGTGCATGTCTGTTTATCAGTATTTCCAGATTCACTGTGGTCAGTGCTAAACCTCTCTTAAACAAAGCCAGAGAGTCAAAACAATGACCTCACATTCTGTCACCATAGCAACGCTGGCCATTACCCTAACATCAACAAACTCTGTTGTTTTGTTTACAGGCTTTCCGGCCCATTGGGTTGACATATGGTGGCCCCTCCGTGGACTTCAGCATCTTGACATTCGCCCAGTCACTGAAATCAACGTGCTCAGCCTTACTTCCTACTTTCTGCTAGACAGTTCAATGATGTTACTTGGCAACAAAGCCAATTCCAGCTTGTAAACCATGTTTTGGATAATATTTCTTAGCAATGAAAGTTTGTGCCTGCATATAAAAAGGATTGAATCTGTTTCACAACCTTTGCTGATATGAAACACTGGAGAGGCTAGCGGGTACAGCCAAGGGCAAGTATTGTACTGGCTAATTCAGGTTTTGAGCATGAAAGAAACACCGTGAGCAGAACTCTGCAACACCAACATTAGTGCATTTGCATCTTAAATGTATGTCTTTTTCCTGTGTTGTGTTAGAAGTTTCTCAGAACCAAATCATATTTGATTTGTCTATGTCAACTCTAGTGCAACTAATATGTTGTTTTCTTCCCTCACAAATCTTGCAAATGGATGACAGTGCACAGACTTTCATTCTGCAAAAGGGCACGTCCAATTCAGACACTTGGCTCTGAACCTTCAAGTGCCTCTGTCACAATTAACTGTAGCAATTGCAGGTTACTCACTTACTTAACACTTACTTTACAATTTTCCACCCAGTCAGCATATTAACACTGATTAGATCTTTGCTTGCCTGTAGTAATAACCGGTAAAGGCACAATCTGAGATCCAAATGTAAACAAAAGACTGAAAACACAAGACTGGAAGCTCCTCCCAAACTCACAGATCTTCTAATAAACTAAATCTAGACAGATTTGTTTACATCACATGTGTTTCTAAAGAAAGCAGTGAGCAGGAATATAATTCAGTTGAAGTTATAATAAGACTTCAGATCTGGCAACACCAGTGTTTTCTGGTGGTAACGGAAAGTGGGTTTTAACAACACAGGTCCCAGAGAGTTCTGTTGGAAAGGACACATGTATCGACGTGTGATGTTAAAGTCAATAATTGGCCTTTTCCGTCATCCCATTAGCAGCCATGATCACAAGCAAGTGCACAGCGTGAGTAGTTTTGTATAAAACAGCATGAAAAAAGGTGTTGTTTACCTTGATGATGAGCTGGAGGTCTGCTGGTTCTCACAAACTGCAGTAAGAGACTGTTGCCTGCAGCTCACTGTGACCGTGTCAATTTCAAAATGTTCCACTGACAAAAATCGCTGAAAATAATCTTATCTTGTTTTGTAGATGTATCAGTAACCTTGTGACAAATACTATGGGTCTTAACTATACAATATTGTATATGCAAATATACCTGTAATTTATTTGGTCAAAAAAATAACATCTTGGGACTATAACATGATGTCATCATTGCTTCAAACTTGTTTTTTGTGTGTGTGTCTTAATGTACATTATAGTTAACTGTCTTATTCATTGTTTAAATACTATACTGTATAAACAGATATTTTGTAAATCTTATATTTATCTTTTAAATTAAATGTGAACTGACCAACAAGAACATCCAGAATTGTCACATCAGAAAGTATGTGTCAGAAATTTGTTATAGTTGTGTTAGTTAAGTCAGTTTTGTCCCTTGCTAACCAAATTTCCATAATGTGATAATGATAGTGTCTAATTTCTTAATGCGTCAAAGAGATAAAACCTTTATGTATCACTAGAAAGCCAGTTTGACAGCCAGATGTAGAGATGTATAAGCTCTAGAGTATACTGGCCTCTTCCTTTAGAGATTTATGCTACTCACATATCATCGTAATTACCACTGAAATATATAGGATGCTGACAGTACTCCCACCTTCCCACCACAATATGTACCCACATCCTCAACTCCCACCACGGTTGCAGCACACGTGTCAGACTCGCCTCTTTGGTCCCAGGCCCTCGTGGTGTTTCCTGACCAATATTCTCTTAAACTCTCCCTCTCCCTAGGTTATTACAGCTTCTTTTCAAACAGCATACAACTGGTCATTTTCCTACACAAACACACTATAATCTCAGACTGGTGCCAGAGTGTTTTTAACTCAAGACCTGCAATCACTTTTCTAGTAACATGCTGAAAACATAAAGGAAAAATAGGCCAACGTTCACACCGGTTAGGGTTGTCCATCGGCACAGCAACAGAAGAGGCAGTAATGCAATAACATAAGCTGAGGCCATGGGCGGTGCATGTGTGCGTGAGAGTCTGTCACATCTGTCTCTGGATCAACAAGAATTCCCAAACAATAACAGAGGAAAAGGTTGAATAGAACAGAAAAAAAAACAGTTGGTGGCACTAATTCTCCAGTCAGGTACCATTAAACCATTACAGAAGAAGAGGGCGCAACGAGATGACGTGATTAAAAGAGCGCCAGTCAGACCTTTAACGGTGGAAAACAATGTAGAAAGCGTGATATAAATATGGCATTTATGTTTGTGTCATGTATTAATTTGAGGAAGGTTACAGTCTCCTCATGGCTCCTCACAGATCTGATGTTTTCGTCTGCTACTATATTTTGTCTCTCCAATGGACGTTTCGCTAAGTCTATTGTCCATTGCATTTTGCTTTTATCGGTACACCAATTTTCCCACATGAGCCAAGCATAAAAACATTTTTGCAATATTGCGAGTATTTTTATTTTTATTTTCGGCACCTACTGTGAGGGAAAGTGGGATAAAATAAATATGGATTTGCAATGAACATAGAGTCTGTGTGATACAGTCAAAAGCATGGGTAAGTGGACCTTGGGTGGAGATTGTTTTGTCATTTGCTGTTTGCAAAATTAACTCTGAAGATCAACTTTTAAGCCAAAATGGTAGAAAAGTCCTAGACGTACTCAGAATAATGGAAAGTTCAAACATTTCCATTTCCATGACAAGTGAGCAAACTTCATCTAGTTGAAAGTTCCAGAAGAAGTGTGAAATTGGACCTTGAGTGGAGACTACTACTACCATTTATAATAACTTGATACTTTATTGGTCCCTGTGGAGCAATTCAACTCTCTGGGGAGGTCAAGGGTAGGAGGTCTGCAACAGAGCCACAGACCAGGAGCTGGTTGGGATTCGGGCTTGGTCTTGGACTACTGCAGCAGTGTGGATGTCTGCAGACACAGTAATATAAAGGATGGTCTTTCCAGTGAATATGGCACCCTGCTGCCTTTTAAGTGTGTGATAGTGTGATAATATAAAACATATGCATGTTGGAATGAAGTTATGACGCAATGTGCTAAGGTGCATACCATGTACATGTGTGAATCTGTGAGTCCAGCAGTACTCTCTTCCAGTCCCAGGGACCAAAACTGAAAACCATCCACTTCAGCCACATTGCTTCTTCCTTCTCTCATTTAGCTAAAACTGAATACAGTACAGCACTGTTCAGTGTGCAAGAGTTATGATGGTGGTGATGAGTTAACTTTCCCCTTTTCAAATGCCACTGACTGAAAGCAGACTGGGCTCTAAAGTCCAAATAAATCTTGGAAATTGAGAGAGGTTGAGTGAGGGCAAGAGGTCTGTGTGTGTGTGTGTGTGTGTGTAGCCGTGTTAGTTTGTGTTTGTAAGAAATGTGATACGGAAATATGGAAATCATTAGATGTGGGCTGATCCAGCATGCTGGCATAGTTGTGACATGTTTGCAAGTGAACGTGTGGAGTGTTGTCTGCCACCTCCAGGTTCAGTAAGTCAAGCACCACAACCCCGACCTCCACATACACACACACACACACACACACACACACACACACACACACACACACATATCCTCTATAACCTGGCAGAGAGACTAAAGATCATGTTATCACGGCTGCCTGTAGGTGTGGTAGTCGCACATCACACACTGTAAAACACTCTGACAGACACTGCACTGTCTGTTCAGTCTAAACCAAAGTTTTCTACTACAGATGTGTCCAAAAACACCTCACATTTGTTTTTATGAGTTAGTTCTTGAGTATTTCTTGTGTTTATTTGTAGAAAATTTGTGAAGACTGCTAGAAATTCAAAAGATGACAACCTGTTGATTATGTGATGATAAATGAATGCATTACTTAGTGCATAAATGTGGTAGCACTTTGAATATCAAAGTGAGGTTCTGACATTTTGTTGTGGTTACAGCTGTACAAAGTAAAGAGATTTCGTAAAAATACTAAATCTCTTTACTTTAATACCTTAATCAAAAAAGTCACATTCATGTTTTCACAATATCTTTGCTTTATAACTTTGCAACATGCAACTTTTACTTGTGTAATGCTGTTCAAAAGTACAACTCTTTTTGGGAACCAACTGTCAAATCTCAAATGCTAGGAGGGCCCAACACCAAAGAGATTTCCAAATAATTTGTTCAAGCGACTGCATTTAGATGTGGAACTATTAGTCAATTAGTCACTCAACAGAAAATTTATCGGCAACTACATTTGCCTGTTCCGTCTTCTCCAACATTTTGGACTGTTGGTCAGACTAAACAAGCAATTTTAAGATGTTAATTTGGGCTCTGGGAGACTGTAATTAGTTAATCGAGAAAATAATCAGCAAATCACTCAACAAGGAAAATAGTTAGTCATTAGTTACAGCCCTAACTGCATTACAATGTGACAACTGTGAAATTTTTACAAGACACTGACTGAATGTGAAGTGAACTGCTGCCAGAAAGGCAGGAAATAAAAAAAATCTATGGTGCAGTTTAGAAAACGCTGAAGAATACACAATTTGAAGTAAATGGAAGAAATCACTGTTTGGGTCCAAGTTCATTAGTACTACACACAGAAAAAGAAAAAAAAAAAGGTTTTGAAGGTGTAAGGTTTCTGCTAAACCCTGACCCAGTGCCATCTTACACAACGTCTCTCTGTATCTTAAAGCTAATAATTCCTTAACATTTTGTTGGATGATGCTTCAACTTGCCTAACTTTATGAGGCCCTGAAAAACACATCAAAGGAGTTATGCAAATTGTCTGTGACACAGGCAATATAACTTCCTGCATGAGTTAAAAAGCAGTACTGCGATTGGATGTAGCAGCTCAGCTGCAATTTAAAAACCTGACCAAGAGACAATTCTAGAAATACATTATTAGCCTCATTAGTCATATTTGTAGGTATAGAGAATTACAGTATCACACTGTGAAATGACAATCTACCCACAGAGCTGCACAGGACCCCTGGCTGTGCATCCAGAACTGCTGAACACATTAGCCAGTTAATGGGCTACTTAAAAAGAGTAGGAGAGAGAGGAGGAGGACAAGAGAGGAGGGAAAGCCAAAGTCAAAGGGCATGAAGGGGGCAGGGAAGTCATTGACAAGCAGATAGAAAGTATTGAAAGAAAAGTGAAGTGTAATGAAGAGGGGAGTGGAGCAAGAGGGGGAAGGAGGGGGAAGAAAAGGGAGAAAGGAGGGAAAGAGGGAGAGGAGAGAGAGGGGTGCACCTCCTGAAAGACATAAATAGGCGAAAGAGGACTTGAAGCCTCGCAGTCACTCTTCCTGACAGCCACATCCACCGCTCTCCTCTCCCCTTCTCCTCACCTCCAGCCCTCCTCTCCACTCATCTGCTGCAACCCTTCATTCATCTGGACCCTTGAGCAAAACCAGTGAGTAGTTTCTACACCACATTTTTATCCTGTCGCCACATGACAGTAGAGAGATCCTTACATTGGGAAGACTGCATTCATCAGTCTGCACAAATTAATGGAAATGACAGCTGTATTTTAGAAGGCTACCATGCATGTATAATTACTGGAAATTATTTCTGAAACAGTGGAATTGTATGCAATCATATAAAAGCAAAAAAAATTCAGATAGAGTAAGCAAACATGTGACAAGGAAGTGTGAATGTAACAGATTTTATATGGATGCAATGTATTATATTTAGGAAGAATTAGTGTTGCAGTGAAATGTAAAAATCTGCAGACAAACGTTAAAAACATCCTGCTCTACTTTTGTAAAAATATGTAAATTTCAATAGCACCCACTTTAATTTAATCAAAATTTAAAATGATTAAATTATTAGAATATTTTTTTATATATATATTATTAACTCTGCATTGAGCAGTCTCAATTTGATGAAACACTATACTACAACTGCATATAACTCTATGTGCATCCTGTTCATGTACATATCCGCTTAGAAGCAAGGATGTGCCTCTAAGAGGATAAGTGTAAGGGACTGTCCACACATATTCATGAAAGAGGTTTTAACCATACTGTTAAAAGAGAAGGACTTGGGGAGAGAAGACCCACAACACTTAACAGTCATTGAAAGAGCTCACAGATATCCAAAGTATCCAAAGTTAGCAAAGTCAGCTGGCATAGGTTTATTCTATTAAATAATATCTTTGAGGCAGGAATGTAGACCTCACCAGGCTGCAACCACAGCAACAACAAAGACCAAACTTTCAGTATCTGCATCTAAATGAATGCCTTATGCCAATCCTACGCTGCTTAACTGAGTTTACAAGTCTAAACAGTAGAAAAGTGAAAAACTTTCCCTCTGAGTCACATTCCCCACTTGTCAAACTCAACACTGATGCTGCAGCCAGACACTTTGTCCTTTCACCAATTCTCCTTGTCAGTCTTGTCACGTACCAGATCTGACAGGAAAAGGACAACTGCAAGTAGAGACGTCAAAATAAACAAGACAAATGACTGCAAATCAGACTAATGCAGCAGACAGCAGAGCAGAAAGCATGAAAAATTGTGTAGTATGTGGCGATTACACCTGTACACATTTACAGCTGGATGACTCAGCTTGATCGAAACATTACTAGTGACTTTTCTCCTTTCTTTGTCCTCCCTTTTATACATCTCCTTCAGGTCCTTCATCCTCCCCCAAATCAGCCCTCACTACCATGGACACCAAAAGGAGCATCCTCTCCATCTCTGAGGCCCTCTACCACCTGATCGTCATGATGCTGACACTTGGCCAAGGTGTTCATTCGATGCCTGTTCCTACTGACATCCCCATGTGCACGGCCTCAGAAACTGCCCAGTACAGGCTAACGTTTACCGGCAAGTGGACCCAGGCAGCTTTCCCAAAACAGTATCCTGTCTACCGTCCCCCTGCACAGTGGTCAAACCTTATTGGTAAGTGCATAGCAAGCTGGTGTAGAACTGGATTCTCATTGGTCTCAGTATTGGCAGCAGATGTTGAACAGTACTTTGATTTGGTGAGTAACAGGAAGCTAATGTAGAAAACTACATACAGAGAAATCCAGAGAAGAAGAATGCCCTGATTGGTCAGTATACAGGAAGCCTCCTATTTGTTAAAAGTAGAAAGGATACTATTAAATGTTTCTTCTGATTGAATGACACTGATATTTGTTTCAATACAGTTGCAGTCTTCTCAAATATGCTTCTTTTTCTATCCTTTTACATAGATATATATAAACTGACCAATGCAGTTTATATTACGCTCTGATGACTGCAGATTGTTGTAACAACCAACTTCCTTTCCCTGTCTCTCTGCTCTTAGGGGTGACTCACAGCTCTGACTACCACATCTGGCAGCGCAATGAGTTTGCCAGCAATGGAGTGAGGGAGTTTGCGGAGAAAGGCGAGGCCTGGATGCTCATGAAGGAGGTCGAGGCGGCCGGCGAACGCATCCAGAGTGTTTATGGGATCCTCTCCGCTCCCGCTGTTGTGGGAGGCACAGGCCAGATGAACACTGAGTTTGAGGTCTTCGCCAGGCACTCCTATGTAAGTCAATCAGCACCTGGTTTCCTTCAGTCTGGGTCAAGCTATATCAGGCTATATCAATATATATAGCAAGGTGGTGCAATGCTTTCCTTAGCCTAGGTCAGAGGGATAAAGAATTTCTTAAAAATGTTGCCAATCATAGCTCTAACAGCTAGGATAGTTTTTTCATCATCAGTAGTTTTAGCCATCATTCTTATCAGATATAATAACATTTTACTACCAATAGATACAGCCTTACAATCGAGTACATAGATCATCAGATTTCCAGTTTGACCATATCATTAACTGCTTATTTAGAAGTGAAAATGGAAGTCTTTGTAAGAATTATCACCCCAACTGTCCATTGTAAATATCCACTGCACCTTGCAGAAGTCCTAACTGGTACAACTTTGACCTACTAGACTTACTGCAGTTGAGCATTATGATGGACATTTTGGGTGCATTCGCTGTTGTTTAACTTCCAACTATTAAGTATTTAGCATACCTGTGTTAAACTACATCAGAGTATGGTTACCCCTGTAAACTCTGTTGTGAAGTTATTTCTATTGAGGTCGTTACATGTCCCAGCAATACGATTGTGAGCAACAACAGCCAAAACTATAAAAATGGTTGTAAAAAAAAACTAACATTACCTGAAAATTGTCTTTTTAGCCAAGTAATAAGTTGTCATACTACTCGTATGTGTTGATCGTAAAAAGCATTATATTATGAGAAACAGCTGCATAATGCTTAACTAGGTTGATGCAGCAAAACAGTTAACGCTACTATAAAACTAGCCCCAGACTGTTTTTTTCCATAGACTGCAACCTAAAGAGAGTTTCCGAAACGTAGCAAGACTAATTTATGTCTCTACAAATTATGTAAACCTCTGCAGGAGTTGGCTGTTAAACTTCCTACTGATGAGTCTCTGGGTAGGTCATAAATTTAGGGACACATCTGACCCAACACAATATTAGTCTTGGACAAGAAACAACATGGAATGAGGAGGGAGGGAAGGTGTGGCTTGGAGGTGAGAGGAACGAAAAAAGGCCAGCTGCTCACCAACAAACCAACAAACTACACTCTGGTACTGAAATAACACTGCATGTGTAGGGAGGTGGGTGAGATATTGGACTACAAATTCCTACTATGATGATGTTTCTAACTGAACACATTATGGCACAGTGAAATACATTATCATATAGTATACATATTACAAATGGTTGTTTTAAACAGGAACTCCACAGATTTTACACATCATGTGAAAAAAGTTGTACAAAGCCTTTTGCGGCTCCAGAGGGAACTGCACATAGTCTGATAAATTGCCTCAAGTGATGTCACTTGAGTCAGCGTCAGTTGGGGCTGAAGACTGCAAGTTTGAAAATGAAAAAAATTTGAAGGTGTGGAGTCAAAAAGAAGTGAGCTTATCAGACCCCTGTAGCTGCTCCTCATATCTGCGTGAGGCTAGCAGCTCAAGGCTACATTAGCCGCTACTAGCATCTTCTAGCTGTTGGCTGTTGAGGGTAATGTAGGCACCAAGTTTTGACAAGAAAGAAGAATGCACTGAATAAAAAAGACTATGTCTCTGGTTCTGCTGCATCGATTTTGACTTTTTTTTACTGTTCATCGTGAGTCCAACAATGCTATGGGAAAGCAATACTAAATCGGTGGAGTACTTTAATTTCACAGGAAGGATGTGAGGGTGTTCTGTAGACAAAATCGGGATAATAAAGTCCTCATTTTACTGTAACTTCCAAAGCAATCCAATTATTTCTAGCAGTTCCTTTGCTGTCATAAAAGTTAAATGAGTGCATACATCAAGTGTATACATTTTGGAATTTACTGAATATAATTGGAAAATGATTTCAACTCAATAACCCACGTCTTCCTTTGTGGCTTTAACATACTGTCCAACTGACACGACATGAGGTAAAACTGTTATCCACTGACAAACACTAAGAAGAAATCATATACTGTATGGTGACATAAAATAACAACCCTTTTCCATTCTCTTTCCCGCCCATGTCATTCTCCTCTTCTCTCTCCTTATCTCCACTCTCACTCTGACCCACCTCCTCATTTCCCTCTCTCTCTCTTTTTTCTCTCTCTACGCTCCATCTCCCTCCCCACGGTCTACTTCCTCCTCTCTATCTTCAGCTGTCGTTTATCGTGCGTATCGTACCAAGCCCAGACTGGTTTGTGGGTGTGGACAGTGTTGACCTGTGTGATGGCGACAACTGGAAAGAGAATGCGTCGCTGGAGCTTTTCCCATACGATGCAGGAACTGATAGCGGGTTCACCTTCTCTTCTCCAAACTTTGAGACCATCCCACAGGACAAAATCACACAGGTGGGTCAGCCTGCGCCAAGCGCAACATAACTAATCATGTGAACAGGGACATGTTGTATAAAGAAGTAGCAAATGCCTTGAAGGCTTTGTTGACTTTTTGTGTTTACTGTGTTGTTTTATCCTAGAAATGCAATTTTTTAGCACACAGTTTATCTAGTGGACAGTACAAACCATTATTATTATCATCTGAAAATCATTGGCACGAGCACCACAGTACCCTAAATACTCAACACACTAAGATCGTATTTGCCAAAGCATGCATTCCTTTGACACAATTAAAAGGATGTCACTATAAAGGTTGATGCCTCCATTCACCTCCAATGAATCCCCATATGTTCACCGTTATTCTTTGTCCATTTCCCCTCCATAGATCACTTCTTCCTTCCCTAGCCACCCTGCCAACTCCTTTTTCTACCCCCGCCTGAAGCACCTTCCACCCATCGCCAAGGTAATGCTGACCAAGATAAAGAAGACCAATCAGATCATCAGCCTGCCTGTGGAGCCCACCCAGTCCAACCAACTGCCAACAGGAAACGAGATTGAGGACAAGCTCATAAGTAAGTCAGAGGAGCATAAATACTGGCTAAAGTATAAGGCAATGACAGGTAACAGTAATCATATGTATAAATGACCAGTCAAAGAAAAAAACTGAATGGTGCTGTAATTATGTTGTAATTACTATACCTACATTATAATGGACAGATGTGTGAAATAAATCAGCCTTGTGTTAAAACAGCGCAGGAGGTTGCATTGGTGGAGGTGTGTTGCTTCAGGTACCGTTGAGACAATGAAATACGATCCAAGAGGTTTAGTTCAAGTAACCGATTAATGTGTTTAAAGGCTTAACAGATGTCTCCCACCTTTATTCTTGAGGATTGAAGTTTTTTTTTTACCACTAGTAGTGCTATGTGAATATTTCACAGGTATAAGATTAAAAAAACAAATCAAATACAAGCAGTTATACATAGCCGGCGCAATATGCTGAAATACTGCGGGTATGCATCCACTATTCCTACACTAAGCTGCCTCTCCCCATTCCACTGATCAAATAATATACACATTTAAGAAAGAAAAAAAACATATATAAGTTGTACCTATATAAATATATAAGGTTTCACACAACGGTAGGAGCTTGGGTCTTTTGCTGACTCAAATGATAGTATTTGGGAACCATTACAGGCCACACACAAACTTAATTACTTCCAACCAGAAACCAGAGAAGCCAAGTGAGGGTAGGGCATCAGAAAATGCCAGGGGCACATCTGGCATCCAGTGGAAAAGTCTAAAGATGAGAGACTAAGAAAGGGAAAGAGCATTTTAAGAAAACTACATAGAAATGATGTACAGCAACGTTTGGGTCGTGACCCAAAATAAGATGCAGACACGCATGTTTTAACCAGATCTGGATCCATAAGGTGAAGCTGGATTTACTTAATGTTGGTTCCCAGACTGTTAAAATTTAAGACTCCCTGTTGTACAGATTAGTGGTAACAGTAAAAGAAACCCAACTGCAACTGCGACAGCTTGGAAAAATAAAGATGAAGAGAGTGTCAAACTAAGTAAAGTAAAGTAAAGCCAACAATGCAGAAGTCAAACAGCCTGTCTGTGAGACTCATGTTCTCCAATATGACAAGGAGGGGAAAAATAACCTTTTATAAAAACACAATTCACCACAGAAAAACTGAGCAGATGACTTGACCAGGAAAGGTTTTTTCTGGGGGGTGGGTGGGAACAGATAGCGTGTCAACCTGGCAGTAGAGCTAACAGTGCGGTAATCAGATTCAGTGTTCAGGGTGAATGTAAAGGTTTGACTCAGCATCACAGGCTACAAGTCCGTTCCCTTGACTACCCATCAACAAACAACACAGAGGCGCCAAGAATCTGTTGGGGTTTCCTGCCTTGATCCCAGTACTCCATCCTACCCCTCCATCTGTTTATCCTTCCCTTGCTCAATTAATCCCTCCATCTCTTTCATGCCTTCTCCCCAGGGCTTGAAAAAGAACTTCCATTACAGCTTAGCAATCACCTTCTCTAGATTGTATCTGTGAAATACAACTCATGTAAAATAAGATAAATCACCTTTGCTTCTTATAGTACTTTATCCTGTTACCCTTCCCTCTGTCCATAATGTACACACAAGATGAAGGGAGATTTGACTTGCTTGTTCCATCCCTCCATCCGACCGTCTATCCATGCAGCTTCCGTACCACCTCCCATCCTTCTGCTTTTCTACTCTTTAACTGACAACTAAGTCTGTGATACATATCAGCTGTACGCAAGCTCACAACAAGGTTGGCTGAGGTAGCCCAGCAAGTTCACAAAGTTGGAGAAAGGCAGCTCCCTTTCCCTGTATTAAAGTTGAGATGCCTTTTAGCTCGCCTGCAGTTGACTCATTAAGTGGTAGCACTGTTTACTGTGAGGCAGAGCTATGCTGACAAAGAGAAAGCACAGTCAGCAAAAACTCACTCAATAAATGATGGTTCAAAAATTCAGAGTCACAATTAAACTCAAGCAGCACAACCACTGCCAAGAATCTACAATGAGACGCTTTTGGTTCATAAAGAGCTACACGCACAGCATGCCACCATTTCTTGTAATTCCCTTTTATTATTTTATTCAATTTTTTAAAGAAGTTGAAGAGCAGTGATTTTCCCTATAATGACTAATACCTCTCCTCCATTGAAACCTATAAAGGTAAACTCAAATTTCCACTCACAAATGTCAACCATTTGCCAAGTCCACACAATTAATACAGTATGAAAAAGGAAGTAAGACACTTCCATGCAAGAGCTAGAAAGCAATAACTCTGCTAAGTTACAAACCAAACCTAAATGTTAACGTGGTTATAATGCCCCCCTCTCACTGCAGATACCCCCCTGGACTGCGAGGTGTCACTGTGGTCTCCTTGGGGCTTGTGCAAAGGCAAGTGTGGAGACTCAGGCATGCAGCACCGCACACGCTACATCCTAATGCACCCAGCCAACAACGGAGCAGCCTGCCCCCTGCTGGAGGAAGAGAGGAAGTGCTTCCCGGACAACTGTTTATGACTAGGCCAGGAAAGGAGAGAGAAGAGAGAGAAGAGAGAGAAGAAAGAGAGGAAAGCCAGGATAGGGAGGAAAGGAAGAAGACAGAGAAATAACAGTAAAAGGTCTGCGGTGTATTCACATGAGGCATAAATATGATGAACTGGACTCTCCGCTTTCCTCCCTGGCCATGCTCTCTTTCTGTGGAAATGACTAATGAACTGATTGATTGTCTGACTGTTAAACTGGGAGAGTCACACTGTAAAAGAAAAGTCTCATCCTCAAGTCACATTGATACATCTGATAGCAGTAGAGGTGTAGTTTGGCAAAATAGCTATTAGACACCAATTCAGTTTTGGCAGATTATCAAAATTGTCTGGGGAGAGAACAATGCTGTTTTAAACATAGCCATTAACTGAAAACATTTTCACATTATAATAGGGTTTGGTTTGACATTTCTGAAGATCACAGACGTTTGTTTGCCTACAGTGGATTAAAACTCCCAGCAGCTTTCATCTAGCGGATTTGGAAATAAATCCATATAAATGACACTAAAGATCTAAAATCCCTATTGCCAAGAAATACTCAACAGAAAATCCAAATACCAGCTTTGGCACAGGGGGGAACATGACGCCTCAATAGGTCCATTAGCAGAATTAGTACTGGAAGAAAAGTGAGTCAGACATAGAAATTAATGTATGGTTCTCTTAACAAAGCCGCATTCAAAACATAATGTTTACAGAGACATTGTGGTTGTTTTCCTGAAGACAAAGAATATATTTATTGACAGGATTTTAACCTGTAGTGTACAGTATATCAAATCTGAATGTAATAATTTGTATTCCTTTATGTTATTGAGATATTAGTTCAATACAGAAAATAAGTTTTTGTAAAAAAAACTAAAAATTTACAAAAAAATGTATGTGTTCCGTATGGTCAATAAAGTGTAAATATATCTAAGATATTGTGTCCTCAATAAGTCATTGCAGACTTACTGCTGTCGCATCACATAATCACAATAGCAAAATTGTTTTCCATGATATAGATTTGAAATCCTTCTTTAGTGCCTCTGCTCAGTGTAATGTTTGACCTTTAAATCTCAACCACACATTTGTGCTCCCAAGGTAATATTACTAACACTGGGCCTGCAGGATCAAACTGAGTGTAGAGAGAAATGCTTTTAACTGGATGACCTGGGTTCAAGTCCCGGTGTTGGCTAGGATTCGCCCTGATGAAGTGTTGGTCATAAAACGGATGAATGTGCTCACCAACTATTTAAAACAGTTCACCAAATGTTGATTTAGATTATAAGGCCTGAAATCTCTCAGAGCTCACTTCATGCTGTGCCGTGCAGTGCAGCACATCCCAGTATGAAGCAGGAGTCTCATCTAATAGGCAGAACAGACACCAGCTATACGTAAAGTGACCTCTTTTGTTTTCAGAAAAGGTTTCGGGCAGGAGGAAGATTAGTGAACAATATTGATGTAAATATTGCATGTAAAACAGATAAAATCACCCTTATGACCCCCCCCCCCCTTTCCCACCAAGCAACATAGAAACTATACTGCCAATGACAGATTGAACAGCAATAAGAACTAAACATCTGGTGCATGAGGGAGCTCCTTCTGTTTTGAATGGCGTGGGAGAAGAAAATGACTGAAACAGAGAATCAGGAGAAACAGGAGAGACGCAGATCCAGTTTCTGACTTTCCTTAACAGCAGTTTCATCAGCTAAGTCTGGGAGAGGTAAGAGTTAAAGATACGCATAGTATATGATGAAGAATACATATAAGGCGTGTATACACAACAAGGGATTTTATTGCCATACCAACCAGGTTTTGGTATGCTCAAGATACATGAAAAAAAGTGAAAATGCGCATATACTGTGCCCTCCTGCAATAATGTTTGTAATATACAACAAATAACAAGATCACTACTCTTGCCACAGGAAAAATCTGTTAAAAATGTTTTCAAAATGGCAGAAGGAAATACAGCATGAGGTGACTGAGTGATAGGCAGCAGCACTATGTGGTTCACAGTGAATTGCAGATTATTAATGATAGTATTTATTACAAGATATGTTTTGGAATATATTACAATGTGAGACCGAATTTTGCAGACACAATATCAATCCATTGGAGTTTAAAACTGAACCTATTATTTTAATGGAAGGTATATTAAACGTATCAATTTGTTATTCACACTTTCTGTAAAACCACTGAAGTGTGGGAGGAGAAGGAAATCTGATTCTTTGCTTACTTTGAGGAATAACAACTTTTGCAGATGCTAAATATGAGAAGGGTTTATTCTCTGTGTGGGGGTTTACTTTATAAGTGATCTCATCTAAGGTAAGCATATGGCAACTATTGTATGTAATGGTCTGGATTACTATTTCCACTCAGTTTTCAAAGAGATTTGGACTTTTCTTTCATACAGTTGTAACAGACACTTTGACACTGGTAATCCTTACTGCTTAAAAGGTTAAAAGGTGAACACTGCATTTTAAATGACTAAAAAATCCACAAGAAATAAGAAATAAGAGTCAGTAGGATGAGAGATGCATTTGTCTAATTTGTCAAAATTACCCACCATACTACATATTTTCACCCTAGAGTACCCTAGAGGGCCAACCAAAGCAGATAAACACCTTCTTGGATATTTTAAAGGCAACTTGCATCTTGTTGATAGCTAGCAATTTATCCCTTAGGGCATAGCTCAGGATCTATCACTTTCAATTTAGTGTGGTAAATGCAGAGCAGGCACTTGGCCCAGCAGTGGAAATAAGTCTACTGCAGTATTAAACATTAACATGTTTAATGTTTAATACCATGTCCCAAAGCTCTTACATTATTATACTAGCTGGTAGATATTTTCTGTATAATGGCAATTGAAAATATGGCAGGTGCCAGGGATGCGTTTGGTGATACTCCTACTTCCATGTTGGTGTATTATGAGCACACTGTTGGATAGTATGCATCTGTTGCAAGTGGTCAGTCCCAGTCAATCACTATTCTTAGCAGCTTTGCTATTGGCTCCCAGGCTAACCAGTCACAAGACGACCAGAATGTCTCGTCATGCAAAGCAGCACCTGTGAGTTTCTCACACTCCAACTGTCTCCCCTTACAGCTTTCCACTTTGAATACATGCTATAGGACATGGGTGTTTGCCTATAGTTGATGAAAAATACCTGAATCTTGAGTTAAAATTTGCAGATCTACAAAAAAAAGTCAACTGGAACTGCAGGCCAAACATTTGGTCACTGTCAAGTGTATTGTAATTTAATAGTATTACTATAATTAATAATAACTGAAAATGGGTTTACGAGGCATTGGCTTTCTCCTCCAGTGTTACCTGATGTTGGCAGCAGCCATGTATTTTGATCTTGGAGAGCAGGAGGAAAAATGCATCATTGAGGAGATTCCTGAAGACACGCTGGTCACCGGTGAGTCCTGGAGAGGGAATTATCCTCCTGAGTGACGTTTACAAGCTCAACAGAGGTCATGAATGTGGAATTACATTTTGAAAAGTGTATTGTTAATTGCCACGTGATTGCTGAACCACACAGGGATGTTCTATGTACTTCCACGATAGTATGTCTCTTATTTCAGCAAGTGCAAAAGCCATTTATGACTTCCAAACTGACTATTAAAAAGCAACTTCATGAAAGCTGATTTGTTCTGTACAACAAATAGCCATGAAAATGTAAAGAGTATTCCACTCATTGTACTCACAAGTACTAAATATTTCCTACAATTAGTCCTACAATGAGAGACAGAGAGAAATAAGAGTGTTTGTGTACTTAGTTGGGTGACATTTGTAACAGTAACATGTTAAGGAATGTATATATTAAATACTATTATGAATTTGAATGTAAATTCCAATATAAAATGCAGAATTTCTATTCCCTCTTCATGCTCAATCTAATCCTGTGACGTTGTTACAAGCTTGATAATGACCTTGACTACTACTGTGTGTGATTGTGTATGTGAATGCACTCATGTGTCTTACCTTCAGGTTATTTCTTGTTGGAGCCTTGGAATTTGAAGACATTCACCAACTCCCCTCACCTCGGCGTCACTCTGACAGTCAGAGACCCAAACCATGAGGTACTGCAATCACAAGAGAGGTTTATCACCATGACTTGTGTGTGATGGTACACTAACACATGTGCTGGCTGGTTTCCCCAGTCAAACCAAACCCAAACAAGGATGAAATGAATTTAACACAGTGCTACTAAAGATTAGCACTGCACGGTTTGATTGATGAGAAAGACTTACAGCATAAGCGTTTATCTCTGATACTGTATTATAAAATTATTGTCTCACACCTCCAGTTCAGCTTTTTGCCCATTGATGTGGCCTCAATACGAAAAACATCCTTCAGAGTTTCATTTCTCCATTCATTTTGTTGCTGAAGAAATGTTGGTCTAACAGTGTCTTTCCTGCTCTCTAGGTTCTGATGTCCAAACGCTATGGTAAATTTGGTAAATTCACCTTCACAGCTCACGCCTCTGGTCAGCACTACCTTTGCTTCCAAACCAACTCCACAAGGTTTACTGTCTTTGCTGGAGAGAGGATGGTGAGACCTATGTACACAAACACAAAAATAATTTAAGATTAATTTAAGGGAAAAAATGCAGCAACATATACAGAATTGCAGTATTACAATATTATATCACACACCGAGTCAAGTCTGTGAATTGAGTGCAGACTAATCATAGATTTTTTTTTAAAATAACCCCTAATTGTCCTCCATCATGCTGTACAGAAGCTACATTTGGATGTTCAGATGGGAGAGCACTCAATTAACCCCAACACTGAAAAGACCAAAGACAACATGGAGGCTCTGGAGAAGAGCCTCAACCACCTCAGAGATCAGATGATGTACATCACCAGGCAGCAGGAGTACCAGAGGGTAAATGAGCATTTTACTGACCTGTCTGCAAACATAACAATCCAATGATATGACAGTACATCACACAACAGAGTTAGGCTCAGAGGAGAGATTAGGAGCAGTGTGGTACCTGCTAATATTAAATCAACTGTATATGGGAATGTTAAAAGCTAGTTAACATAGAGCGTTGGCCACCACAAAATAATGTTTTTGATATTTACCACGCTATGCTGTGGCTTGAAATAAATCATACCGCATGCCATCTCTTCTAACCTTACAAAATATAAGGATTCTTTCTGAAAACTTAACATTTGAAAAATACAGAAAGAAAACCTTTCAACAACAGCCAGATTTCATGTCTCTCTTCTCCATGTTTTACATTCCCTGCTCTCATTCAGGAGAAAGAGGAGGTGTTTCGTCAGATCAGTGAGGACACCAACGGCAAAGTGCTCTGGTGGGCTGTGGTGCAGACCTCTATTCTGCTGTCCGTTGGTTTCTGGCAGATGAAACGCCTCAAGGACTTCTTCATCGCCAAGAAGCTGGTCTGATGATGACCTCTGACCTGTCAGCTGCTCATACCTGTCCCAGTGTCTATACTGTAGCCTGCAACAAGTATAGGCCTACTTTACACGAAAAGTTAAAAGCTCGCTTCTCTTTTTGCCAAACAGCTGGTGACATGGACATGGGATACTGGATTAAAAACAATGTCTGGCTAAAATAATGATGTCTTAAAAATAAGTGTAAGGATGTGAAACAGTTAAAAGTGTGTTTAAAAAACTGTTGTTTGTGTATGATAAGGACAACCTTGCCAAAACTACAACATTTCTAGAGTGTTTTTATATTCTTGTTCTTTTCCTTCTCTTTTTTTTCTTTTTTGTTGCCGTTAAAACAGCATTTCATTAGCTTGATATCACTGTAATCTTGATTTGGGCTGATATCAACACAACTACTGTATAGCTGTTTGGCCCCATTATAAGCAAAGATGCACAATGTTCACCAGGAGTGAACACACAACAACGCTAGGTTAAGGATACTAGGGGAAATAACAAAAAAAAGTAATTTGGCGGATAATTGTTTTGTGATTATTTCCCTTTTAAAACAACAAGCAAAATGAATTAAACAATAGATTTTACGTATAACTTACCTCATGTTCAATATTTACAAGGTTTCAATACTTCATCTAACAGAGATACACGGAAGAGGATTGTATGGGTATGTAACGTTAAATTAGCTAACCTAGCTGGTTATATTATGATAACATGATATTATTTTAAGTGAGCTAGCTAGTGAAAGCTATTTTATTGAGTTACATTTTAGCGACTTAGTTGCGTGACAGTTATAGTGGTTAGGTTACTAATATATATAAATATACATACTGTATATATTATATAGGACCTATAGCTAACAATGTTAGTTACTTGAGATCATTAATTAACAGACAAAGGGTCACGTCACGTCTGTGGTTACGTAACTTACGCAGACGGAACACAACTTTAGCCTCTCAACGTAGCTCCAACCGATCCGTTAGTTAGCTATAAGTTAGTATTTAGCTTCACTTGCAGCGGGAAACCCTTGGTAATGTAATAAAACTACATGTACTTAACTGTAAGAGGGGGCTAGCCGTGTTACAAATTTGTCCTAAAAGAAACACAGAAAAGGTTTTAAAGCACTCAATGAAGGTGACAGCTATAATACCACTTAGATTGTTGATTCAGTGTAAACAAATTTAACTAGCCCCTGCTAGCAACACTGAGTAAAGTAAGTTAGCTTGTTAATCTTATCTTCTTGCAGGTCTTCAAATGTCTTACTGGATGTGCTGCAACTCCTGCTTCCTTTCCCCCAGTGCTGACCGAAAACTGGCTGTTACAACCTGTGGCCATATTATCTGTAGTGTCTGTTATCAGAAAGGTAGAAAACGGTGTATGATGCTAACAACAGTCAAAACAATAACTTTTGTGAATGTTTGATGTATTTAGCACTAAATCTTCACTTCAGTTGTACCATGCCTGCTGCCCCAGTTAGTGTGAAAGCGTGATTAGACAGGGACATCTGTTGGATTTAAAGTGATATTGCAGAGCTTATGACTCAGTTTTACAACAGGTGTACTAGCAGCTTCTAAACGTTTCCATGCCCAAGCCCTCTCAAAAGACACAGACGAGTCCCCCATTAATCAACCTTTCCAAGAGGAAGCCAAATTTGAGATAGTATTTGCTGTCACACTGGGTTTTATATTGGTCTTGGCCACTTTTATGTTACAGCAGAAAGAGTAAAATCTCTGATCCAGTCATGCTCATGTCAGTGGGTGCTTCTCGTCATATCCTCAAATTAAATAAGTGTGAACTTAGTTTCAACAGTGGATATGGGACCTATTGAAGTATTCCTGGAGGTCCCTTGGTCCCACTTTGGGAGCCACTGATCATATTCACAGGCACCGGGTCTGTTCCTGATGGGTCTAATCTCATGAACCCTCAAGAGTTTGATTATGTTTTAATTTGCTCTGGCTTCCAGGGTTAGACTCAGGGGTTACACTTAATTAATACTGGGTGTCAGGCAAAAGCACTTTGAGAACCCCTTTTTGTTCGGTTCCTTTATTGGATTTAGAATCTACATGTCCTCTATTCAGTATGAACTTAGGAAGATTATGCATTTTATTCATTGCTTTGTCATTTTTTCCATATATAATTGCCATTTTTCTTTTAGGCAAACAAGGGAAGTGTTTAATATGCAATGACAAATGCCAACTATCACCTCTCTCTGACAAAGTAAGTATCTTTCTACTCATTAACTGGCATCATCAGGTGGGATAACACTTTATACCTTCAGAAACAGATTTATATCATTTTACAATCCTACTGTCATTACAGTCACGTGAAATGTCTTTGTTTCAGAGCAGCTCAGAGGTGAAGTCCCTGTTCTCCAACATCAATGTTGTGGCAACCAAACACTTCACGGATATCAGCAAAGTTTGGTCATTTTCTAGCTTCACATCATAGAATATTAAAAACAGACTTATTATTGTTCTTATCAGTTCAGCATTTAAGTCTGTCTCAGTCAGGTCAAGATGGTTTGCTCAAAAAGCTGTTTTGTAGAGTTATATATGCAATATATGTTTATGTTTATATTGCTTATTAGTGCAGACTTCATATAGCACTGTTTCTTCCCTTTTCTCAGGTTATGATGTTCCAGGCAAGACATCAAAAGAGACTGTTGACTCACTACCAGCAAAGGGTGAGAGACATTAATGTTGCGACAGTGGATGTTTGTTGGTGTGTGAGTGTGTGTGTGTGTGTCTTTGAGGGTTTGCCTTTCTTCATTTGGCAGGTAATGGACTATATTTTTGAGGTTCAGTGATATTCCATTCCATTAATTTTGCTCTGTAGAAAGCCTGTGTGACATAATTTCTTTTAACCCACCAACCATGTTGAAAGTGTGATTTAATTAGTTTCCTGTTCTATTTGCTGCCTACTAAAATAAATACAAACACTAGTTACAGTATAAAATAGTCACACCTGCTAGTGCATCACTAACCATTTTATCAATTACAGAATGAAAAACTAGAAGAGGTGTTAGTCAAGATGAAGCAAGAAATGCAGCAGATGACAAAGTAAGTTAAACCATAAGTTTATAAGGCATTTTCATACATATTTCTAAACTGCAGTTTGTGAAAAGTTTTTATTTTTGTTCCCTTTAAAAGGAAGCTGAATGAACAGAGCGCCTACATTACTAAGCTGGAACACTCTCTTCAGCATCAGAGGTACTGCATAGAGTGGATAATAATATTAGATTCAGACGCTGATGTTCTGATAATGGGATATTAAAAGATGAGTAACCCATCTTAAAAACCTATCTGTCATTTTTACTGAGGATCGGTCATGTGTTAAAATTTTATCATTCTCCAAGATTTGAGACCTCTTAAAATATGTATAACTCTATTCAAAACTTTTACAAGGCAATCAGTTTGTTAAGGCTTGTAAATTTGATCTGTAGCTGTAGTAAGTTTGCCTACTTTAACAGCCACTATGTTGTGTAATTATCTAGTCTTTAACTGTTCCACAAACCAGACTGTCCTGGAAAATATGTTTTATTTTACAAAGTGTTTGCCGACAAGTATTTGGCTGATGTTTGATTTTAATTCCACATTCTGTAGATTATCTTTTTAGCATTCTTCATTCACACAGGATTTAAAAATTAAACATCACATGATCTCATGATGCTCATGAAATAAAAGACTAAATGACGATCTATGGAGGTAGTAAACCCTGTAATGATTTGGAATTAAATGGAAGTGGTGTGTACCTCTTTGAGTTTGGCAGCACCTTCGCATATGAAGTTATTTACAACCAGCTGGCTGTTATACCTCACCTCTCGCTAGGTGTCGCTCCTGGCACATCTACTACTGGCCTGTTACAACCACAACCAACACCCGGTTAGTTTAAAGGGACATGGGTTTTTTTTAAAAGGCCAGAAAAGCTGTCTTTAAAGAAGATTTGTTTTATGGTATTTAAGTGCAAGTTCTGGTATAACATCAATAACTATCTGAAGAATAATTTCAACAAATATTACAGCCTACAGTGTTAGGAAATATTTAGTTTCTCCTAATAGAGCTCTAAATAATTCGCCTTTAATTTATAAGTACTGCAGCTAGGTAATTTTAAAATGTTCTGTAAAATCTGAACTAAAGGTAGACACACTGTAAGAAAAAAATCGGACCCAAATTCTCATTAAAGATTATTTGTCTGTCTTGAAAGCACCTTGAAGGGAGAAGAGTCCTCACCCATTCTCTAATTCTAGGAGTCAAACCAACAACTATGTTAGATGCAGCTATGTCTGTTGTTGTTGGAACTGATTAACCTTGTTTATTACTGTTTTCACTCAGTGCCAAAGTTTCATCAGTGCCTCAGGTGAGCCACAGTTCCCATACTCCACATGGACATAAATCAGGTAAACAACAATCTCATAATTTAATGTCACTATTGTGTTGGTCTCTATGGCAGACGTATGGCATGTATTTAATCTGAAACACCCTGAACTGCCATTCACATTTTCATAAATATTATAATTTTATTACACTATGCAATATTATACATTTATTTAGTTAATGTGTTATACATGAATACCTTTTTATTATATGCTGCTAACATTTTGTTCACTGTGCATTATTGCTGTCATCAGTGCCAAGATCCAAGCTGATGATGGAGATAATGACCATTAATATTATTAATAATAAGACAGTATTATATTGTACTCTACTCTAAGCAGGGCTGTAGTCAAGTCCAAGACTAATCCAAGTCTGACCAGATCAAGTCAAGGCTGAGACCAAAAACATAAGACAGTTCCCATTCAATATTCTTCATATTGTTGTCTTACTGTTGTCCATAGTAAGACTAAAATGTGATATTACTTCAATCACTCAATACAGTCCTATATAGAATTAGAAAAGTTTGAAATGTCATAAGTAAAGGAAGAAATGTAAATTTGCCAAAATGTTTAATTTAAATTAAATTTAATTTAATTTAAACTCCAACCGAAGACTGTAATACTGGGGGCAGGGCAAGAGAAAAGTTTAAATGAGTAGAAAAAGTATTTTGAGACCAGACTCACAACCGAGTACCAAGTAATACAGAACGATTACATCAGGATTCAACATTAAGAACTGTTCCATTTTTTAAGGCTGACTAGTCAAGAATATTACTTGATGTATAATGTCTGTTCCACAAAACTATTTTAGTAATATTAGTAAGAAAATGCACAGCCAAACCGGATGGGCTAGTGGCTGGAAAAAAAAAAGGCTTATGTAGCAAGACCAGAAACACTGGTTGCTATTAGGCAGCTGGCTAACCATAAAACTGCCTCAAGTCACGTCTTTGTGGTCATACCACTGAACCATGTATTTTGATACATTCTCTGCATGACCACTAATGTCTCATCATCATTGATAGTATATGGTGGTTGTTAATGTTTCTGTTTCTTTTTTGGTTTCAGTCCTACAGATCCTGTATAACTCCCCCATGTCCCTCTCAAGACACTCCTCAACGACTAATGTGTGAGTATTGTCCCACCCTAACTGTTAGCTGTATCTCTGAACATCTTTAACCTATGTTAATCTTTGATTTGCACTTTCTTCACCCCATCTCAGTCCCTGTTTCTCTTTACTCTGCCCCTCATTACCTCTCACCATAAGAGCGAGAGAGAGAGAGAATGTAGGAGGTATTTCACAGTGCAAACAAGCTATATCCTGGGTTCAGCCCCAATGTTTTATGTTAGCTTTAGCTGCTATATAGCTTTGCCCTGCCCTGCGGCGGTGTGCTATCTCCACACACACACACACACACACACACACACACCTGAATAAGCTAAGCTTCACTTGGGTTTAGTCAGGATTCCCTATTGGGTTTCCTAGACACTGTTGACACAGGATTGATTGGCTGCTTGAGTTTAATAATACAAAAATTGTTTTATCCACTGAGACTTAAGATTCTTCTACTGAAAGAAAGCAGTATACATGATGATGATCACGGATATTAACCCCATTTGCAGTATTACCGCGATTTTGGAGTAATGCATAATGTTTTCAATACAATAATCTTCTAAACAAACAATTATAATATATAATATTGAATAAACAATTATATCATACTAGTTTCTAGCCATAAAATCAATGGATGCATAAAAGAATTAAACTTTTGCTGTTTAGAAAATTCTTCTTGAACTGGTTTCAAGAAATTACTACTGAAATTATGTGCATTATTATGACTTTGTAAAGTAAAAATGCAATGTAAAAGCATGGAATTATCTCACTCCAGTTTAATAATTTTCCAATAATCAACTTGCGCTCCATTTTACATTACAAATTGTTTAAATTTGCTGCAAAGTGTGTGGGGAAATCGGGTTTGCATTCTCCTCAAAAGTAAATGTCAGTATTTCACACAGTGAATATGTCTTCATCTGAATGAAACTATAAATTACGTTTTTAGACGTTTGGCTCGTTATTAAAAAGTTCAGACCCCACTGAAGTGTGCTCTCTTGTCTTGCAGCCCTGAAAACATGGAGGTGGAAGAAAGGAGTCTGTTCAGGAAAGTAGGTTTCATTATTTCACCCTCCATTTCTGCAATGCAATTTGTGCAATGTAATGTATGAGCTCTGTCCAGATTATACAGTATCTTGACATTCACTTTAAGACCTGAGTACATGGAAAATAAAATTATTGAAAAACATGCAAATAAAAAGTCCTGATTTGTGATCCTGTTTCTCTCTGTGTGTCTCTTTCAGCCTAACACTGTCCCCAGACTGTCATTAATCAGTCCTCCACAAGATGGACGAATGGGTATGTGCTTTGCTCTGCCGGTCATAAAACTTTTGTTTTTGGTACTCACTACAAGAACAAATGTTGTCCGTGTCAAATTTTGCCCATAACCTTGGATTTGCTTTGGTGATTTCTCTCTGTATCTGTTTCATTACATCAATGCATTAAGTATTATACCAGTAAATTCAGGTGTCAGTGGTTTGACACCCCTCTTACCTTAATCTGTATACAAGCACGGCACTAAAGGCACTTTGAAAAATCACGTTATGCTACCTAGGATATAACAGTTAAGTTTCAGTGTCTCTCGCTGCCAAAGGTATGTATCTAAAGTTGCATATTTATAAATAAGGTGTCACATAATTGCACTATAATCATCTGACAAAACCATCTTTCAACCCAGTCTTGTTTGGGGCTTATGGACTCCATGGTTGACCACCCACAATGATTAAACCAATACAGATGTTGGCTGTTGTGTTTAGGATTACGCCTACTGAGCTCCTTCTCTTTGGTTATATAATTTAGTCTCTTAAAGGATTTGACCTCCATTGTGCCAGATAAATCAGGTGACAACCTTCAGATGTTATTAGGATTGTGTAGATGATCACTATATCTGTGTGTTTGGTTAAGTAAATAAATATTGTATTGAAGGAAACCATAATATTCATTGGGCTATTCAAAATGCTTAACTGGCAATTTAATTTATTGTTATTACTAGGTAAGGAGGACATGTGCCATTTATTATAGAGCTCTCTGTAGCTGAGGGTTGTGTACGTGCTGTAGGTGTTTTACCCAGTTGGGCAGCAACATCCAAGTTTGTGTGAAGTGAAAAATATGAGATACTAATTACTCTGGAAGATGACTCACCCATTTATCTTGTCTTCCTGGAGGATTTTTCAAATGAAACTTGCAGCAAGCACATGTGATGGAAGAAGAGACACATAAGCCTATAATGACCCAGAAATATCTCATGCATTTTTAAAATCGTTATGAGCCATTGTGTCTGTATGACCTGTGTTAAAAATTAATGTTGGGTCTCTCTGGTGTTATGTTTAGGCACCATCCCTCACAGATCGTCTAATCAGAACACGTTGGCCAACCATTCAGCTCGCTCAGCCACAGTCAGGTGACTCATTTGATTCATTAATGGCATCACAAGGAAATCAGAATAATGCAACAAGAGGCTGCAAATGCATCTATATACTTGTCCTAAATTACAACAAAGTTTTGAGCAGACCACCTGCATCAGTTTTGCTTCTAATAGCTTAAGTCAATAACATTATTTAAAGGATAGGTCTGGTGATTTTCTATGTTTTTCTTATTATGAACAAATCCACAATGTTCTCCTGTTTGAGTGACATTTGGTAGTTTTAGGACATTTCTTAGCCTTTTTAAAAATAATAATTTTAAAGATGGGTAAAGTATTGAGAGACGGACTAACGCAGTGTTGGTTTTGGTCATTTAATGGCATTTGTTGACAATAACAAAAGGAAGTAAAAGGAATTCTCATCTCCTTTCCTCTCCTCTCCTAGTCTTTTTCAAGGATCACCGCTGACCCCAGATATTTCATACGGCCAGAGTTCTGGATGGAAGTCTCCCATCTTCAAACCTCTCTCCTCCTTCAGACACTCCATCTCCTCCCTGGTCTGCCCTCCTCCTTAACAAACACACACACGTCATGAAGCCTTTAGAGGAAATACACCTGGCCACTGACATATGTATAGAGAGGCATTTATGTCTCCCAACACAACCTAAAATGAGTCACCAGCCAGTTTGTGTGTTGATGACTGAACTCAGATTCTGTGTTGTTGAATTGTTTTGTTTTTTTGTCTCACACTCAATTAAACTGATGAAATAATGACATGAGTCTGGCATCATACTGTATTTATCCACATGAAATATAATGCACATTTTCTGGTATGTGGTCACAGGTCAGGTTATCTGGTAGAGTTAGAGTTGTTTAGCCGTGTTGTCTTGAAAGTGAATTACTTTCACTAATCTACCTACAGGCCTCAACCCACAGAGCCTCACAAGCCTCTCTAGCCATAGGCACAATATGACGTGACGCTCACTCTGCTGCACCAGCACCTGTTCAATTTACAAAGATAAACTGGGATTATGTTCACGAAAAAAAAAACACGTCAATTTACTGGATTCTACAAGACTAGACTTCAAGGCTGACAGACGAATGCTGCAGTAACATCAAGAAAGCCTTCAGGCGGCGATATAGCTAACTACTACCCTCAACAATAGTTTGGCCTGCTGCATGTAACTTCAGTAACACGACTCGTGATTTCACCCTCAAATCTTGTTACAAAACAGCTGCAAGTGAAGGCAAAGCAAAGTGTAGCCGAATAGAAACATGATATCACCTGAAGTCATCCCCAGCAAGGAAAAGCCGATGCAGTGAAGCGGGTGGTGAGGACGGCCAGATGTGTTCAGACAGGTCGATTCTCTCTTTGTCGACCTGCGTTTTTGCCTCTATTGTCCCCGGTTGTCAGGGTGGTGAATGGTGTCTATTGAAGAGAGCTCAGGTGTGACTGTGTGTGTGTGTGTGTGTGTGTGTGTTCTGCGTTTGTGCACGCTATATTCAGGCACTTACTAGCCTGTGTGTGTGTGAAGTTAAAGGTATTGTACAGAGTCACTTGGCCTGATCCTCCTCTGCGCTCCAGTGGGATTAGAACTGGTTTCCTGTTTTTTAAGGTCCACTTAGAGAGAAATGGCTCCCTGGAGCAGACTAAGCTGTCATGGTGTCACACGCTGACAGGGAGAAGACTAAATCAGAATAATCTCTCCCTTATGGACACACACACACATTGGGTCATCTCTGGTGCGTTACCTCTCACAATTACAGTAATACTGCACTTTTCTTTTACATACAGTCACACTGTTCTTTTCTCACGCACTAAGACGTCTCCTTCTCATGTCTTTATCTCTCTTCCTCTCTTACTTTCTCCTCTGCACACACACTCTCACACACACCTCTGCATGGCTCCAGGCTGTACAAATGAGCCCTGCCACTTCAGAGAGCTAAAGAAAACTATTCTGATGTCAGTGGTAATTATTCAGCAGCGTGTTCCCACAGCTTGTCCACCCCTCCCTCTCTCTCAGTCTCTCCATCTATGTGTGTGTGTGAGAGAGAGAGAAGCTTCTCTCTTAATCTGATCCAGATTTCACACTTTGTCACTCAGTATTTCAGTCTTGTACCTTTGGTGCTGTACGTGTAATCCCCTCTAGGCAAGACACGACATGAACTAAATGATTTCACACTGGAGCTATTTGTCTTTCTGGGGTGTACAGAACGTGTTCGTGTGCAGGCCTACAGTGTGTAATCTGTGATCCACATCACCTTCACTGTTTAACATTTAGGTTGAAAAAACAGAAAAAGACTAATGACGATTCTTTTGTTCAGGGCCACCAGGGAGTATTTATTTCAGAATGTCTTGAACTTATTTCTATACTCATAGTCCAAAACCAAACATTTATTATAATATGACTATTTTACAGTAAGCATGTAAGGTTTTGTACTTTTAGTATCCACTTTTGAAGCTGTTTGATGATCCACCATAAACCATGTATACCTCACGTAGATCAGTTATAATTAATGGTCAAGAGCAGTGCCCCTCAGTGGGTTGCAAGATAAATCTGAGGGGTAATGATATGATCAACAAAGCTGGAAAGATTAAGAAAAAAAAACATTTTTGCTGATGTTTATTTAATTTTTTTTAATTTTTTACTTTTCTCAGTGTTGTTCCTTGTGACATGATGAAGAGTTTTACCTCTTCTAGGATAAAAAAAAAAGATGAAGATGAAGATGAAACAATCCAAGAAGGGATCAAGCCAAAAAGATTGAGCATCCTAGTGCGTCATTACATGAGACACCCTGGCTGGGATTTTTAACACATGTACTGCTTTAACGCATTTCTCTTTCCTTTCTTTTGCCAATATTAACTATCACATTAGGAACAAATCCCTCCAAAAATCCTCCATATCTGACATAATGACACAAAGCAAAAGGCATCCACAAAAATGTTGTTTTCCCTGGTTGTAGTTGAAATGTTTTGGTTGGTTTCATGTAGGACTAGATAATATTTCAATATTTTCATATGTCAACTTTCAGTTGAATTGTATTGTGATGATATGATCATATTGTTTCATCATTTTAGTGTGAATGAATATATGAAAATTGTTATTTAAAACAAACAAAATAAGTTGAATTGTTGAATGAATAGTTTCTGATCTAATGCACAAGAGTGAAACAGGGTTTATTGCACTGACAATCAGTTTCATCATTTTATATGTGACGTTGCATATATTTTCCATGCCATAATATACTGTATATTGTTATCACAAAACATATTCTTATATTTATTATATGTTGATATCATTTCAGTCACATCACCCAGCCCTAACTGATATTTATTTACATTAATATAAACCATTCCCTCTGCCATGGTAGATATGGCAGTAAATCGGAGTTACTGTACGCTGCACTGACTTGACATTAAACTGATTGGCCTGTAGATGGCACTATAGTCTGTCTCAGCCTCGCATATATCATGATAGCTGCAGTATGCATTCCTCTGCTGAGTGTGAAGGCCTTTGGACCACAGCTGCCTCTGATAGGGATCGACAGGATGAGGAAGGAACGCTCAGGAGGTCACACACACACACACACACACACACACACACACACACACACACACACATACACATACACACACATAAACAGGCATCCCACATGTGAAGGCAGGCAGGCTGTTGCCTTTGAAGGGGCCCGGCGTCCTCCAACTGTCCCATGCATGCTTGAGTGATGTCAACATGGCTGTGGAACGATTCCTTTCCTGTCACACACACACACACACACACACACACACACACACCTTCCTTATCACACACAATCTCTTCTCACACAAACACCCACCAGCTTGCCTTGCCTTTTACTACTTTCTCAAACAAATACACACACACACTGTTGCTTGCATAACACATACTGACTCTGACTTTCTTCCTCTCTTTTTCTCTCTTTTGCGCACACACACACGCACTCGCACACACACACACACACACACACACACACACACACACTTGGCAGGCTGTGTGGGGAGAAAAAGCGGCCGAAAGACAACACCGAGATTAGGAGGCTTTTGTCACGGCTCTGTGGCAGACTTTAAAGGCCTTGGCTCCCTTCCCCTCTGCCAGATTTCTTTCTTTTCTCACCCTGTCTGTCCACATCCCTCTCTTTTCACGGGGGGAAGGTAAATATTTGGTACAGAGACACAGAGAAAAGGTGGAAGGGAGGGATGGGTGGAAGAAAGATGGAAGTCGCCTGTTGCCCCCTTTTAGCCTCTTTTTTGTATTTTTGTTTTCCTAGATTTAATGGCGGCTTTGTGGCTGTGTGGAGGATGAGTGGAGAGAGGGAGAGGTATGCAAACAGAGCAGCGCTTCAATGCCAGCCAGGTGTCTGTGTTGTTCCTGTCTGTGTGTATGTGAGTGTATCTGAGTGTGTGTGTGTGTGTGTGTGTGTGTAGCTGTGTGCACATGTTGCCTGTGCACTTTGCTAAACTGTGTCAATCTCTTTTCCAGGTGACTGAGTGTATATATTGGTATCTTTTGGGTTTCTATGAGTAGATGTGTGTATGTTTTTTTTTCCCAGGTGAGCGTCTGTGTGCAAGCCCTTTATGGTCACTGACTCCATTCACCTGAGCCGTCCTTTCACAGTGAAAAGGCAATTGCCTGCAAAAAGCTCTTTGGACAGCTTCTCTTCATCACCAACCACAGCTGCTGTTGACTCAAGCGCCCAGGAATCTCCTCCATGGGTTCACACCCTTTTTAACCAGCCAACCACACACCAGAACCCTCTGTGTGTGAGCAAAAGGTCCTGCAAGACCTCAAGGTCTAAAGGACTAAACATTTGCTCTGGCATTGGACAAGATTTTGTCCAAATGCAGCCATCCTATTGGCCAGAAGAAGTGGGGCTGCAATAGAGACCGTCACCCATAATTGTACTGACTTACTTGCTCAAAATAAATTCTGGTAAAAGTATGCTTACTGGTTGGAGAAGCAAGCAAGCACTCCAACACCCAGAGAAACCTAAATTTTTAGCTTCTTGTCTCTTTAGTGTCCATTGGGATAAGGCACACTACATACACATCACATTATTTCTGGTAGATGAAGTCAAATTATTTAAATAGTTCTGTCTCTGCATGAAACAAGCACTAAACAATTGTAAAAAAAAAAGAAGAAAAGAAAAACGTTTACATTTCTATATGAAACTAGTAATGTTGACTGAAGGTTCATGTCAAAAGACCATAACAAAGGATTTATCCTGCATCTCACCAGTTCAAGAATGTCTTCAGTGAATTCACACCCTTCTGCTCAGCCAGCCATACAGTGATACACACTGTAGCACAAAGGCCTGCAAAACCACAAACTCTAAAAGGCTAAAGGTTTCATTCACAAAAAGTTTTTTCCGTTGTCATTTTTCCTTTTTAAGTACCCCCTATAAATTAAGGCATCTCTCTGCAAAACAACAATATTTTTCTGTGTGAGGGATGTTCACATTACTACATAATATCTCTATTGACAGTGGGAAGATAGAGGTTCGCACTTGTCTGCTAAACCAACAACAGCCCGCTGGAACTCCACCAGTGAGGAAAAGGTTTATCAGATTACAAAAAATGAAGGCTACGTGTTTCATCCAGGTTAAACTACAGACAATCTGAAGTGAAATTTGATGTCATGTAAACTCAGAGGAAAGAAAGTATTTCAACCAAATGAGCCCTAAGGACGTATTTTTCAAATACTGTGAAAATGACTTTTCACATAATAGGATTTATGTGACTCTCAAGATTCACAGTTTGAGGATATCTGTCAGCTACATACTAGAATCCTTAAAAAAAACAGCATATATATTTTTTATTAATTGCTATTTGTATTTATCTCTTATACTTAAAACTAACAGGGAACCTTAGATATAGATATATAGATATATATATAGTTTTTCTCAAATTACTATCAAACCTCCATTACATTTACCTGATACCTTTACATTATAAATAAGAATGGTACGCTCAGGACTTTATCAGGATATCAGGATAGAGTTTCAACAGATTCTATTAAACTGATTCAATCGAATCTGCAATCTGTCTCTGTGTAAACTGTCTGTCTCTGCTTGTGGATTAGTCAACAATGTTTTTGCTATTGTTTCTAATTTATTTGGGTGGTCACTTGAGACTTCAAATACCTGCATGTATGTTTTAACAGGATAATCTTGGCTCTTTCATGTAACAGGATCCCTGGCCTGATACTTCATGTGTTTATTGTTGTGAAACATTTACTGTATGCTGGATTCTTGGCCTGAGCTCTTTTAGAAAAGCTTAGAATCTCAATAAGACTTTCACCTGGTTAAACAAAGGTTAAATAAAAATACACAGCGGATACTTCTGAGTGCTGCAGCAGAATCACACTGAACACTAAATGATATTTAGGTTTTGATATTTTGTTGTTCACACTGTTAGATTCTTTGGAAATGGAGGTCACTCTTTTTTAAAGATTATTATTAATGCATAGAAAGCAAAAAAGAAAGAAAATTCTTCTTAATATTAACATTAATAAACAAGTAGACCTGTGCCAGATGCGACAAAGTATCGAGCCTGTGTGACGTTTTCTCCTCCCTTCCTGTTTTGCACATTTCTTCCCCCCCTCATTCGACACTTCCACACTCTTCACTGATCTCCTCTCCATTTTCTCATCTCCTCTCATCAGTCTAGAGCAGCAGTGAGCTCAACACATCTGTCAGCAGCTCAGCTCTGTGTCATCCTCCTCCCTGCTTGTATTCATCCCTGTCCTCCCCATCGTCCTCCCCCCAACTCTTCAAGTCAATCAAAATCACAGGACATAACCGGGAACACAAAAAGGCAGGAAAAGGCTAATCTCTGAGAAAAGAAAAAAAAGAGAGTGGAATGTCAACGATGAAAACAACCTGGGAAAGTCACATATTTGCCTTGTACAGTACCTTTTAGGCTATTTTTTCCTGCTTTTATCTCACACTTTCACAAAAATGTAGAATGTAACATGTCTTTCATAGCTTTACATCTCACATATCACTACCTCTGCTATTTATTTATTGCCAGTGAAGCCTACCAGATGTATTGAAATCCAAGGGAGCCAGGATTTGTAAATCCCTGGGTTAGGTCATATAGTTATGAGTAACTGTTGACTTTACAAAAAACTTCAAAACGGCAGATTCCCAGGAGGTGTTTTGCTTTGTATATTTTCAGTGTTTCTTTTCTCAAACTTCTTTTCCTTTCCTGAGACCCGAGACCCCTTGCTCAATCTTCAACCTTACAATCCAAAAGGTTATGAAACAGTATGTGTATTAATGATCCCATTTTGGTCAAAACATCCAATACATGAGGGGAAACTATATATGAATCATGCTCATTTTATATGAGATGTCTGATCCAATTTAAATGAAATTTGGAAAAACAAAGAGGGCAAAGCAATTACAGAACATGGGTAGATTTTGGTAGAAGTTTCATTTTTCTGTCCTTTCCTGTATAACTCTTTCCAACTGGCTTTTATTTATTTATTTTAATTTATCTGTAGTTTCATCGTTCTGAAAAGTGATTTTCAAAATTAAACTATGGAATCTAACAAAGTAATAATGGCACTGTCATATAAATAAATGCCTATTAGATACCCATCATTTACTGATAAATTGCAAGAACTGACTGAACTTCAGGCCAGTCCACCTTTATTGCTATCAACACATGATGTCTGAAAGGCCGCCACACAGGAAGAGATGTGCTTTATGTTCCGCATCAACACTCGTTTCCTTGGAATAAACAGAGGAAGATTTGGGTGGGCAACTCAAGCTTACTGTATGGGCCTATTGGACAGAGGCCGAAGGACCAAGGGGTAAGGGGCCCCTCAGCCAGAGCCTCTGCATGAAGTGACCGTTATTAAAGCTGCGCTAATCAATATTTCATATTAACAACGCATCAAATAACTACGTGTATTACTTCTATTACTTAAGTTGTTTATTATTATGCTATGCTGTTCCCATGTCCTGCCCTGTTGCCACTTCCACCCTTTTGCAGTGCTGCATCCTTTCAACTGTTTTCTTTCATCACCTTCTTCTGCAAAATGAGTCAGAGAGATGTTGGGCCTTCACACCCTCCATCTGCATGCACCGCTTGTCCATCTGTCCTCTCTCCAGACAGACACGCTGACAAACGTCGGCTGCTGCTCTCACAAGTGAAGGACTATTTAGAGGACATTCACTTAAAAACAGTGCCATGGTACAGTGAGGCATTGTAGTGGACTGGAATCTCTTCCTGTGATGTGACAGGGACAGAACGGACATGGAAAAAGAACTAAAAAGAATATTTGATAGATGAGTATATACTCAAGGAGATAAATATCTTGTTCCTGCTGTCAGATGCACCATCTCGGCTGCAAGATTCTTAGATTAAATCTGTAAGAGCAAAGACAATAATACATAGCTTTAACTTTTTTAATGGCACCAATAAAATGATTACAATGGGAGAAAACACATTTTTAACCTAAATGACAATAGACTGTACAAGATTGTCGATACAAAGATTATCGATAAAATTTCGTATATTCCGTCAGCACGTATAAATACAGTATCTTACAATAACATGAACATAGTATTTGCTACATAGCTTACATGTCTACTTTAACACAAAATCCACTCATGCAATATAATGCCCAATTATATGAAAAAATAAACTAAATAAATTAGAAACACTTTCTTTTTTAATCTTGAGACAATTTAGCATTTACAATGTTTTGTGGGCCAATGTGTTGCTAGAGCTACTGTATGGACCATGTACATGCTAGTGGTAAGTGCAGTCTGTCAGTCCATTAGCTTTGACACAAAAAACTTAAATGGGTTTAACGTGTGAAATGAGTGAAAAAAGGTAACTGAGTTGACGACGGTTTTCACAGAGCGCTGATTTAGGGAAATGTTACTGTTACTCACTTTCCCACCCCTGCAACATTGGAAGAAAAACTTTAAAACGAAAGAACACACTCCAGCTGTGACTTTGTCAACAGATGTTTCAAAACAGAAAAGATGGGAGGACAAGAAGAACATGTCAAACGGAAGATCTACTAATGCAATGTTTGAAGACCTTTTTTCAGTTAAAGCTGTTTCTAGAGAGGAAAATAAATGAACGTGGGTCTCTATTTGGAAATGTACCATAATCATCTTGATATATGCTCATTCATTGTTGTTCTGACGTGCTTAACTTTCATTTTTACTTTGTAATTTTAGATGTATTTTAATTCTTACACAGGAGAAGAGAGAGGGCACTCTGCTCGAAATATGAAGAGGAAAGACACTATGGCCACAGGCTGTCTCTGGTGGGGGTATGAGATTCACATTTTGTTAATAAATTTAGTTAAATAGATCTTTGTGCAGGTATACAGGTGTGGCTCTTCTTATCTGAAGGCTGCATGTTTTATAGTCTACACCTTCTTAAAAGTCTTATTCAGAAAAAGGAAATAATACAAAAACAAAACCTCTAAAAGGGATTCAAAATATACAAATAACCAGACTGGAGGTCTGACTAGTAGTTGGTTTCAAAGCTCTGGTCTGCAGGCCCACTGTTCTTTTCAGGATACGATAACACACCAATGAGTATTATAAAATATGGGCAAATATGAATTATCCATATGAATATATTTGTACATTTTCCTATTTGAGTTAAAAGATTTATGTGCAAAATACATGCTGAAGAACAAGAACGACCATGTGTTACTAAACTTACAAGGTAATTTCAATATATCACTTCCTGTCACATGGTTGTTTAAACACACCCTTGTAAAGTTCTCACTGTTGTATTTTGTTCTGAAGAGAGTTGGCCGAGAGAAACACAGACTTAATGCAAATGCAATCAACTACCTGGCAAGCCTTCAGTTTCTTTCATACTTCACATATATATTTCTTTTCTTTTTATGTTTAAACATGTCTGGACAGAGTCACCCCACTGTTTCAACCATACACATGGCTGAGTGTGTCTTTCAGAGAGTACTGTAATGTAAAACAGCTGAAACCTCAATCTTATCATAGCATATCATTTTACACAGAGTTTCTATAGTGGTCAGATTCATGAGCGCACACAGGAACAACAAGATGGACACCTGAGAGAGAGCGAAAGAAAGTCTGTTGTACAGTAACCAGTACAACAGTACATCATCACGGTGTGGTGTGAGGAAACTTCCCAACACCTACCAGGAGCAGTGAAAGCAAAAATGCAACGACACAATGAGAGTAATTGAGTCATTGAAATACATTAACAAACCAAGTGACAAGAAAAGATGGGATCCGTATGTCTCTAAAACAGGAAGAAAAAAGAAAGAAAGATATCCAACAAGCTATGGTAATGTGAAAAACCAATACTCTACTGCTACTCGTTTTGCAGATGCTAGTAGTTGCAGTTTAAAAAGTAATCTTAAGATTTTGGAAAGAAATTTTATGGGATTTAAACTTTTTTTCATTATGACCATTGGGATTTCATTCATCCCTGATATCTTTCTCCTGGTGATTCATGGGGTTTTATAATCCCAAACACAATCTCATCACCTGGCAAATATGACCTTAATTTTACATTCACTCTCTCCAACTTGAGTTTACATTGGCTTTGAAAACAGCTTAGTCGAGGATCATTTATATAGTGTACTAATGGCTTTACTCATAACAGCTGTTTTCAGTTAATCCGGCTGATTAGACCTCTGCTCAGGATGGAGCCAGGAGGAGCAATGTTGGGAATTGCTTAGGTTTAGCAAACTCAACGTATGAATGAGAATGATAAAGGGTTCAGTTGTCCCAGATACAACAAAACTACATGAGAGTGAGGTAAACATTAATCAAACACACTTTGTACATACCCACACAGTCCAAGGAGGAGTCTAATCAGCCAAAAGGAGTGAAAACACCTGTGGAGGTGTAACATGGGTGTACCAAATTGTAATCCAACAGCGAGAAAATGCCTAAAACCCACATCTAAATGCATTTAAAACAAATGTGTACATCTCATTATTTAAAACATCTCTTAGGGTGGTCAATAAAATTAGTGGTAAATCTGCAGAACATACAGAATCACATATCCCAGACATATCTATGAATGTATCAAGATGTTATTATAATTAATTTCCATTGTAGAGCAGTTTATGTACTTGTAGCTAGTCAGTGGGTACTGCTATAGTAATCAACATAACTTTCTGTAGAATATTTAACTTTCTATCTACATTTTGCATTTTAAGCTACATCCCATCATTTTACCTTTTTAGCATCTAGAATCTCTTGACTGCAACATCTCCCATTTTCCTGATCAGGGTGACACAGGGCTCTGCAGGTGAGAAGGAAGTCCTTTATCCAAAACCTTTCCTCTTTAGATAAACTCAAGAGACAACAGATGAGTCCCTCTGCTTTGAACAAACCATGTGTGGAGAACATTGCACATGGAAACCCTGTTCCGTTGTACTTGAGGTCATATTGTCAGGCACTTTAAGTCTCATCCTTATCTTAGAGTTTAAGATGAAGTTCTTCTCTTTTAAGCCCTCTAAATCTCAGAGATTAGGAAGAATCTGTGACATATCCAACAGTGATCCATGAAATCTGGAAACAATTGTTAGAAGGCACCGTTTTACACAGAGGCATTGTTGATTATCCCTTTGCGGCTAAGAGGTTGAACGTATGACATGAGGAGATCTGATATCCTTCGTCACTTTTTTCTAAAGTCATCGAGCATCAAACAATGCTGAAAAGGAGACGACGCGAAACAGGAAATGCCACTTTTCTCCAGGAAGTAAAGGGGCAGAAACTGTCAGTAGATGTACTTATCAGAGGTGGGACAGCTTCTGCTGCAGGAGTTCTTTGCTTGTAGCAGAAATCACACTGTAGCTGCTGCTAAAATCAATCTATTAAGAGAGATCCGTGCTGTCTGAACTCAGTAACCCAGTTTGACGTCAGCTCTTTTTCCCACTGTACCCAGATAGCAGCTGGACATTTATCAGAATGGCAGAAGCAAAACCCAGCAGCCCTCATCCTTACAGCCTACAGTGGGAGTTTGTCTTGATTTGTTTCTTATGGCTCAGTTGGGCTGAGGCCTTAGATATACTCTGAAATTAAGCTATTACATTACACACACGCTATATTGTTCTTTATAGATTACCCATGATGAAGTAGTGTGCCATACAGTATATGTCATATAATCGTATTCCACTATATACATGAGTAGCTATAGTTAGAGCCTTGTAGTGGAGGAGAGATGTATTTCTGCTGTGAATGAGGAGTTTGTGGTTGTGTCCAAAGTACTGAGAGAACAGAGACAGATTTGTTGAGTTGTTAAATTACCTTGAAGCTGCAGAGTTCATTGTGGCTTCGAATAAGGCCTTTGAGAAAAGAGAGATTTAAACATCTACAGAAAAGATTTCATACATAAAAAAAGTCAAACATATTTGGGGATTTTTCTCTCATAGATTTCACTGGATTCGCCTCCAGATTGGCTAAAAATAAGCATCTTGTCTTCTTTCTTTACATTCTTCATTGTTTGTGTCTTGAATAAGTGCATGTTTACACAATAATGTGGCTGCAGCAGAATGAGGAAGAGTTGCGCGATCCCATGTCTCTGTATATGAATCCATGTGGTCTCTTGCATGTGGCGTGCCTTGTTCTTTGCTCTATACATCAGCAGTTAGTATGGACTGTTGTGAATGAGTCTGCATGCACAGGAACATGTTCATGTAAGAGTTGAATGTGAAACACCAAAGCTTGTTGTCAGCCTCGCTGCTAACACTGGTAGTGAATGTGCTGGTGCTGGTGCACTTTCCCGTCCACGTGTGAATGCGTGTGTGTGTGTATATCCGTGTAGATCTTCGGGTAGACCTTGGGAGCCAATCCAGCTCCTCCCTGAGCCAGGAGCAGCTGCTGATGGGCAACGTAGTCCTCATATGAAAGACAATCTTTATCCCCGTTGGCTGGTTGAGGAGGTGGCGCTGGGCCGGCTCGGTCACGACTGGCCACAGGTAGACGCTGGGCAGCAGGAAGAGCAGAGGAGGATGACGAAGAAGAGGAGCAGGTGCGTTTTGATTGGCAGAACCAGAGGAGGGCGGTGCCTAAGACGAATGCGACGCCTGCTGGTATTCCAATAATGACGGGCCAGGGGAGGCTTTGGGAAGTTGCCGTGGGGACAGACTCGCTTTGGGGCTTCAGATCTGCTAGGAGCGAGAAATTAGCAAATGAAGGAAAGGAAAAACAACACACTTGGTTGGTTTGTTTGGTGGGTTGAGGAGCATGCTGCCAGTGATGGCAACATGCTAGTTAGCTTAACATACTGTTAGCTAGCATGTTGTTAGCAGATGGTGTTAGCTGGTGATATAATAGACAGAGCTGTATGCTTTGTTGCCTGCCATGGTGATAGCTGAGGAAGATTGCTTGGTTTGTTTGGTGACTTAGGCAGCATCCTAGTTAGCTTAACATGTTGTTAGCTGGTTGTTGTTGGTTAGCATGTTGTTAGCTGATGGTGTTAGCTGGTAATGTTGTAGACAGAAGTGTATGCTTTGTCAAGCCACTGGGGGTAGGCAATGTAGGTTGGCCTTAATAGATAAAATGAAGATATTAGCTGCCGAGTATCTTTCTTTGATTAGGTGAGGGTCTGTCGTCTATAGGTATGACAATAAAAAAGGACTTTCAGGTAAAGATGCAACACCCTCTGGCACCATAGCACAGTACAACAGTAGTTTATTGATAATTTTGCCACTATTATATGTAAAGTTAATGCATCATGCTTCATGTAACTGGTATTAGCACTAGCAACAGTAGCAAAACAACTTTTTAGGTTTACTGCCTCTCATCAAACCTGCTGGTTAAGTATCTTCCTCTCTAGTATGGTAAACCAGAGAGATAATTACACATGATCATATTTGTTAGTTTCCTTTTCTTTCTTCCTCTGACCTGGTAGCACCGTCAGGTAGGCACTCCTGAAGCTGTAGCCCATAGTATTGGCTCCCAGGCAGATGTACATGCCGGCATCCTCCTCCTTGGCTCTGGTTATCAGCAGCTTGTTGAGGTAGGATCCATCAGGACGTGACCAAACCTCCCCTGTAGGCAGGACCACAAAGCGGTGGTCTCCAACCTTTGAATAAAATCAACAATGTACAAGTTTATTGAACAACTAGTAATGTACAAATATTACTAGTTCACCATAATTTTCCTCAGAATTGTGTTTACATATAGAAGTGGTTTTGGCCGTACGTGTGTTTGTACCTCTATGGTGGAGTTAAATTTGTTCTCGTCGCCAGGTTCAACTCTTTTAAGCCACTGAATAACCGGCTTGACGTCACTGCGGACTTTACACTGGAAAGACGTGGTTCCTCCGTAGTCCACGGTGGTGTTGACAGGGTGAGTACCAGTCAGAATGGGTTTAGAGTTGGTACGCTCTGAAGACAGAGACAAACACACAGAAAGAGAAAGTATAGTGTGAATAGAAGAAATGGTTCTATTGTTGTATTTTATGAAGTTGTCCAATTCAGCTGCAATCGGAATTTAAAATCAGGGGAAAAGCACAGAGAGAAAAGAGTATACTTTTTTAAATCAATTTATTTGAACTGAATGAAACTTTAAAAAGAACGCACCAGCCCTGAGAGAATACAATGTGGTTTGCAAGCATTGTTTGCACAGTATCTGCTGTATTCAGCACCACATCCTCCCTCTCTGCTGAAGATACACAAACAGATCCCTTATCTTCAGCTCCTGCCTTTTCTTTCTCAGTTTACGCAGCAGAATAAACACACCTGCCAGAGGTGTGTTCATTCTCTTTTTTAGTTTTCTTAATGCAATCTCACCAGAACGTAACCCGAGAAAATTAGTTAGATTTTTTTTTTCCTGTTTGACATCAGAGCAGGGAGGCTCATGTGGTGATGTGGAAAAGCGTCAGGTGTATGTTTTACTTGAGAAATCGGGTTAAGACTCTAAGAACACCTTGCAGTGCTAGCTTTTTCTTTGTTGTTTTCAATGCATGTGTAGTGTTACAGACTGTGCTGCACATCTGCACAGGTTTTATTAAGAGCTCAGGGTGTTATTATTTAAACTTTAAATGTGTTAATGTAGTCACAGCACATCCCAAAGCCATCTGGTATGCAAGGCTACCCACAATGAGATGCAAAGGATCCACACGCAAACAGCTCTGCCAGAACTCATTCAGCGAACATATGGAAAGCTAAAAAAAAAAAGTTTGAAAAAAAACATTTTTTTCTTTTTTTTTCCCTAACAGCTGTGAGTGACTGACAGCTGAGTGAATCTCTACTGATAGAGAAAATGTCACATTTGACATAAGCGAGCAGCGGTTTGATTTACTTTCTTTCTGCTCGTGTGTGTGTGTGTGTGTGTGTTAGTGTGTGTGCACATGTGTGAGAGTCTAAGTGTCTCTCAGGAAAGACTACAGCTGTACTTTAATGTACAACAGATGTGGTGAGTGAAGTGAGAGGAGCTAGTCTGAGGCTCTCAACAGAGCTATCACATTCGGTAACATACTGTCCCGTGTGTGCGCACGCACACACACACACACACACACACACACACACACACACACACACACACACACACACACACACACACGCAGACACAAATTCAACTCCACCACATAGCTTTAACAACAACATTAAATCATCCAGCACCAAAACAGCTTTTGTAGCCTTCCAACACAACCTAATACATCAGAAAACACTCACAACTCATCATAACACACATTCTGCTCTCAACAGTAAAACTAGACTTTTTTTTAGACTCAAACTGCAGCTGGCTCACCTTCCAAACTTAAAAAACCTGCTAAACATTCCTCGCTTGCTTGACTTATGTTTACTGACAAGCCTGGTGCTGATCAATAAATGCCACTGAAGCGATTTTAAACTTCTATTCTTGGTGAAACTCATGAGCCAGCACACAGGTGCATGTGGGCACTTTGACTTTGCAACCACCAACCACAATATCTAAAACTTACATTGAATTAATTAATATAAGCAGCATCAAAATTTTAATTTGGACATTCACATTTTGGTTGATACTATCCCTGTGGTACAAATTTGTTATGTTGTAAGTGAATATGTGTTATGTAACAACAAACGTGAATGAAAAATGAAAATGACGTCTTATTTAACGTCATGATCTACACTTTAATGACTGTGGGTTAACACTTTCAATACACTACACTGAATGGTATAAGAGAAAGCTATTGATGACTGACCATCTTCACGTCTTTCTCTCTTAAACAAGATGGAAATCTGTACTCAGGTCCTTTCCAAACAGAATATGCAGGGGCTGATCACTGGCATCAGACTCTTGCCAGCGAAACATTTAAAAAATTACTTATGGTGTTCTTGATCACATAATCTTAGACATACATCTACATAATCACGGTATTGTGAGTCAGAATGGAAACAAAACCCATTTCAAATCCTACTATTTATTCAGACAGGCCTCTCAGTCAAACAATAATACACACACAGTACAGCATAATGTATGTTTTGTTTTGGTGAGAGACATTCCTGCTGGTATATCATATACCAACAACTCACACACCACAATTCCAAAAATGTGCTTTCTGTTGTACCATGACACGAAATGAGCATATTTTTTACATAGATTATTTAGGATGCTACATCTCTTAAAAGTAGTGCTAAAACAATTAGTTGATGAATGGATTAGTCAGCAACTTTGATTATCAGTTTGTCATATCCATTACATGTTAAAGAAGCATGTTCAGTTGAAATCTATGAATCAAGACTTGAAACTTACCTTTTTCACTTCATTACAGCCTATCCTACTACTGAGAACTTAGCCGGGTCAATTACTTTTTCAAATATCCCTTTAACACTGATGTTTTTAATGTGGCATTATTTTATTGGCTTGCTGTATGTTCTGTCCTATGTATTCTCTTTAATTGTAAAGTGTATTGGGACCATGCCGCATGGTGATTCTGCACTTTAAATAAAAATTGATTGATTCATTATCAGGCAAAAATGTCAATTATTAGCTTTTTCCAGCAGCTTCAGTTTGAGGATTTGCTGCTTTTCTACATTTCATGTAACTGTAAATTCAATATTTTTGCATTTTGGACTGTTGGTCAGACATAACAAGCTATTTAACAATTTTACACCCAACTTTTTCACTATTTTCTGACATTTTATATACTAATTGAAAAAAATATGGTGTGTGTATATATATATATGGATATGGATAATGAAAATGGAAGTGGAAATTATCTCCTACTTCCTACCATTAAGCTTAAACCAATCTTTATCAAAGTTGATAAAGGTGGCCTTTTTATATTTTGATAACTGATGTATATCTTTGAGGTTCAGCATGTAATCTCTCTCTGTAGAATGCATGGTGACTCACGTATGACTTCCACTTTGTACGTGGCATTGATCTCTCCTGCTCTGTTGGAGACATGGCAGGTGTACTTCCCGCTGTGCTCCGGCATCAGGTTCTTCAGACTCAGAGTCCATTTTTTCTTCTTCCCTTCCCCTCCTCCTCCTGCTCCACCGTCCTTGTCCACCAGCGGTCGACTGTCCTTCAGCCAGACAATGTCGGGGCGAGGGTTTCCACTTGCTGTACACTTCAGACGCACTGAGCTGCCCACTGGGCGAGCGATGACGCGCTTCCTCATCTTTGACGGCTGGGTGAAACGTGGACGTACTGCAAGTGGAGAGAGGGTGAAAAGGAGAATTTAAAGTGTAATTAAAAAGAGATCTAGTATTGGAAAACAAGTTGTATTGCTATTGGCTGCCTGTACAATATGGGGGCTTAATGTGGAGTTACTCTGGATACAAATTGTAACTAAAAATGTAAATGTAAAGAAAGAAACAACACAGAGAAACTCTTTCTCTCTCTCAGTCGGCTACAGGTGGGAAAAAAGACGGGCAGGAAGGAAAGGAGAGAACAGAAGAAGTTATTAGCAGAGATAAACGGTTTACAGAGCAGTTTTATATTTACAAGCAGTGTTCTGTCCTTCAGACCAGTGGAAAGAGAACAGAGTGGGAAAGATCGTGTAATTCATCAGAGTCTTATATGAAGTGTTTATAGGACGTAAAGAGCGATCAAAGCCACGTTATCTGAGAAGGCAAAGACACAGACGAAGGATTCAGAAATGTTTTAAGCCTCATGAGCTACAGTTTCTATTAGCTCCTTACCTATTTTTGCTATTAGAGGAATAAAAACATTATTAGTATTTTGAGGACATGTTTTTTTAAAAAGATTTTACTGTATTTTTCTTTGTATTTTGCTCTAAAAACCCTACAGCTAACCTACTGTCCACCTCCACTCTTCTACCTCTTGCAGTAGTACTTACAACAACAAGCACATTTTCCTCATTTCAGAAAATTCAAGATGTCAGGATGGAGAATGTGCATTCTCCAAAGGGTTCTCTGGAGCTGTTAGAAACTCTCTGTAATCACACAGATATTGTAGCGTGTTTGCTTGGCTGTGTTGTTGTTTCCTTGTTGCTCAATCTGACATTTTATTGGTTGAACCCTTGTTTATGCATGCAGACATCTGCAGCAACTAATGTAATTACAAATTCATTTTCTGCTCCACGAATATTCTGCACTGGTGCGTAACCTTCCACTACACGCCATGAAATCAATTTCTTTGGAGTTAATAATAATCTGAATCTACACACAAGTACATTCATGCCTGGTGTGAAAAGGCTTCTGTTTTTCATTGTTACAACATACTGACATGTGTTTCCACATTCAAGAAACCAAGAAAAATGGAATTAGGAACAAACTGAATCATCTGAGTCTGCAGAGAAATTTTAGATTGAGTGAATTTTGAGGACTGAACATGAGACTTGGTAACTTGTTAAAAAGACATTTCGTCATCGCCACAGGCAGTGCCAAGAATTCCACGTTGTGCTGTAAAAACATATGGCAGCATGCCTCTTGGTATATACAACCTAATTTGCTGTAATAAACCTAATTGTTTTGTTTGAGAAAAATTTTTTGAATCACTTCCTCTTCTCCCTGACACAAAAGACTTACTCATATAACCAGGAACCTAAACACAAACACATGCATATACACAAACAGACACACAAACAGACACGCACGCACGCACGCACACACACACGCGCGCGCGCGCACGCACACACACACACACACACACACACACACACACACCAGATTCCTTATTTTCCACTAATCCAGCACCTCTGGCCCCAGGTTTGTGCAACATTTTTTACCTCAAATCATGTATCCTATCCTAAAACCCAGAAACCTGCTAGACAACACTGTAATTATTATATTATCCGGTCTGTGCATAAAAAGCCAGACAGTGATTTAGCATCACACCAAACATCCATTCATTCATGCAAATCCTTTCTTACAAAACATAAAATGGCCAGTTAACCCCATACACCTATTCAAACATCCACTTCCCTCCATGCAGTTGCATGACTTAACCCCATCCAGCCATTCAAAGATACATATTCCTCCACCCTAACCCAAAACGATGCATCTATTCATACACTTATCCCTCTTTAAAAAAACGCAACAATCAGTGAGCAGTGAAAACAGATCAAAGAGAGAAAAAAAACTATCCAGTAGGGAGAGAGTAGAGGAAATCACTCACAGGAGCCCCTGATTTTACAGCCCTCATGTTGTAGCCACAGCAGATAGCCATCAACCGGGGCGATAAATCACCCTGAAACTACTGCAGTTGTGTCTCTTTCTTTGGACACAGTTATTATTTTAGCTCTGGGTAAACAAACAGGAGGGAGAGTTATGTGACGGGTTTGCACGCTACAATGCGGAGATTTCACTATGGCTGCATTACTCAGCGGAATATAGTTCTCTGCTGACCGACAGGAAGCTGGGCAGGGTGACAAAACAAACATATCCGAATAGCTTTTAAGTCTCACCTTTGTCCCCCCCCCGTGTCTAAGAAAAGCTACTGGACTACAGCTGAACTGTGACCAGACTGAGCCAATAGATCTAACAGAGAGTGGGGAAAGTAGAGTGGTGGAGAATTAGAAGACAATGATTAATTGTTTAAAGCTTTGGCAATGTCCTTCTTTGATGATTACATAAATACAACTGCACTGGTTTAGACTGAGATTAACTGAATACAGGAGGGAAGAGCCAAAGCAAAGTATAGCTGAACTGGATTGGATAAAGATGAGACTAGAAAATGAACTAAATACCACAAAGTGCAATTGAAATGATTTATATAAGCTGAACCAAATCAAACAGATGGAAAGAGAAAGAGTGAGGTTCAAATTAAGGTTAGCACATACAGGCGACTGACAGATTGCTAAAAACAGACGAATAAAACTGGAGTGATGGCAGAGAAATTGGGAACAAGGAGAATGGGAGACGGAGTTAAAAAAAAAAGCAAAGGTAAGAGAGAGGGCCCACTAAGAGGTAGAAAGAAAGAAAAACAGAGATAGAGGAGAATTGAGGGCGAACTGAGAAAGCGGTGATAGAGAGGAGGAAGAGGGGAGAAGGTGAGAGCCAGAATGGGCGAAAGGGCAGGCTTGTTCTGGGTCTCAGGGGCCACTTCAACGCCACACTTCACAGTGTAAAAATACTGCTGACCCTCTGAGTGACCGCCTTTGATCAGACAGTGTGCCAGAGAGAGAGACAGAGAGAGAGCCTAGTGATTTCCAACTTGGATTCTGAGATTGAGGAGATTTTTGCTGACAGGTAATTTTGTTTTATCTTGACTTGAGTAGATTAGGTGAGGGCTTGGGTTTAGGGTCATCATTAGAACAGAGCCCCTTGTGTTGGCATCCTGTTCTCATTTAAATATATATGTGTTTTTTCACGCAGAGCTAAGTCATTTTAAATTTTAACCAAAGCGATGAGTGTGTGCGTTTGGTTGTGTGTGAGCACAGAGAGGCAAGTAGATAAAGAGAAAAAAAATGTGTGTGAAAGAACAAAGAGAGAGTGCAGCAAAAGAGTAAATGTTTGTTGACATTTAAGTGTGAGTGTACACGGACGTTTATGAGAGAGAGAGAGAAAGAGAGGGAGAAGGGGAAGGAGAGAGAGTTTGATAAAAGGATAACAACAAGCAAAGAAAGAAGGGTTAAGTTACATGACAGGGGGACCAGAAATGTGTCCCACCAAATCACACCTCACACAAATAGACTGCTCTCCACTCTGTCAGAGCCAGTTATCTGGGCAAACAACCACCCTGTGTGTATTTGTGTGTTTGTGTGTGGCCATAGACCCTCACCCACGTTCTCCCCTCTGACAGCGTGCAAGGTGTTTATTGTACAATCTGCTACTGCAGTTTTTTAAATGTTACACGCTCTCAGCTATCTAACGTGTCACCTCTAGGTACGTGACACTTTAGATAGCTGGGTAAAGTTTTAAAATGATTAAATGCCCATAGTGATGAGATCAGAGAAGTTATGAGTGGTTACCCAGTTTCCCAGCCAGCTCTGGGCCGTGTTCAGAGTCACTGTTGGCCGTCCCTGCTCCACCCCTTGAGCTGGAGTCGTCTGGTGAGGGAGAGAGGAAGACAAGAAGCATCATTAGTGAATTGACAGCTTCTGAATAGCTGATTGTGAGTGATATACTATACAAAGAGACCTGAAGCAGCAAACTCCAACCATTAGACAAATGAATATTCAACTGTTTCTATTTCTACTTGTTGCTGCAGTTAGAGTAAAATAAACATAAATTATGACATGAAGCCTCGTGAGTGTACAGGATTTTTCTGTTTTCTATCAGCATCTGACAGTTGTTTTATATGATGCAGCCGTTCAGCATGGGGTCATGATGTATGATTGTTTATTCAACACAAATTCAAGATATCAGTGACACATTGGTCTACTCTCACAAATTGGATGCAGATTGTTAGGTGGAAGGCAGAAGCATCACTTTAAAATCACTTTTAAAGATTTAGACCTCAAGTACACAGGGTTTTTAGGTGAAAACTCTGTAACAGTAAAAGTAGGAAAACACAGGGACACTGGTGGGCCGATTCCCCAAAGTGGCAGGTAAAATCTGGTCAAAAGCTGGGACTGAGATGTTACAGCTCACAGGACTGAAGCCATGTACAGAGACTTATGGCTTTAAAAAAAATGTACTTTATATCCAGTACTCTGCTCTCAACACACCCCACCATGCCTTTCAAATTGCTCAGCATCACACTTCTTGTCAAACCAGAAAACCAAATGACAAATAATATGATATCAATTTCCATCACTGGTGATGAAAGCCGTAAAATGAATGCTACAAGTCCCTAACATGCCTCTACCCTTTACCCTAAAATTATTCACGCTTGACTCATGCCACTGAGAATGCCTGATCATAAATGTGTGCCATACATATCTAAAAAGAGGGAAATTAGCTTTCATGGAAAAAATTACATGGTACGAAGAGCAAATCCTTTTTTGAATACCTTCATACTGTATGTGCCTATCATACAGGACCATATTGCTTTTAGTCTGGTGTATCAGATTCCCTCTCTCAGCATGTCTTCCCACATTGATTATCAAAAAGATACAAACATCTGTCTGGACCTTCACGCTAGGAACCGCTTCAAGATGGAACCAATGTATCCGAGGGGCCCTTTAACGGGGAGGTGGGGAGGGCTGACAGTGCAATATCAGGTCTGTCAAAACAGATGAAGAGGTGGGGGGGGTTTGTGTGCGGTTAACTTGGCCTGATCCTGAAACTTCAACCAAAACCTGATGGTAGTTATGGAAAGAAAGTAAAAGGAACCAAACAGCCTTGGACCACCTGCAGGAAATATGTGAGAGTGTGTGCGTAATTGTAAACTGATATGTTTATCATACATGTTGGTACATATATGGATCTGTGGGGGGGTTTTAGAAGACCACCTGAAAGCCCAGAGTGTTTAATGCAGCGCCAAATGTCTTTAAAGGATCACTATTTGGATGATCCAATGAAAGACGCATTTGAAATGCAAATCTAGGCATGACCTGCATCCTCAGGGCTGGTATTAATAGCATACTGGCAGGCTGTGTGGTGCAGACCCTGTATGTGTTTGTTTGTGTGTATATTTGTGAGTGCGATATGAATTCCTATATGGGTGTGTCAGTGCATGTGTGGGTGCATGTGTGGGTGCGTGCGATCTGGCGTTATTTAACTCAGTTAAATAACACCAGTGGTAACTTGAGGTGCCGGTATTCCCGTTGCACCTCGCTCCTCCTTCCCTCCCTCCTGCCACATGCACGGCGTGTTCTGGGAAAAGCCGAGCGGCATGTGGGTCTGATCTGAAAGGGGGAACATGGTTTAGCACTCTAAACAGCTAGCAAACCCCTCCCCCAGGCCTGGTGCGAGCCTGTAAACCTTACTTGGCAGACCTCCTACAGACCCATTCACAAAGGGGGGGCTGGACCGCGTCCACTGTCCATACAGTGCAGCCACACATCCAAAGTATTAAAGTTTTTCCCAAATTCAAAACATATCTATGTATAGCAGCTGTATATTGTGATACTGATGCCGAGACAAACCAGCAACAGAAAATCTACTAACACATGTGTTTTGATTAACAATATAAACTATACATACACTAATACATTTGAGATAGAGGTAACATAAAGAGCTATATGCAGTATGAAATGTTACAAGTTCTCTATCCTGGAACTGTGCATTAAGATACCTTGGGAGCGGTACTGGCCAAAGAAGAAGTTTAGTGATTGTCCAGTGGTGATATATCTTGTGTAAAATTAGGTGTCTGTAAAAAAGATTTAAAAAGATTACAATACATAAAATACATCGCAAGCAAAATAAATCATGAGAATAAAAATGACTGTAGAGTGGAAAGTGTGTACATGCAGGCATCATATACCTAGAGTTATTTAGTAACTTTAGAGTCATATGTACTGTATGTCCTTCTTTCTTTATTTCCCAATGTAGATATTTTGAGCTATGGTCTGATCTGTTAATTACAGAACTGTACATTGTCTACCTACTACTTGGATATGTACTAATGTTCTATATAAAAAAATATTTCTGGATTACTGTAGTAGATTAGGTAGATGTGGCACTTTTTTATAGTGTGCCAGTCTCTACCTTTGTCCCTGTCTGAGTGCTAGATGTACTGCAGTTGTGTCACTGATAAAGGCTGGATGTGAATAAAGCGACTGTAGCACACCCCTCTCTTTTTAGACAAAAATAATTTTAAACTACTTTTTGACTGATTCCTTAGCTGTCAAAGAGGGGACTGAAATAATCAAAAACTTTACACACTTGTATAAACTTAGTGGAGACCAGCCAGTTGAGTTCTCGTCTGACAAAACACGTGACTTTGCTCCATTATCACTTCACTCTTGACTTGAAGAGGAAGCTTTCATCCAACGATGTTCAGAGAGAGCAAACTGAATGTGTGTGGTCTTACTAACTATAGTGTCATTAACACCATACTCTTCTACGCAAGTTAGTCACCAAAGATTCCTGCTAAAAAAAGCCATTCCCTTACATGACACACACACATATATATAACTGTATCATTGAGTGTGAAACCTGCAAACGTGCACATGTCTGTCAGCATGTTAGACATCCAGGCTTCAGAAACAGTTTCTGCCAGCAGAGTCAGTTTTGTGCCTTTCTTCAGCTCTCTTATACGAGTGCAAGGTTGGGGGTAGAGTTAATGTTTCGCTGTTTGTTTCAAGTTGAACACACACAGAGTAGAAAACATATTCCCGCACTGCTTCAGCTGTTTTCAATAAACAAAATGTTTTCTTCTGATCACGTTCCACCTTGTAATGTTCGGCCAGGTACTTTGGCTTGTGATTACAACAACTAATCCACACGCACACACATACACACACACACACACACACACACACACTCACATAGCCACATATACACACATAGTCATGCATATGTGAATGCAAGTTGTATAAGCTTATACACACTGTCAATAAGTCAGATAAGCTAAAGGCAGCTATATACTCAAAAGAGTCCCCAGCCAATCCTAAGAATTGGTATGGGGACCAATCCAGACATACTTTAATGGATCGGTATCAGCTAAAATAAAGCTGATCAAAATCTGATTTTGATTTATGTACTGTACTAAAACGAGAGTGTGTGTGAATGTGAAAAATGATTTGGACGCACTGGTGCTTGAAGCTGAGTTTGGACACTGAGGTTGGCAAAAAACACGGAATTCGCTAAACTCCGACGCTAATTAACATTAGCAAAGAGCAGTGTACAAAACATTCAGGTAGCAGCTTCTCACTTTTAGGCAACACTGATTGTCGCTTTCACAGGTTAAAATAAGGCCTAAACTAAACTTGTCTGTTGTTGGGTTAGAGTACTCTCTGCAGGCCGGTGTCTGTACTCAGCCAAAGATTGTTTGTGAGGGAAAAAGCTCCACTCTGATTTGTTGGAACTACAACTGCGAATGTTTCTGTAGTTCCAACAAATCAGAGTGAAAAGTCTTCTCTGTAGCGGATCGTGTCACGTCAATTTCTTTTCATTCCTCTCTCTTTTAATCTACATGGGGGGATGTGGTTCAACAGCGTGCTACATTTCACACATTCACTGGCTGGGTACCCCTGTGTGACTGTGAGTGTGTGTGTATTTATATAACCCCTTCTTGTATTTACTTTTAGGTCTGTAGAGAAAAGGCAGCAATTGGACATGAGCACGCACAGAAATATGAGTACTAACAGTGTGTATGTGTGTGTGTGTGTGTGTTTAAGTGTATGTGTTTGTATGTATGAGTGTGTCCAGGGGACCAGTGTTTTCCTAAAGGGTCATGTCCTTTCAGGTTTTAATATAGAGACACTGGATATGTGGACAGAACCTCTGTGTGTGAAGGCTGATGTGTGTGTGAGGGAGAGAGAGACATGGTTCTCTGTCTGCTCCTACTGACCGCCGGTTGTTGCAGCATCAGGGCCAAAACCAGTCTGATGTGAGTTTGTATATCTGACAAACCCAGTAAACCACAGTTAGTCCTCTAAAACTGACCACGGTCACAGTTTCAGGCTTTGCACAGGCACAGCTCTCCTCACGCTTCATCCAGACTTGATGTTTCACTTCATATTTCAGACAGGAGCTACCGCAAGTGAAGACGTTTTAAATAACACTGGAAGAAGAGGCATTGTTCAGTTAAACCTGGCTCCCAGGAGGGTTTATTTTTGCTTCAGCAACAATAGCTTGCTTTTATTATTGCAGGGCATTGCAGTTTTGACCAAAGTTTAACCCAACTGCATGGTGTTTAAATGATCAAAAATACCATAAAATTATCTTCAAACTTCAAATGGATTGCAATTAGGCTCTAATTTTAACCTGATAAATAAGGCTAATTGTTTCAAGCAAGTTATTGTACAGTAACTTTATTCTTTCACTGAGATTCAAAGCTCATTTTTGATCTTGGAAACAGCAGTTTAGAAAACAATCTCACGTCAACGTCCAATTAGTAGCTGAGGCTTTCAATCATATTACATGATCTTCATTAGCAGAAAGACAACATAACATACACGTTAACATTTATTCTGAACACTTTAAGGATTCCTCACCCATGCTGGTTTATTAAGTGGGATATTTTCAGAAAATGAAAATAAAAACTACCACCATGCCAGAAGAGGGTCTTAATCGCAACAGTGTTGATTTATTGATGCATGTTTAAAGTAATAGTTGTTTTTTTTTGTTTTGTTTTTTACATTTTTGGAGAAAAGGAATGTCTGTCTCTGTCTAATCTTCAATAAGACGATGGTTATTCAGCCTATTACCTGTACATGAAAGGTTTTAAAGAAAACCTGCTGCTGCATAACTCTTTCCTGAGGGAGATAGTTTAGTTTAGTCCGCAGGAAGTGATGTACTTAACATGTTCAGTTTACTTGGAGCAGTAAAAAGACAAAGAAGAGTAACTCCAACTTTAAAAACTGAAACTGAAACTTCAGCAGAAACAGAAGCAGAGACTTCACATTTGTAAGTGACCTCTGGTAGGTGCAAAGATACCAGAGAGAGTCTTGAATTACTATTTTTAGAAGAGCCTGGGTAGCAGGATAAGATGATAAATGTTGCATTTGGGTGTCGGACAGATGAACTAAAGAACCCCATCCTTCAATACAGTTTTACAAGGATCCATCCTCCTCCAAACCCGTCTACTGTAACAACCAGCAGAATAAACACCATTCGTCCTTCAGCCGTTCGTTGGCCTATCAGTGCACTGACCCCCTACTAAAACACACACTGCCATTATAACTCCATCAGTTCAATGATACTCTGGAAACAAAGAAGCCACATGTTATGTTATGTTTCGTATGTTATAAGCCCATTATTGCTGCTGTTGGAATAACACAAGAGACTTAACATTTTCTACACTGGAGGGGTTTTGTTTGTGGGTGAGACGTCCAAAATATCTCTCTCTGTTTGTCTGACTCTCACAAAGTATTACACCACAGTTGTCCTGCACTTCGACCCCACATTTCAAACATACTTTTCTCTCCAGCCACAGCCATTTTAGGAATATTTATTCAAAATTTAGCTGCCACAAGTCGCAACATTACACACAGTTGCATTGTAATAAATGATTATAATTTAGCTTGAGATCCAAAATGTAACACTGTAGATGTTCTGTGGAAACTTTCTGTCTGCAGTGTGGGTCCTGTTTCCTATGTAATTAGCAGCTCACGTAATCCTCCATGGACAGTAGGTGTTTAATGTACCTGGGAACAAGCCAAACCACAAGACTGGACAGTGTAAAACAGACGTGGATATCAATGTGAAAATTAATAGTTTTTTCTTAATTCACCAAAAACATATAATTAAAAAATAGTTCCAGGTCATAATACAGAAAATTTTTTAACAATAAGGATAATAGTTTAACAACAATATCAAACAATCTTCCTCAATAGATGGGATTTGCTCAGTTGTCATGGAGGTGGATCTGTCCTTAAAGTGCTATACTGATGAAATCATAACAGCCACTGCGCTGAGCTTCAGATGTCAACAGATCCATTTCCATGACAACAACTGAGCAAATTCCTACCTAATGAAGACTGCGTGATACAGCTGAAAGCTCAGGAAAAACCCAGTGAGTGAACCTTGAGTTGGGATTGTTTTCTCAAACTACTATTTCCAGAAAAGTTTCCATGAACTTTTGTGCTTAAGGATAATGTTGTTTAGGGCTTAAATTATGATGATTAATCGCTAAGGTGACTTACTGAATGAACAACAATTTCAAACAACAAATGTTCGATAACAAAATCATTTATCGAGCAAAAATGCATGACAATTTCCTGGTTTCAGCTTCTCTCTGTTTTATATCACTGTAATTTGGATTTCTTTGAGTTTTGAACTGTTGATTCTACAAAACAAGCAGGCTGAAGACATCAGCTTGGGCTCTAGAAACTTGTGGTCAGCATTTTTCAACATATTTGACATTTTATAGATGAAATGATTGATTAATACATTTTAAAAATGATACACTAATTGATGATAACATTTTCTTTTCACAATATTTGATGTTTTTGGTCTTCTTGGACCATAGCATTGTCAAAAGATTAATCGAAAATAATAATTAGTTGCTAATATTATTGTGATTTTAACTTTGTCACTCCCCACAGGAAAATTGTTTTCCCTGTCACTCTTTTGCAAGAATCCCTCAAATCACTACGCCATAGGATTGTCTTCTTCCATTTCAAAAAATCAAGACGCCAATGTACAATTAAAAAATCATACGTCCATTGTTCAGGAAAATTCACAGCCTCTATGCTTAAAGTTGTCATATTCTCAAAAGAAAACAGCGAGATGTGTGTTAGTGCACAAAAGCGTCCACATGTGCACACGTTTGCTCTACTCCACAGGCCTGTTTTCCACACACACACACACACACACACACACACACACACACACACACACACACACACACTGTCACTGTGATTTACACTCTCGCCTGTGGAGAGGCTGTGTAGCCTTATGGAAATCATTATAACTTGTGCTGCTACACAGCCCTCCATTAACAGCATGAGAGAGAGACATCGAAAGGGGCTGCGACGGAGAAAGAGAGGGAACAAGACGAGAACTGACTGACTTTTAGAGGAGGTCAAGAGGCAGCAGGAGAGAGATGAAAGTTGGAGTTGGAGAGGAAAAAGGCGACAGTGCAGAGAGAGATTTATTAACTGTAACCGCAGAACAGTCAATCATACACTAACAGTTAACTGCTACTCGCTATGAGCGACAACACTGGCTTACATGACAGATTGCAGTTTTTGCCGATTGCTTACACACTGAAAGTGAATGCTTAGACAAAACCATCAAAACCTTTAACTTTTGTAACCGTGCCTTAAACCAAGGCACCAAAAGTACAAACACATTTTCTGCTTTGCACTTTGTTTGCAACTCTGCAACACACGTCTTGCAAAACACTACACACTGTTTTTTAACATTAGACTCTTTGTTCAAGAATGAAATCTCTTGCAATCATTGGGAAAACACTTCTATTCAAAATGCAAAACATACCTGAAATTGTCAACACACAAACACACACACACACACACACACACACACACACACTTACACAGAAACTATTTTATATAGTGATCTTGGGATGTGGTTGATTAACCAAGGTTTTTTGCTGGCAAGAATGTCAGAGTGAAGGCAGGTATGGGGCTCAGGATGTGTGTGTGTGTGTGTGTGTGTGTGTGTGTTACTACATGGGTCTTATTCCTCGCTTTGCAGGTTTAGGTGAAGAACCAATGAAAGAGAGAAAGAGATTGTGGAGGTTCATATGGCTGAATCTTGAGTTCCTTATAATGTACAGTACATTGAAATCCAAAACTCTGACATTCAGATTTTGTTACTTAAGAATGGATAATGCACAATTATTAACTTCAATGACCACAATGTGCCTTTTAACAGGCTTCTAAAGAGGGACCTGTAACTATGGCTAACAATTTTGATCAGTAGTGCACTTGACATAAAGTCTTTTCCATTTTTCCAAAGTCACTGGATCCAAAAAAAAGTTTTCCTCGTTGATTTGTATCAGTCCTTTTTAGTGGAACAAAATGTGCAATGTTTAAGTCACAACTGAATTAGGTTGCAGTGAGAGTAACTGCAAAGCTTTCTGCTGGCCAGGCAGAACCTGAGTTTGTTCCAACACAAACAGCCAAAGCAGGATTGCATAAGAAGCAGTAAGGTTTGAAGTCATATTACAATTCCCTGCAGCTCAGTGGCGATGCAGAAATGCTTTGGACTGCTGACAAAAATGAATGGAAGTCCCTATATTCAAAACTAGTTCTTGCTCGACCCATGGCCAAACATTCCACCAAATTTAATGGACATTGGTTAAGTACGTATTTGAACCACTGTGCTAACTACCAGACAAACAGACCATGACCTCTTTGACCAAAGGTAATATCTACAATAATAAACACGTGTTTAACGTTGTGAAACGGTCACAGTTTGGTTAGGTTTAGGCACCAAAACTACTTGGTTAGGTTAAGGAAAAGATCATGGTTTGGGTTAAAACAACTACGTTAGTTAAGTTATGTGCGAAAGCTAAAATAATTCATGTATGAATACACACAGAGAAAAATGTCTGGTCATCAATATGAAGAGCTGACCACTCAGCTACAAGCTTTTCCTCCAGCAGCATGATTACTGCTTTATAACCTTGTGTCCAGCTGGTCCAGCTGTGTAAGTTCTGCCTACCCCTGCAGCAAAAACCCACCGCATATATTCTTCGGTTCGATTGGAGATGTTGAACAGTTCAGGCTTATCTAACCCATAATCCCCTGCTCTCCACCTTCTCTGTCTGTGTTCTCTCCCTGCAGAAGTAAACACTGAGTGTGTGAGTTTCTGCAGTGAAGTCAAACAGAGCTCTGTTTCACTTGCAGACTAAACAAAAACAGTTTTAGGTGAAACCTTTTGTTCTGCAGCATCACGTTAGGGAGAGAGCGAGAAATAAGGAGAGAAGGTGCATGCATCTGCGTGTGTATAAGTGTGTGTGTCTCTAACTCTAAGCAGAGCTCTGTATTTCCTGAAGCAGAGCAGAGAGCAGTTTGATCTTGTGCCATGAATGGGCTCAACATACTAATTACAGCCACCTGTGTTTGCGTGTGTGTATATGTGTGTGTAAGGTATGAGTAGCTGCATGAGGGAGCAGGGTGACTGTATGGCCATGAAAAGTGATCTGCTGTTTCCACTCTGTCCACACACACATACACACACACATTTAGAGGAAAAAATAATGTAGCGTCATACTTTAAGGAGGCAGAGGTGCTGTTTTCCACTCTTGGGTTAACCTTCAGTGTGTGTGTGTGTGCATTTGGTCTGCGTCAGGCCTGTTTGGCCTTGGTCATGTCTCACATCCAGGCAGCAGCATGTCTGAGTCTGTCTGTCAGGTGTCAGTTACTCAGTAAAACCAGGGACACACCGGAAGACATTTTAAGTCTAAACATACAAGAAAACTCAAGTTTATTGGGCACAGTCCCAAACCGCTCACATTGTGCTCACCACAAATTCTCTCCAACTCTTGCAGCACCTTCCTTTGAAGCTATGTTTTCCATGTGTGCAAACTTTAAGTCAAAGACTCGATTTGGAGAATATGTCATCAATAATCAGGATAAATTTACCGTCTCACTTCTAATAATGTCTTCACCACCATCACAGAGTATCTTACTGTCGGTTTCTCCATACTGAAGCTTTTTTCCCCAGGAAAGACCTACCAGATACCATTAAATAGCTACAGGTTGACTCACTACTGCGTTCCAAGTAATCTTCTTCAACTTCCTGTCTTTAGTTTTATAAAAACAGTGGGTAAAAACTCAGCTTATACGTTAATCTTTGTGTGAGTCACTAAGTCAGCTTGAATGTCTTTCTCTGTGTCTTTTTCTTGGATGTATGTGTAGCTGAAGATGGACAGCAGGCGACTACTCGTGTGTTCGATCAGGAAGCTACAAACTACACGCACACACTGTCCTTGTAGATAAAACAGGGGTTTTTATGGAAAAAGTAGTAAATATTAATAGGATCACAGCTCAAAACATCTGGTGCTCTTGTGTTTCACTCCTCAACAATGTAACTGTTGAGTTTTTTCTTGGGAGTACAGTTGGCTTAGGATGAAGGTCAGGCAGTCTGAGTGCCATTGAGAACAGCAAAGCCCCGAAAGTTTCCAGTTCCTCTTGACAAAATCCTCAATAAGCTAACGCTTCCAGGTATTCCAGGTAACTAATTTAAGCCAGGGAGCAGAGTTTTGGCTAAAACATCTAGCAATAAAATTCTTTTCCAGGAAGTAAAATCTACCACCCCTACAGGCTGAAAATAGTTCCAGACCCCTGTGCAACTTAGATCCACTCTGCAGCTGTATTTTATTGTACTGCTCTCTCCCTTCTCACCCTAACCATGTCCTTTTCTATGTTAAGTCACATTATATTTTGCAAACAGATTCTTAGCAAACAAACTCCACTGTAGCTGCTAGAAACACCAAATGTCTACATCTGGCCAGTTATCCACAGGAGAAAGTAAAACATTACAGCACCTTTTAACAAAATGCACCAAGAAATGAACCGTATAGCACCGATAGCTTTTCTTTTTTAACTCTGTGAAAGTGTTTTAGGGCAGATTTTCCTTCACGTGTCCTTGGGTAAGAAACTTAATCCCTATCTGCTTTCGTACTGCTGACCCTGGCCTCCCTGCAAGGAGGCAAAAGAAAAGTTATTTTTTTCCACTTGGGATCAATAAAGTATCACATTATATACTGATTGTGACTCTGAGTATTTCTGTGAATCTTTCTGCAACCGCTGCCTCACTGCAGCAGTGAGGGGAAGGAAGCGAGAGTTCAGCTGTGTCGCTTCCAGCTGACAAAGCAGAAATCCTGCCCCATTCAATCTCCATCTGATATTATCCAAATACACAATATATGATTAACATGCCACATTTTTATGGGGCGTTAATAAGTCCTGATTCATTTTCCAGCAGAGTTACTCCTAGATTCAACTCTGGTATATTTTCAGATGCTGGGGCCAGGCATTATCCTTGGCGGTCAGGTTTAGGTTAACAACAAGGCCTGGGTTTGGTTATGACATAGAAAACCAACAGTGGGAGAATACACTGTGCACCCCGGTCTCCTCCAACACTGAACATGGACTGTGTCAGAGCGTAAAATATCAACAGAGCGTTGAAATAACATACAGGCACGAGTCACAAGTGGTTCCTCACACTCGCTCATAAACGTCACGCAGCGATGGGGTTTATGAGTTCTGAAAACATACAGTTAGGGATCAAGTTTTCAGTTTTCTGTGTGTGTGTGTGTGTGTGTGTTGACGTATATGTGCATGTAAGTGTTTGTAAGACAAAAGCATCTGGTTCATTTAATCATCAGAATAAAAGTAAAGTAGCCTCGTTGTCTTGCTCCTCCTCTTTTCCATATGTATGTGAAGTGTGTGTGCCGATTCACGTAGCTGTTTTACATCACTGTTCACACTTCACTGATGGAGGACCAAGGTCAAGTGTGAAACACAAACTGAAATTTCGCCTAAGATGGAGTCAGATATGGTGTGGCCGCACAGGAATCTGGCAAACATACAGCTGCAGCCCAAAGCCTTGACCCTCCACCCAGCAGATTAACGTGATGGAGGCGATCCAGTCAAGGACAGAACTGATTCAGTGGAATTACTGAATTACTTCATGTCCGCAGCTCACAGGGGGGCTCTGAGATCACAGAAGTGGAAACAGAGTGTGTGTCAGTATACAGTATGTAGGTTAAGCAGATGACATAAAGTCTGTGAAGAGCTGCAGATGGTCTTGTGTGTCCGGGGATGCAGATAGCTCTAAATTAACAACACAAACATGGTTTTAAAAAACAGTTTCACCCTAAAATAATGTTTAAACCTGCAGTAACAATAAATGATTTTTTTGGCCACATGGGGGCAGTGGAAACAAGTTCACAAACACCTGAGACAATTACGTCCTCAATAATCCATAAGACACATAAAATGAGACAAGCAAGGAATCTCAACATCTGTATAACACAACAGAATTCATACTAATATGATGAAGGTAAGTGACCAAAACCCTTGTTTTTTCAATACACTCAGCGCTAACAGTGCGGAGGAGTTCACTACCCTCTTTTGCATGACTTAATTTCTCCTACGCAGCTGTCTACCAGGTGAGCATTACACAGTGTTAACAAAAGATACTATCACCATAGTACTCTGCATTTTTAGTCTGATTTAATCCTGTGGCCACTGTCTCCACTAACTCTCCAGACTAAAAATAAAAGAATATTCTGCTTTCACCCTAAACAACACCAGTTATGTGTGTGCACTTATGTCAGTTTCATGATAGCACTCAAAAAACAAAATAAACCCAAAATAGTTGATGCAAATCCATGCCGTTGTCTCTTGAGTTTTTGAAAGGCATTCTGGGAAATGTAGGAACGCTCTAGAGCAGCGGTTACCTACATGAGGCTTGAACCATACAAAAAAGTTGCGAGATAACTGCTGCAAGATGAGGAATTAAGGAATTAGTTAATTGGAAATAAGAAAAAAACATGTTTCTGTTCCACAAAATTATGATTCTTTTTCAAACTTTTTCCTAATCTTTGCTTTTTTCAAATATTGGATAGTTTTACTTTTTAAAACTAAATGTAGACATATGCAAGCTGTTACAACAAGTCACAGGTACGCCTTGCTTTTTTTTAAGGGATCGCCAAAAGCCAAAAAGCTTGGGAACTGCTCCTCTAGAGTGTAAACCAAGAATTTAACAGCCGGTCTGCGTTACGTTCTGAAGGGATGCAGAAGGTGCACTGTCTGTTTAAGATGCACCCAGATATATTTAGTCATTTGCTCCAACCTCAAACCATCCTGGCTTATAAATAACTACTGTCATATCCCTAAAATAGATGATGTCCCCATCAGCAAAGTGTAGCCTCTCTCCTGTGTGAAGGTTCACTGCCCAACAGGAGGCAGAAACGTTACAGTAATTAAATTAAAGTAAAGGATGATGGATGGTGAAACAGCTTTACTCATGTGCCCGTATATCATTGTTAAACTGCCCTGGTGCCTTAAAAAGCAAAGATGATTGGTCAAAAAGCGAGACAATAATTGTTATATTCAAAACCCTGGTCTGTCATTGGGTGATTTAATGAAGAAAGCAACAGTTGTATAAATATATGTCTTTGGTCCTGAATGCAAGTGTATGTGTGAATGTATTTGTGCATAAAGCATGTGTACGTGTAATTGTGCCTGTATTTCTGTCTTTGTTGATTTCTCTGTTATTGAATGTGTGTGCGCCATTAACTGTGTGAATGTGAATGAGCATGTGTTTCCATGAATGTGAACATGTGTATGCAATGTGTAGTTTTTATTGAGAGCCTAAGTGTGTATTAGTGCATCTGCCTGCATTTATGTGTGTATCTGCCTGCAAGCGAGGACATGTGCACATCTTTTGCATCCAAGTGCATTTGTGTGTATACTGTAAAGGTGCCTCTGTGTGTGTGTGTGTGTGTATACATGTATATGTGAGTGTGTGTGTGCTCATCCAGCTGCTGCCTGTGTAACTCTAGTAAACATCAAGGCAGCGCTTTGCTTTGCTGAATTAACAAATCTCTCACATCCATCGCCACGCGCCGCCTTTGAAACACACACCGCCGGCCTCGGCTCAGGACTTTGAACTCTCAATCATTCTCTCCCTTGCCCACCCTGCTCTTCCCTGTATCAAATTATGCTCCAGTTAAATATCTACTCATTAGTATTTGAGTCATTTTCTCCCCATTTGACCTCTTTCTTATCTTACGCTCCTGAATTCATTTTTACAACCCGGGCTGGAGGTACGATCGCTGTGGGGCCTTTTGGTTTCCTACAAACTGCACAAGCTCTCCCCCTTAAATCTCACCTACCTCAGTATTCCTATAGGAATCATCTACTCTTTATTACTGACTATTCATCCATGATTCCTGATGGTCTTTCATTTAATGGCTTCTACAGTCAGATTCCAATTAACTCCCTTTTCTGTCTTATGTGATGTATCATCCGTTAAACCACAACAATTCATGAACTATAAAATCACAAAAAAGTACTCAATAAAAAGCCTTTGACAGGTAAAAAACAAACAACTATTTCATGTTAAGTTCTGTAGAGTGTATACTGTTACACTCTCTCTCTCTCTTTCTCAGGTGCTCCTGATCAGGGAATTAAGCAGTGGCCGGCCCCTGTTTAAGGGAGGCTGGGTGAGGAGATCTCTCTCTCTCTCAGACGAAGCAGTCTTCTGACCGTTCAGTGTTCTGTTTCTTCAGTTCCTTATCCTGTGTTTCTTTCTTTTAAGGATGGAGGTCTGGTAGTCCAGTTTTCGTGGCTTTCGTTTGTAGATTAGTTATGCACAGTTTTTGGTAGGTCGGGGGGGCGAGCTCTGGCCCAGACTTCCCCCATCCTTTTGTTGTTTGGCCAGGCCTCCAGACTCCCATAGTTTTGGTTAATGTGCAGTATTATTTGGTGTATCAATAAAATCCTTTTTTAACAAACTAATCGGGAATGGCGTCCTCTGTATATGTTGCTGGCCACAGGGTTGAGCCAAATGTTTGTGTTCTGGTGGTGGCCGTAACAATACGTTATTGTACAAGTAGACAAAGTCAATCCAGTGAGGTAAGATTTGTAGTTCTAAATAAAAAACACGCTAATATCCAATTTACATTTATGTATAACTTTGGGCTCTTTATAGAGTGATGCTTATACATACATACTCTTTAAGTTAATCCATTTTAAGTTGCAGGTCAAATATATGCTGTTATGTTGACTTGTAATCATCAGAGGAATCAGATTCACTGACAGGTGAAGGTCAGTTTTACATTATAGATTTCTCTAGACCTGACTGCTTCATCCTGGTGCACTTAACTCCAGCCATTCAGTATTCTCAGGAAAATAATCTACAAATGATTAGTGGCTTCTATGTGACCCAGCTCTGCCTACTGCTGCTTTGCGCGGCGCTGAGTGCTAAACTCCACTGTGATCCCTGCTGGAATGTCGAGAGAGGCCTTAAAACAAGTCACACTTCAAAGCAACTAGTGGACCTCTTAAGTGTGTGTATGTCATATGCATGTGCACAAGCGTGTGCAGGAGCTTGTTTGCTTTGCACATACTTAGGTGTATGATTGTTTCTGCATAGGTGGTGTGCCAACGTGTGTTTACAGGCCCTTGTGCACGTGGTTTAGTTTTATGTGTGTGTGTTGAGAGTATGGGGCTGTCTTGTTTAACTTCAAAGATGCTGGCACACTCTGCTGTGTGAGGCTACATGCTGACAGGCTGTCTTTGATGAACAACTTTTTACAACAATGTAAAACTTACCTGCTCATCATGATGCGCCGCTGGGCGACGTTTCAACATGACTCACCCCGATGCCTGCTTTGTTCAACACTCATTTGCTCAGAGCTGTTTGTGGATTAATAATAATGCAGCTTTTTATCTGCACCCAGTGGGATGCTTTCTTGCTGGTTGTTCACTTCTAATAGTCAGTGTTTTGAGAACATTTAGAGAACATTTCAGCAGGGTGGATACTTGCATATGTTTGGTCTTGTAGTCAAGGAGCGTATGTGTACACATTTAGACTCTGAAACTGGGTAAAACTAAGTAACATGATGCATCAGGCAGTTGTTTACAGCATGCCCATGTGGTTTGAAGTGTATTTGTGTAAATAAGCAACACACATTGCTGCTGTCGGGTGAAAATCTCTTTCTCAAGGTCATCTGCAGGTCGGGGGGATTTCACGCTCTTTAGCCTTAGAAAATCCTTTCAAATCCCTATTGGATACATGAAGAAACACACTTTTTACAGTAAAAACGATGTCATATTTCTCAGTTTGTGGCACAGTGGCACTGAAGATAGATAGATGCAGAAAACCAGTAGCAGCACAGAAGGAGGAGAAGAGTCGGCGTGGGCTGACAGGGCCTTAACTCTGCGGCTTGTTCTCATCGTTTAACGACATGTCTGACAGAATCTACACATCCTCCGCTCTCCCTTCCTGTCTTTTTACTTCTGTTTCCACTTGTTGTGAGAGCTTTGGTCTGCGGGCCAAGTGGAGTTACAGCAGAGAACCGAAGAGGACACACTCGGCTCGTCACGGCGGCTTAAGTTCGACAAATGTTGGCATGAAACTCTCCGAACCCTCATCAAAGCAATGCTGGCATACAGAGAAATTGTCTAAGGATGTTAGCCTTGAATGAAAGCGTGGACAATCTCGTAATAGCTCAAAACCTCTAGAGGCAAAAGGAATTTAACAGGCGCTGAATTTAGTGTGCTCGATACAGAATGAGCCACAAAGGGATGTGCTCAGAATTACATCAATATTCGGGAATTTAGACATTTAGACACGGATCTTAAAATCTAAAAATGTAGAATACACGCATATAAACAAATGCAAAATAGAAAGGAAACAAAACAGAGGAATGTAGAGAAGAGATTACTGTCATGGCCACAGAGTGTGTGTGTGTGTGTGTGTGTGTGTGTGCAGTTTTTCCCCATGGTTCTTAGGAAAACACAGTGATGGTTGTGCGGCGCCTCTGCTATCAGGCTAAAGTTTGATCAGTGTCACAGCATGCTGAAAACTGATACACACACACACACACACACACACACACACACACACACACGCACACACACAGTGAAAACATATTGTGCATGCATTTATGTGAAATATAATGCAGTGGAATGCAGCGACGTTAAAGCAAGTAAGTACATGTAGACACACACACACACAATGGCTCCGAACAAAACCTGTCTGTTACAGCTCATTTCTTGTTTTACAGTGACATTGTCTGTTTCAAATTACATGTAATTTCATAAGATATTTCAGTCAGCAGTCATTTTCTGTAATCAGTCTGCCCTTTCCCCCTCAGCTATGCTAAATGTTTAAAAAAACACAAGCGATAAAGCATTTTATCAAACTTCCTGGAGCTGAGATACGGCACAGTGGCAGCCTTAAAAATGAGTTTAGTCTACCCGCCTTCTACAACCACATGACAAGAAAACACTGAATAGGCAACAAGGCTTTATCAAATCCAGATAAAACACTGGCTTTGGGATACACGGCTAAAACTGGGATAAACCTTTTGATAAGTGGAACACGTTTTTCCATGCCTGCTGCTTTTTTTTTTTGCTTTTTCTGTCGCTCTGTGCGCACGTTTTTCCCGTTGCATCCCGCCTGCTTGTTGTCAGTGAGGTGAGATTGGAAAAGCCAGATGTAACTGCTGGAATCTGAAGAGTGACAAGAAGGGAGATTGAAGGGAGAATCTGAGCATATGTCGCTCTTCGCGTCGTCATTAAGACATCAAAGCGGCTGCAGAAGATACAGGGCTTTTCAGCGCTGACACAAATGCATTCTCGGGGAGAGGAGTAACGAATGAGAGAAGAACAGGAGAGAAAAGAAAGGAGAGAGAGGGAAGAGGAGGAGGGACGTTGCGTGTTGAAGAACCAGTCTTTGGCTTTGATGACGGCGCAAGAGCGAAGCAGAAAAAAAAGCAGACAAAAGTTTCTAAAACTTCAAAAGAAGCCTTTTTGTAGCGCAGGTCCGCTCTCTCTTTCTCCTTGATTCTTCCATTCTTTCCTCTCCCTCCTCTCTTCAAACATGTCTTTGCTAATTGCCAGACCCTGTTCTGCCCTTCGTAGGCTCTCCACTCCTCTCCGGTCTATTCAGTAGAGGGGTTGTTACAGAGGGGAGGCCTAATAACGCGCTCTGAGTGAGACAATGGAGCCTGCAGGGCCAGCGACAAAATCCCAGCCCTAATGAGAAAAGACTCCTTCAGCGAACAAGCAGGTCTGTCAAAAGACTGGCCTATTATTGAGTTACAGGCTGGAGGGTGGGCTGGGGGCATTGTGTGTGTGTGTGTGTGTGTGTGTGTGTGTTTTGGCATTTAAGTCATGTCTATGTATGTGGTAGAGACATAAAGTCATAAATAAAGTAGTGCATGAAATGGAAGAAGATCAAAGAAAGAAAGAGGAAGAGAGGGTGTGTGTGTGTTTATGTGCGTGTGTGTCTGCATGAGTGTGTGTGTGTGTGTGTGTGTGTGTGTGTGTGTGTGCTGCTACCTCCTGAGGGTAACAATGGTGAAGAGGACAAATCCTCCAGACCGCATAATGGCCACTAAGCTGTCTATTCAGCAGTACACAGCTCCCCTGCTAACTGCTCTGATCTCAGACACAAACACCCGCATTCACACTCCTTTCCTTCCTTCCTTCTAATATTTTCTCAATCTTTCTTGTTCTTTTTCTCCTCATCCGTCTCTTCTGACTTCCTCTTCAAAGTCCTACTCCTCCTCTAACTTGCCTTGTAGTCCTCCCTTTTCCTTCCATTCCTACTTTTTTACGTGTCACCTTATCCCTTCCTTTCTCCTTCTATCTATCTATCTAGTTTTAGTTTTTTTCAACTGTAGAATATCTTTCTTGGCATCTATCTTGGTCACAATTCTCTAAAGTAACGTCCAAATTTAAGGGATCCTTATAAAAAAAAGTAAAAATTGGCTTGATTTATTGATTTCTCTACCCATTCATGACCGTGTTCCTCCACCTGCCTCCCCCTCCTCTTTCTTATTCCCTCTTCTCCTCTCCTCTTCTTGCATCTCCTCCTCTTTCATCCCCTCTCCATCTCTTCCTCCTCCCAATCATTTTTGCAGCATGTGTGTGTGTGTGTGTCTGAGAGAGTGTTTGCACTGATGAGGTTTTCGAGAGGTTAACCCCTCTGCCACAAGAATGTGGAGTCGCCGTTGTTGCTTGTGAGGGACCGGGAGTTATGCAGCAAAGGACGCTGAAGCACCTCGTTTCCTTTCAGTTGTGGGGGGGGGCAGGACACATCTCCTATAAGCACCACTCTAAGAGCAGTGAGTGTCTCTTTGAGAGGATCTGTTGATGCCTTTCACATGTCTGAACTCTCTCTTTTATTTTCTTTTTCAGGCTAAGACCTATTTTAAGATGTCACTTTGGCTTATGGTACCTATGGTTCAGTATCTTTGAATGTATTGATACTAGTGCCAATATGATATCTGACTTTGTGTATGGATACAAAAACAATACTTTATTTGACACTCATTATCACCAATAATTCTCTCTGCCGTTTTCTCCTTACCCCCTTCTGCTTCTGCCTCTCTCTCTCTTTTCCACCCACCTCCTCCCATCTTTTGTTACTGTTGGACTCACACTGAGGAGTTCGGTCTTAATTACATTAAACAAACTGAGGAACTGAGACACGTTAAAGCATCCCACATCCTCAAATATTCAGTTTCACATAGTTTTACTCGTACTTGGGGACAGAGTGTACTTCATGATATGAGTAATAGCGCGCCAAATGACCCGTGTTAAATTCTGCTACATTTGTACTTCGTATACTCATATTTTTTACTCAGAGGATGCCTGCTTTGCCAAAACACACACAGAGAGGTAAAGTTACACCTCATGTTAGCTATGAGAGAGTTGCTGTGGATACCCAGAGTGAAAACACGTTTACTTTAGACTTTAAGAACAGCTGGCAGATGAAATTAAAGGCAAACTCAACCCTAAAACAGAATTTACAAAAGATGGAGGTGAAGAAAGAGACAGAGTGTGGAGTAGGAAGCAGGACAAAGGGGATGTGTAGAGGAAAAAACCAAGGATGGGTTGACAACTTGTTGTTGCTTCCATGTCTATTTTGTTGATTAATTCAAAATCAATGAAAAAAATAAACTACACAAGTGGTGTCAAGTGGGAAAAAGTGGAAGCAGACGCAAAAAGCAAACAGTTTTCCCTGATCAATATGTTGTGTTCACAGTAGGGTTGGGCAATATGTTTAAATTTTCCAACCGGCCATCGTCAGCCCAACAACCAGCAATTACTGATATGTTCATGCGCAGGGGGTCCGATGGCATTAGATGAAGGACACCTCCGTTTGCAGCCTCCAAATGAACAAACAGGTGGAGAGAACATAAATGCTATTAAATGATCAGGGTGCCCAACTGCACATACAGTTTTTGATCTAGTTCTCAAATATGATTTATGAATTGACGTTGCAATCGATCATACAGCAACAACTAAAGACGGCTAAATTGTCATTTAGTCATTGCCCTGTTTTGTGAAAGACTCGTCAGAAATCAACACGGCAAGAACGTGCATAATCTGGCCCAACTCCAACTGCCAGTTCCTATTCACGCATGTTTTGAATTGCGATTTACAGGTTAATTATTTACCAAGCTGAATTCTCGAGGAGACAGACCATTCAATTAGCAAAATAAAATGACAAAAATTGTCCAACAAATGGCTAAAAAGTAAAAAACGACCGGCGATGGACTCAGCCAATAGCCGATATATTTGTCCAATGCCCCAACCCCAGTTCACAGTAAATCTGACTCAGCACTTACGCAGCATTGGAGCACACTCGAGTGAGAGGAGCTGGAAGATTTAAGAGAAGGAATGTAGTTCAGGAAGCTGAATTGAAGAGATGCTATGAAAATCATAGAAAACGTGAGCATTACTTCTGTTTTAGGGTGGATTTCCCCTTCAGAATGACTCACTGCTCGGGCCTCGAGAAAAAAGGCCCGCTGATTGACAGATGGCATCTCGTACGGAGAATTGAAGTTAAAGCTAGCAGAGGGTATTTAAGACCCATTAGGGGTCTATGAGAGCTTGACTTGGCATACAATCAGTAGATGCAAGCCATACTCACTCACTCACTAATTCACTCACACACACACACACACACACACACACACAAATGCACATACACAAGTGTAAATGGAGCATGAAGGCAAACAGAAAGGGGAAGAATGACGGGAGCTGAAAGACGCTCGAGAGAATAGACATCTTCTATCAGCTGGTGGAGCAGGAGGAATACGACCACAGGAGGGTTGTGAGAGAGAGAAGGAGAAGAAGAAGAAGAAGAAGAAGAAGAAGAAGAAAGAGTTGAGGTAGGCAAGAGAGAAGAAGGTGACAGTGTGTAAGAAACAACATGGGGTTTGGTGAGGAGGCGACGGGAGACAATGAAATGTTACAAATGAATAAACCTTTTAGGGGATGTTCCATTATTGTTTTTTACAACACAAATCACTTCCTGTAAAAATTTGTTTTCACTGACGCCCTTGATATTTGGTTGTTTCTCCATATTATGGATGCTAAATGCTGAGTGTTTCCACAGACCTATCAATCAATCAATCAATCAGTGTGGAGATACTGTTAAGTGTTTCCTTTCAAACACACAGCAGATTCACCTCTCTTGATCCCTACAATGTTTTGGATTTAAGCGTGACATCTCAACCTGTTAGGACACTGGATTTCCAAAACTTCCATTATTATTCTTTTTTGTTCTCCAGACTTGTTGACGTCGTGAGACTGAAGCCAGGAAAAAACCCCCAGAAGCTTTATTCTTTCCTTTCTCCGTGTCTCCCTGCTGTCCATCTTCTTTCCGTCTCTTTGCTGGAAGTGAAACGAGGCAGAACGAGAGGATGTGGGACAGACAGCCGTGAAATGGAGGCCAGGTCCCCTGAGGAGTGTGTGATTGTGTGGATGTTTGTTCACATCTGTCTGTGATGTGTGCGTGTGTGCGCATGGAAAAATAAATGAATGTTTTCCTGTCCTGTCTTGTTGATATGTATACGCGCAGAGATACAGCACATATATCTTTGTGCATGTGAGTGTGTTTGTCTCAGCTGGACACAACGACAAGGCGGAAAACAGCTTTTGAAACTCGACTCCGTTCTTTCTCCCCGTCTGTAACTCAGAAATCCCCCCATGCTCTTTCATATGAGCGCACACACACACACACACACACACACACACACACACACACACACACCAGCATGTTTACATCTCTGTTCTCCACAGTGCCACCCTGATTTCCTGAGGAACAGCTTTGTCTACTTCGCTGTAGGGGCGGCATGTCGTTACAACAGGAGGACCAACATCAACTGAACCGATCTGATGCACAGCAGCACGAAATGACTGATAGTGAAAACAGAAAACAATCTGCAGTTTTGTCTGACCAGTGGTGCAGCAGTTTTGCCTTCAAAAGTTACATTTTTGAGGCATCCCTGAGTACTAGTGGTCTGCAAGATGCATATCAGTCCCTGGTTCGACTCTGGCTGGGGACCTTTGTTGCTATCCCCGTCACTCTCTCCCCATGTTTCCTGTCAGTCTATACTGCTGGGGTGCCTTAAGGACAGGCCAGTGGTGCTGCAAGAATTGTTCATTTCCGTTTTTTATTGTACATTTATAACAATGGCTCACAAACTAAAATAAACAAAGACCAAATACATGAAACCACATTTTTAAGCATATCAAAACGAAAGAAATAACCATAAATAAACATTGAAATCACTGTATTAGAAATCCTAGCAGTCAGAAATAGCAACTGTAGGAGCAGTAGACTAGTCTACTGACACCTGTGGAATAAAGCCAAAATTCAACAAAAAAAAAAACTTTAATAAAATTATTTTGCTTCTGGATTTACTGTCTTATCAGTATTAATACTTTTTGATGCCTCCTGACAAGTATAAATCATTTATTTAAGAATTCTCTGATCTTTCATCCAGACAGCAAGAAAAAAGCAAAGGGAGAAACAGAAGAGAGAAACTCCTACTGGGATTGGATTCTAGGCCTTGTAAGGCAACAATTTACCACTTGATGATTTCTGGGCTCCATTTTAAAATAACATCTCGCCCACCCTGCCCCCCACACACACAAAACAATATCCCCCATGAGGCCTCAAACTCTCAACTGAACACCAACTGAGCGGTCCCTGCAAAGCAGCGAGCTGCAGCTCTCAGGTCCACTCCATGCATTTTTCTGCCATTAGTGAGAAAGCGCCGTGTGTAACCTGAGCAGAAGAATCTGGCGGTAAAAACACTAAATCCACAACGCGCGCACACACACACACACACATTGAGAAAATTACAGCAAGAGAGGCACCGCTGCCCTGGTGTGTTTCTAAGTAGGTGGGTGAGGTTGTATGTTTGTGTGTGTGTGTGTGTAAAAGAGATTGGGTTATTTGAGATTGTTTTTAGGCACTGTGCAATCACACACACCCATACTTTGTATGTGTGTATGACTCATACCAATTAGTCTGCAAACCTTGGTCACCTCTACATCCTCTCCAGACGAGGCACCAGATATCTCAATTAAAAACTCAGAAATTTGAGAACACAAAAACAGAGGAGGTATCAGGATGGAGGAACTGGGGGAGAGATGATGCTGGTCTGCAACCTGATCCGATGTGTTCGTTTTTGGCCGGAAGACAGCTGCAGTCTCACACATGCAATATGGTCAAATGGAGAGAGAATAAATCTGAATGAAGGAACGCGATTTGCTTTCAAAGAACTGGATGCTCGCTGTGAAATAAAAGTAGACCGAAGCAACAATTTGAAACCGTTTAGTCTGCATGCAACATCACGCTGAAATGTCATGACACACAGGACTAAGCTGTGAGACGTCAGGATGTCCACCTGTATTAAGTGATAATAGAATTTAGATGAGTTTGGCAGTGTTGGTGGACTAATCCTGACATAAAACCGCAGAGCTTCATTTGAGAAAATGCAGAGCAGAATGATTTTACTAAAACAATCCTCTTTCAAGCTCTGTTTTGGGTATTATGTTCCATTTGTCACGTTTACTCTCGCGCTTCCATTTTTCTTATTTCAATATTCATTATGTATCTGCCGCTTGATGAACATAAATCACATACAAGCTCATTTATTTAAACACGTTTATACACGCCTGCGTTTGATATCTTTCTCTGCCTTTTATGACCAGATGTCAGCTGCTATGGCAGAGCTCTTAAATCATCACACCAGTCACTTTTATGAATGAACACACAGACACGCAAACACACACACTCTCAGACAAAAGTGTGTTGAAGAACATTTTCAATAAACCTCAAACTGCATTTTCACGTTCACATGCACTAAAAACACACTCTAACACACACACACGACTCCAAACCGCTTCCTTCCTTCCTTCCTTCTTACGCACGGTTTCCCAACTCTGCTCCAGACACGCTCCCATTGTCATCACATCTGGTTTGAACTATAAATTTTCTATCATTCACTCCTCAGGGAGGAGGGAAACAATATCAAAATTTCATACAAGCAAGTAGGAGAGACAGACAGCAGAGAAAGAGAGAGAGAAAAAGAAAGAGAGTGGGAGGAAGAAATGAGAACTCTCCCGGCATCCAGTTTTTGAAGGACATTGAGGTTTGTTGAGCAGAAAAAAAAATCTTTCTCAGTTTCACTTTACTGGTGGTCCCATAAATCTGCACACAACACCAACGCATACACACACACAACCCCTCAGATAAACAAGCACATATACTCACACACACAGGCTATTTACTCATGCAAACATTTGCCAACCTACACACAACAGAAGAGCAAACACTTCAAGGAATCTTCTAATTTTCCCTGCCAACAAAAGCCTGCCTTCACAAAACGCCTCTCCATCACTTCCAACCACGCGGTACCGTGGATGTTTTACGGCAGTCAAACGCTACAACTTCCAGGAAAAATGGGAAACTGTGAAAATATTGATATAAATTAAGACGTGGTTGGAGAAAAATGAGCCGGTCGTCTGAGGAACGAGGAATGAGGTCTGAGATTGAGTGCTAATAGGAAAAAGGTGTTAAAGATAGTTTGGGTTAGAAATTGAGAGGGAAAGACAATAAGACACAGGTGTGGGCTCATTACTGTGAAATGAAGCGGTTATAGAATAATTACAGCAGGACCACACAGGAGAGGAGAGGAGATGAAAGCAGAGAGAAGGAGGAGAGATGGGAGGAGGTGAAGCTCAGCAGCAGAGAGAAAAACACTGAACAGAGCAGCAGAAAACAAAACTACAGTGATATAATTTTCATCTAGTATTTATCATCTAGTTCACGTCTCAGACAGAGACAACTGCACCCATGCGTCCATCTATCTCCACCCCCCCCATGCTTTAAACATCATTGCCTATGCAGATTGTTCCAGCTATGAAAACACTGCTTTCCACGCTAATGGCATCTCTAAGGAGATGCTGTGGCATGAGTCCTGGACTGAATTACAGGGAGGGGGTCATCTTTGACCGTTAACCAGCTGTACCATTTGTGTAATCTGCGTGTGTAGTGATGACTATGTTTTTGATGACAATTTTCTTGATCCTAGTTTGCGTGGGATATGACACAGTGATGTGTAAAAGTTTTGTTACCTTGTCAGCAAAATGTACTTTTTTTGGGAGTTTTCTGAGGGAAGTTCTGACTGGATTATTTGTCAGTCCATGCCAACATAAAAGCTCTACAGTTTTCTAAGATTTTAAGTAAACCATTAAGCACTTCAGGGTTCTTTTTCAAACTTTTCAACAGATGGAGTTAGGCCAGGTGTCACTGAACTGTAGACTTTAAAGACTTCTCATCCATGTTGGCCAAAAAGTTGAGTTTAAGGACAAGAACTCCTAAAAGGTCTCAGAAAAATGTAAATATAAACATCCAAAATCTGACATCTTTCAGTGGGCAAACTCTGTATGCTGAGGAAAATTGTGTGATACGATTGAACTCTCCAGAACAGCTACAAGATGGACTTTAAGGTGAGGTAGTTTTGGCAACTATACCTATATTGTTGGAGGTGTTTTAAATTTACATTTAAAACTGCGTGTGTAGGTTGGGTGCCATTACTGTAGGTGGTCTTTTGTCAAGGAAGGAATCTTTATCGAAATAATACCGTCTTTATTTCACATGGTAAGGTACTCTTTTGACATTCTTTGTTTTCATTCAAAGTACTGATTCTCAGCCCAATGAGAATAACTTAAATAACAAACCCCTGCTTTGCTCATGTGGGCTCACCCAGTCCATTGTTTCGGAAGCATGTGTGTGTGCAAATGAATGAAAGGGACAGTGAATGAGAGCGAGTGAACGAGGGATAGAGAGAGAGAGGGAGGCAGCAGCTGTCTGTCTGGATGACCTCAGCGGCAGCTGCTGGACCCCCCACTCCACCCAGACCCCCATCCCGCCCTGCTGCCCTCTGTACGCCAGCTCGCCTTTGAAGTTCAGGTCAAGACCGATACAGCTTTGGATTACATACCGATAATGATTACTGGAGAATAAAAGGATATTATTTACTGCCAACATGCCCATTTGATGTACCAACTAGGATAAAAAAAATGTATTCAGCTTGCAACTACAACTGGAATGCAAACTTGACAGAAAGAGAAAATGTAATTTTAGGGATAAACGGGGTAAAATCAGCTGTTTCATTAATGTTTAAGTGACAAAAATATCTATGGACATTGCTGCATCTATAAGTAGAAAACCAACATAGATTCCCTTTTATAACTCTTGTATGTTTGTTAATTGCTTTCATGTCGCAAATCATTAAATATCAAAACCAAAAGATGTTTTTAAAATATACAACTTCACTGGTAATCCCTAATATCATTCTGTTTTCTGCCAGCAGAAAACTTCTTTTAGGTTTCCCACTTTGGTACAAACATCTTGTTAAGACTGTTAAGATTTAGCAATACACTGTAAACATCATCTATCATCTACAATTAAAATACAGAAAATATCGGCTGTTAATATCTATATCGGGGCTCATTGTACTTGAGCCCGTCTTTGAAGTGCTCACGCTGGGCAGAGAGAGATGCTTTAGTCAGATTCTCTGGAACGCTGGAACCTGAGACACACACACACACACACACACACACACACACATATACAGAATGGCATGTAGACAAACACATGGAGTGATGCACACACACAGAGGGGTGTGGAGACGCTGCAGCACGCAGACACACACTGACTTGCATGAGTAAATGTGCACTAACACACTGTCTTATCGCCAGGTATTTCGTTTACATGGATAGGAATTGAGGGAAGCAGCTATTTGAGTCCCAGTATAGAAAGAAACACACCTGTATTTGAGCGGCAGGGTTACCAGAGTCCACAGGGTCACAGACTGCAGCCGCCACATGACAACTCATAGTTTGTACAACTGACAAACACACGAAGACAGCTTTCTGGACGCAAAGTTGGAAAATGATTATGTAGGGGAAAAAAGAACAATGTGTCTTTTATAGAGACATCTGAACTGAGACACACGCACAGACGTGACATTCCATACTACACTGACGCAATGTCCTACACACAAACACACACAAACACACACACACACACACACACACACACACACACGACCGGGGAGAAAACAAAAGCTTCTTCTTTAACAAACTCTCATTCATAATCCCACAGGAACACACAAGCACAACAATTGTGGTCAAGCATAAAAACTCAAAGACAAAAGCAGTGCTTCATTGTCTGATTACTGTATAATGGCCCCACCAACCTGACCTGGCTAATTACGGTATATCCATGAAACTCACACAGCAGTCAATGGAAGCGAAGCAAATAGCAAAGAAAGACAAAAAAACAAAATTAAAATAAACACTGGAAAATGAACTGTGTAATGAAGAAGAGAAGATGTGAGTGCAGAAGACCAAATGCAAACTTAAATTAATGGGAAGAATGCGAGAGAGGATGAGAGAAATAAAAGAGCAAAATCTTGTGCTTTGCTCGTGGATGGCTGGTTTTTATCTGGTCTGTCATCATACACTACTTTAACAAAAGACTCATGTAGTTTTCCTGTACAATGTAGTACAAGAAAACTCTTCCTTCAAAATAAGTTTCATGTGTAACCGATGACATTGGTGGATTTATGCCAAGTTTGTTGGAAAAATGTTGTTTAATAGCTCTTCCTGTAAGTAATATATCAAGTTTGTAAAAGTGTTTTTAGCACTGATGCAATGTAATCATGTTTTGTCGATTTATTCCAAAGGTTTGTATTGGCGTCTCATGTCGCAGTAATATTGTTTTTCACTTACCTATAACGATGAGCGTGTAGTTGATGTTCACGCTGCCAAACCCGTTGGTAGCCTTACAGATGTAAGTGCCTGCATCGTCAGTCTCCACCTCTTTAATGCGCAGAGCGTGCTGTAACACCCTGAAGCGTGTCCAGCCACTGTGGATGTTGCGGCCGTCTTTGGTCCACATGATGAGCGGTGGGGGGTCGCCCTCCACGGGGCAGGGCAGCTTCATGGTGCGACCCAGACGGATGCTCTGCCGGTGGGCCACCCGCTCTGACACCCTGGGTGGACCTTAAGGGTGGGAGAGGAAAAGGAGAGTTGTTGAGATTATGAAACACTGTGATATTTTCAGATAAATAAATATCTTTTTTCACCACCCCTCCACCACTCTACTCCCTCTTCTCCTCCTCTCAGAGTAATTACACAAAGTTTAAGAAATCAGATTACTACAGAGTGTAAACAACCAGTTACTTAAGTGCATGTAAACCTGCTAATGAAACGTTTCACATTTGCTTACAGAAAATGGTTGTGTTTTTTGTTTCCAGCAGCAGCAAAATCCAGTTGTTTGAACTGGGTAGCTGGTACTCACGGAGCAGTAGTTACTGTAGTCTAATTAATGTCCACTCTGTTCAGATCTTTCCCTTAATAGATCATTCTGACCCACTTTGGCAGAGATACAATATCTTCCTCATAATGACTAAGAGCCATTTCTTCATCAAAAACTTTGTCTACAGTCGCATCTGATTCCAGATACCAGCCTGTAATTCAGGTTCAGGTTATATACTATTTACATGATCAATTAATATCCAGATTAATAGTTTAATCTATGAAATGTCAAAAGAAAAAGTGAAAAAATGCTTATCAAAACTCTCCAGGGCCCAAAGGGCCCTCTTTAAATATCTTGTTTTGTCTGACCAACAGTCCCAAACCCAAAAATGTTCAGTTTACAAAAATGTATTACAAAATATTAATCCTCAATTGGAGAAGCTGCAACCAGAGAATGACTGATATTTCTTGAAAAACTACTGCACTGATTAATCAATTATGAAAATAGCTGACCATTAGTTGTCTGTTGATCGACTAATCGATTAACTGAATACTCATTTCAGCTCTCAGGTTGTATTTAAGATGTTCCATTTTCATACTTTTCATTGACATTGCATTGAGGGACAACCTGGAAGTTCCCATAACCAGATTAATGCACAAAATGTGTGGTTTCACAAAGTGTGTGTGGCTGCATCAACACAGCAATGTGTCAGCAGGTTGAGGATCGAGGTTAGGATGACCTCCCATAATACCTATTCTCCTGACATGCCCCCATCTCCACATCTGCAGCCACAAACCTCTCATTTTCACCACCATTCTCAGAACTAAAGAAGCCTCCAAATATGACATTTAACACACAACAATGATCTTTTAACCTTTAAGAAGTTTATAATGGCTTAGCTACAACATTGACATTTTAACACAGACAATAGAATCCCCAGAGAGCAAACACAAAGCCAAACTTATATCAACTGAGATGTCGTGTTGAGACATGAAATCAGGCGTGACCTTGACCGCTCAGTAGCCGGTCTACTGTGAAACTGCATACTAGAAAAACAGAGGGGGTGAAGGAGAAGGTCCAGGACTGACTGAGAAAGATGGGAGGAAATCAGAGTGTGATGGAGAGCAGTGGGGGGTGGTGGAGAGAACAAATAGGGGTGAGGAGGAGGAGAAAGAGAGGAAGGAAGGAAGGAAGGAAGGTGAAAAGAGAAGGGAGGAAATGAAGGGAATGAGGGTGGAATTTAAGGGAGTAAGTCTGAGAAGAGAAAGGGAAAGCAATATGGCTGAATAAGAGAGTAGAACAAAGAAAGACAAACAGGAAGATAGAGAGTTGGAAGCAGGAGGCGTGTAGGAGTTAGCAAGGTTCAGTGCATACTGTAGAAAAGTTTGGCTTCTCATTACTACTTCTGGGTTAAAACAATACCCTCCAAATATAGTACTAAAAACACATAATATGCCACCATGTAGCAAACAAAGTGCCCTAACAGACTACAAAAGGCAATTGAATGAAAAAGCATCAGAAAACAGCCCACCTCAGGTCATGTCCTGTAGTTTAAGGAAGGTCAAAGGGTGGTTTGATTTGAACAATGCGCCTGATAGAGGCTTATCTAGAAAAATACATATGGTCTTATAAAGATTAGACGCATATGTAAACACACCTCAAATATAAACATTTAAGGTTAATTTATTGCCCCCTTTGTCTGATACTTTCTTATCACAGAGACTTAGCACAGCCTGGTGCCAGATATTGAGCATGGAGACCTTTAATTTGCCCTTGTGTAAAAAAAGAGTCGTAGACTTGTACTATTTTGTTGTTTCTAGTCAGCTTTTGGTGGTTTGTGCAGAGGGAAGGGGAAGAGAAATCGGGATGTGGTCACAGGGAAAGAATAGGTGGTCCTAGTAGAAAAAGATGGAGTTAAAAAACAATGTATTTAAGCTAAGTTGAGCAAATTAGAAGTGGATGGGAGGCAAAAACAGTAGATGATGTCAGAGTGGTGTTTGAGACTGTAGTAGCCATGGCGCTTTTAATAACCATCAGCAGCATGTTTATAGAAGTAAAAACCTGTTTTGGGCAACCCACTCTTTGTCAAAGCTTGAAGGATAATTCCAGCTTGTTACAACTTGGGACTTCTTTTTGTACCATAGTATTGGCGATCTTTCTATAGGTTATAACATCTGGAAACAAGGCTAATTTACTACACAAAAATCCGACTGGGATACGAGTGTTCAGATGATGAGACAGGTTGTAAACAAGCCACAGCAGTTTGGCCAGATTATTTAAAACACTTAATTTGGAGGTAAAAACAAAAGTGAGTGAACCCAAAATGTCAGAAATTAAAAACTGTGTGCACACACAACTACGGCAAGAACAATAGGTCAAAGTCGAACCTGGAAGTTGGTCTGTAAATGTGATGGATGTTTACAAAGGACAATTTGGGTGATACCTTTGCTTCAAGTAGTCACATATGGATTTAATAAAAATGTATTAATCTTTGTTTTCTCTTCCACATAAGTTTGGCTCTTTTGTCAAAGTTTGTTTTAAGCCGATCATGTGTCTTGCCCTGTTGGACTTCTTTTAAGCCATGTCGCCACATTCCCAGATCTCAGAAACTTGGTGTATAAAATGTGTTACCGTTAGGAGCGATGACTAATACCCAAGTTGTAATACGCAGGAGTTGTTCTTTAACATTTGCTGTTTTAAGTACAAGTGAAAGACTTTTCCCATGAAAAATCCTCACAGCTAATTAGCTGCATTCACCTATATGTACTTTTACTTTTTTGCATTTCTTTAGGAAGACCTAGAGAGTTAGCATGAACAGCAGTAACCGCAATGGCTTTGCAGCCTTCCTGCAGGGTCTCAGATTCAAAGAAAAAGACTTCACATAATTGGCCAGCAGTGGCCAGCTCTCAACTGTCACCAAAACAAAACAAGGATCTTGATTTATTCCTCCTAAGTGCAGCTGTAGATGTAGGAGATGAATAAGGTGAAGTAGAGTAATATCCATAAAGCTGATTACATATAAAAGGAGAACAGTTACAATAGTCTTCTAGCCTTTGCTGTCACGACGGGCTGTTGTTTTAACAAGAGAGCAGGAGGTGGACACAATGATGGATGGATGGAGGTAAAATGTGTGAAAAAGTCATTAGTCACACAGAGGTATTCACGGGAGCCTCTCCTCCCTCCGTCTTCCTCGTTCCTGGACGGGGAATGTGTTCGTTCAGCTGTATGGCTTTCTCATCAGGGGCCTGACAGCTCATTCTTTCCTTTTTTCTTATTCTCTTGCTCTTTTCTGCTTTTTCCTTTTTACATACACTATACCTCCCTCTATAATCCCATTTCTCCTTTTCTTACTTCAACTTCTGTTTCTTTCTTTCTCTTGTCCCACTTTCACTCTCTTTTCTACACATTCCTTCCTTTCTCTATACAAACGGTGCCCCTTTAATGTTCCTTTTTTTTCTTTCTATATATTTATTTCTTACTTTCTTTTCTTTCTCCAGCAGATTGAAATCTCATTCCCCTGAACTCTTATAACTCCCCTGCTACCTCCCCCCCCACTACCTCCTCCTGTCCTCTCTTCTTCTCTGTCATCACTCGTTTCCTCTCTCTCCCTGACTCTCTCTATGTTGCTCTCTTACTCCCTGCTCTCTCTTTTCTCTTTCATTGCGCTCATTCACACCATCCTCTTTGTTCAATGCAGTATCTCTTCTTTCTCTCCTGAGTGATTTACTGGTCTCCTGCCTTTTTCAGATCTGCACACACACACACACACACACACACACACACACACACACACACTCCTTCCCCAGTTTCTTCCCCAAAGGATCACAGGAGCAGGACCTCTAACTGAACCACTCAACTTTCAACAGTTAACCTCTCCTACATCTCTCCCCAATGAAGGGAACACACACCGGCAGCATCCTTTCCTCCCTTCCTTCCCCTCCTCATCGTGGTCCTCCTCCTCCTCCTCTTCCACGGTCCATGACCGAAGTAAAGTCTTTTTAAATCTGTCTCTAGGGGTGAAACTGAAGCGAGTAAAAAATATATTCTTCTCTTTTACGAGTCACAGGGTCAGTGTGTATTTGTGTGTCTTTGCACATGTGTGGGTCATTTTTATCATTTATGTGCGGCTGAATGTTAGTTTCAGTAAGAATTTCGTATATAGTCAAATAATGCTAAGTACAGTCTGTGTCTCTTTGTGCTTGTGCATCTTTGTCTGTTTATATACTGTTTAGAAAGGCCTGTGTCTTTGTGGGTCTGCATGTGTGTGGGGGGGGAGAAAAGAAAATTGCAGGCATTTAAAACTTTAGTCTGTTTAGTCCATTTGGGGCTTTCGGTGCTCCCTTTCTTGCAACTGGCTCCCCACGACAATCTAAAGCACCTTGAAGATTGTTTGTCTGCCTCCAGACACACACAAACACACACTCCCTCCCTCTCTTTCCCCTTATATGAAGGGAGTGTGAAGGTATCGTGCACGTCTGGTATTCTGCCTAATGACAGGAAAACACAGCCCACGTCAGACACACACTACTCCCACAGAGACAGAAGCTTCCAGCTCAGGGCTGCACATCCTCTACATGGATGGTGGCTGAAGGAAGGAGTCTGAAGGCCAAAAAAAGCAGAGCAGGAATCAATTCATACATTCTGTTCTTTTACTGGTTACTCCCAAAACAACTGTAAATACACTGCTTAAGTTCCATTAGTGGAAAAGTTAGTGGACATTTTGGGAAACACGCTTATTCCAGAGAGTTAGATTAGACGATTGATACCACTATCATATCTTTCTGTTCAATGTGGAGCTGGAGCCAAAAGACAGTTAGCTTAGCTTCGCATAAAGACTGGAACCAGGGAGAAAAAAGCTAGCCTGACTCCAGAGGTGACAAAATCTGTCTACCACCACCTCTAAAAACTCACTGACATCATTTGTTTCTTCTGTACAATCTAATCTTAGTCTAATCTAGTCCACACTAGTGTATCAATGTTGGGTTTAGGTCAGTCTAGGTTGGTCTAGGCCAAAGATTTTCAAAGTGGGAGGCCTCCCCAAAGAGAGCCTCCCCAGGGGCGCTCAGTGAATGGAAGTGAAAAAACATTACATTAGTTATCAAAAGGAGATCACATAGAATAGCCTAAATGCGTATGATCTGGTTAAAGAGATAGTTCAGAGATACAGTAAATTTGGGGAATTGTACTGTTTTTCCCACTTTCCCAGAGTCAAACCTAATAAAGGCCCTAGGACAGACCTTTCTTAGATTAAAAAATAAAAAAGAATACCATAACTGGCTGAAAAAGTAGGATTTGTAACATATTTTACATTAGAAGGAGAGCTCTCATCATAAGAACACAACTGAGAAAGCTTTCTTGAAAGCAGTCAGAAAATAGTTTTAGCCTCCAAATACTTTGTCATTTTTCTAAGTGCTGAAAACATACCTGCTAGTTTAGTAATTTTTTTGTGTTGCATATTTTGGCAGTGCGTGACTGCCGGGACTGCCCTTTATGTTTTTGGTTTTGGATTTGAGAGTTCGGTTTTTAATGCCCTTAACGTTCCACTGGTCTTAGAGTCACATGGGTCTGCAGAGTCCAACACAACGTTGTTGTTGGCAGGGAAGTGAGACTGGAGTGAGAGGGGAGAGCTGAGGAATGCTTTTGATGGAGAGCACTTAACAGCGGGACACAGCGTTGATGTACTGCGCAAGGTAGAGGTGTGTGTGTGTATATGTATGTGTGTGTGTTTATGCATGCCGAGCTATGCTGTCTGCTTCTCAAAAGACTGGAGCATTGAAAGACAACTGGGTCCTGAAGAGGTCATCATTACCATCAGATCAGTTATAAAAGTAACATTTACCTCTTTCTTTCTCGCTTGTACTTTTACTAAGCTCGGAGTTTATAAAATAGGCACAAGGTTTATGCTTTCGTAATGCGCTCCAATGAGAATTGGTGTGTGCACTACTCAAATGACCCCAATACCCACAAGTCTGCTATTTACGCAGCGCTTTCAGTGAAACCCTGTAATCCCCTGCTGTTATGTTTTTGTATCTGAATCCTCTTTATAAGCTTGAATCCTGTTATCACATCAATACTCTCTAACTTGATTATGACCAGTGGGACTGCTTGTTGCGCAACACCACATTAGCTGAACCAAGTTGTATTTTTTCATCAGGCTGATTACACTGACAGATTTAACCCAACAAAAAATGTGTCACTTTTCTCTCCCTTACTGTAGTTCACTTACACACACACACTCTCTAACACACTCGGGCCTTTCTTTTCTTGGCCCGGGGCAACCGGCAGACTGATGGGTACACATTAAGTTGTCTTCTTCAGGTGCACACACAGATACGCTGACACTCTCTCCTTCTGACCCATTCACTTCCACCCCAACAATAGGTTAACTGCTGCTTGTTACTCTGTCCTGACAGTTAACACTAGGCCTGAGGCTGGGGAGGATATACTGACATCACTGAAGGGCTACATGACACACACACACACCCACACACACACACACACACACACACGCGTATACACCTAAGGCTTACACTTGTCTCACACACACAGAAGAAAAACACACAGCGGCCAGAAAAACTTTGAGGAATCTGCTGAGTGGTTGGTACGGCAACCTGATCCCCTGAGCAACAACACACCATCGGCTTTCTGAGAGCAGACACACACACGCGCGCACACACACACACACACACACACACACACACAAACACACATCCTTTTTTCATTTGTTTTACGGCCTGATGAAGATATGTGATTTGTTCTCTTGCTCTTACTTTCTCCTCTCTCCATCTTCACATCGCTTTCTCGCTCTGCTCCTTTCACTGCAGCTTTACTAATAACTAGTTATATTGTTCCGCCTTTCTTCCCTTCTGGCTGCTGCACCTGTCTGCTTTTCACTGGAGGATAAACTTTCCACAATCGGGATTTAGAATAAGAATCGATGCTGTTATTTAGAAGGAACCTACCAAACAAGTTGCTGTGTTAGAAAAACTTGGAGAAGATTTAAGCTCAAAGATTTCCCGAAACCTCATAACCTCCCAAAAGGACCCCAAGTGTAAAAATTATATATAATTGCCATACAGTCATGCGCTTCCTTCCCAAAACAAAGACCAGTGTTTAAATTTCATGTTAATGTTCTGAAGCCAGCAGAGCAAGGTGCAAAATCTACCACAGACCTTTTCCTGTCGGGTTTATACCTGGCAAGAGCGATAAATTTGCTCCGTTTAAACCCTGGCCTAAAAAGAAGGTATGAATCATTCTTAATGACACACCCCACCCAAATGAATACAGGAGAAAAGATTTATGAAGAAGTTAAATTTAACTAACCGAGGGAAAAGGAAACGGCAATTATGGGAACAATTCGCTATACTTTCAAATCTTGTCTTGTGTTTATGTGACTGTGGGAAAAAAATGTCTACATTTGCTATTAAAACGTCAACCAAGACTTGCTGCTATACTCTTTGCATAATTTATTGCAGCAGCTATGTACAACCTAAAGCTAGCTTGTGGCTCGCTCCCATCCATTTAAAAATGGTTAAATGTTAATATGTCACTCTGAAATTAAGAAAAAATCATTTTCTTTTGCTTTGAATGGTCTGGTTTGATACCAATATAATAGCCTCATGACTCACGACTACAACCTCTGTATCTCTCATGGGAAAAAAGTAACCAGACTAAAATGCCACTTTTCAGTTCGCTGCAGTGAAAATTCAGTGATTTTACAGGAAACATATTCACCAGGCAGACACTGTGTAAGTGTATCCTAGCCAGGCTCCAGTCTGGCACATGCATCTTGTGTGTTTATCTTGAAAAACAGGTGACAAACACTTAACACACCTGCATCTTATTCATCCCTTCTGTTTGTGTCCAGAGAGTGGATGAATCAAACAAATGACCTGGTTCTACATAGACCAAGGCTTCCGTTTCTCACAAAATCATGCTTAAATACAAATATTTTCTGTTTCGAAAAATCTAATTCATCAAAAATGTCAAGGCAACCTGTGAAGCCTGCACTCAAAGGTCCCAAAATAAACACTGCGGTGGTTTCATCTCATAAAGGGAAGACGGAGGAGACTCGAACACGGGAAAAGTGGGAACGAGGCTTTTAAGGAAACCGAGACAGAAAACATAAAGTTCTGCAAACCACCAAGAACCTGAGGGCGGTTTGAACCTGGAACACACTTTTAAAGCTTAAAAAGGGCTTTATGGAAACCACATCATGCACAGTATTGTACTTGTGTGAGTATGTGTGTGTAATAACAACTTGGGCCCATTATATAAATGCAGGTTAAGAGAAGTGAAGAAACTACAGTAAGGGAAAAGACACTCTCACACACTAATACACACACACACACACTCCTATGCAGAGAGTTAAGGGATGGAGTCAGGAAGGGATAAAGAGAGAGGACTTAATCCACACAAACAACTACCTGCTAACATTTGAGGATTTACAGGTAAACTGCAGACTGGACAAGAAACTGACATTTTAATGACTACCTTGGATAAAAACCGTAGCAGAATGCTTTCTACAACCTTGTATTACGTTTAAAAAAAAAAAAAAGAGAGAGACATCCTCAACGGTCCATTAACAACTTGCAGTCATGACTTGTTGAAAACTGATCTGGTAGTTGCTCACGAACGAAGACACAGAAGGATGTTTTCCCTGTGACTTCTGTCTTGACAGAGACGAAAGGTAAATTAGATTTTACACAGTTTGACAGTGAGCATATTAAAATGCCACACCTGTCTCCTGTGATGACAGAGTGTCTCCAAAACATCCATGTGACCTGATGAGGTTTGTTTTTACGTTACGGATCGAGTTATTTATACACTTTTTGTATCTCTCTCTGAAGAATACAGTATATAGAAATAAAGAGAGGACTGCCTGATTACTTAATTTTTTTTAACTGAAGAGGGAATGGTTTTTGCAAGCTTTAGTGCCACATTGGTCAGATAATAAACCATGTTTGGTAAGATTAGTGCACCCAGGATAATTTAGACCATTAACGTATAGCTCTTTAACCAAAGGGACAGAGAAGGAGGGACAGAAAGTGAAAGGAAAAAGAAAAAAGTGAGCAGGAAAAAAGACTAAATAAAGTCAACGGAGTAAGCAGGCAAAGCTGGGGCTGAAAGTAGGTCAAAGGCCATAAGTACTATTCCCTTCCAGTGTGTGTATTTGTGTGTGTGTGCATTATTCCTGGCTGGTCAGTGTATGGAGGCTGAGGACTGGGTTTCATTTTAGGGCAAAAAAAAGACCGGAGACAGACAGGGAGCAGACGCTCTGATCCAGAGCCAATTACCAAGGAGTACTCAGCTTACCTTCATCTTGTATCACCTACGTTGGAACATTAAATATTTCTCAGAAATAAGTAAAAAATGTGTACACTTTTAAAATCAATCTAGCAGGCGCATGAGATAAACTACCAGCTCCAGCATCAAAGGGACTGCAGGTTTCAGACAGCTGAATTTAATGTGCTACCAAGAATCTAGAAATAGTTTAAGAGAGAAAGAAATTCAGACATGCAGAAATGTAAACAGCTCCATCGTTCACTCCAGCCGACCTTCACCAGTGACTTCTGACAAACACTTGTTAGGCTGCAAAGTCTCCCCCCAAAAGTGCAGCGGTGGCAGGTGTGGTGGTTGTATGTGAGGAATCTGAGGTCATGTCAATTTACTTATTCAGTCACTGTTAGGTTACAGTCACCAGCAGTAGACACAACTTAGCAATGACCCCCTGAACCAATGCACAATTAAACACACCCTTTGTGGTAAACAACTATATTTAGCTATACTGATCTCAACAAAAAGGCCGTCGTAAATACACCCGCTTGTATAGTCAGTATATGGTGTGTGTCTGCAGAGTGCCTCGTGCCTTGCAGATAAGGCACGCAAGATAAGAAATAGTTAACACTCTTGAGTGTGCGTTTGTGTGCGTGTGTGTGTGTGCAGCAAAGCGTTGTCCTCGACCTGACTTTTATCAGCATTTTGGAGGCAGACACTGTTACTCATTAACAGCAGTGATAACACACACACAAACAGACGCACAAACACACGCACAAACACACACACACACACACACACACACACATGCGTAGTACCACCACCTGCTGTGGTCCACTTTAGTGATAAAGAGATGAATATTTGCTGTAAGGGAGCCTTTCATATTGACATAACGCATATAAAGAAGGAGACAGAGTAAGATGGTGAGAGAGAGAGAGAGAGAAACTGGTTTTATAAACATCTCAATGTGTGGATTTGCTTCCTAGAAATTAAATAATTGCAGATAAGATATAAAAGGGTTGTATTCAAGTAGGTGACCCTGGAAGGCCAAAACAACAGACACTTACTTACAGTATAGTACTAATTATTTACAGTACATTACAAATATACTGTATATTTAAGGTAGTTTATTTGAGTGCCGATCAAGCAAATATACCCTAAATGCAAAAGCAGCTGTTTGAACAGCATTTCAATTACTATATTTCAATGTGTAGTTAAGACTTGCTTCACATGTTGCTGATAGACAGTTTTATGTAACCTAGATCTCAAAACACGTTCTCTTTTCAACGACATCTAGACTTCTTTTGACCTGAAACTCCCCAAATCCAATAGTCGCTGGATCATCATCTGAATAAACACCTCTCCTTAGATTTTACTCCTGCTACTTCTGACTTTATTTTCCTACGTTTATGACATAGTAAGAAAAGTTTAAATTGTTGTTTGTTTCGCATATTACATCCCTGTTACTGTGACAGTGTCAGGAAAAAACAATACCTTCTTCCTCCTCCTCTTTCTCCTCCTCCTCCACCTGTGTGTTTTCTGGTTCACTGGGTGGGGAGTCAGACATTCCTTAACACATAACACACACACACACACACACACACACTTGTGCCCCCCTCCCACATTCCACAACAATCCTCAGCCATGACTAAGTCCATTTGTTCAGCTCAGGTCACTGTCTCATCTTAGCCTACTGTGTGTGTGTGTGTGAGAGAGAGAGGGGATTAGGTGTGTGTGTGAGTGACTGCATGTGCTTAACCTATACCTCTCTTTTTCTAATCTCCCCATTTTGATTGACGTCTAAATGTCTCCTGAAGTCTTAAAAGGAAAGAAAAATGAAAAATGAAAAAGGGAAAAGGGAAATACCCAGATGAAAATGCAACAATCCTACTGACGTCTTACACAAACCTCAAAGTTGTTATCTTTAACCTTTAAACAACAATGGTGGTTGCATCAGCTGTATGTGCCCTGCTTCATATACATCTCTGTTCCACACTGACATTTTCCCAGCTAACATGGGATTGAACCTTCGAAGATATTTGCACTTATACATTTGGATGATTTTCTCTCAACGATTGAGAGGGGAGAAGCATACTGACCCCTTATGACTCATCATAACCTTACAGTGCTTTTGGGAAACAATGCCCAGTACCAAAAAATTTGTCTAGTCCTGAGAGCCCTGCTCTTATTCACTAGTATATGTGAAGAAGTAAGAATATCCACAGGTTGAATCATTCCTTTTACAAACTAAATATGAGTGTGTGTCCCGGCGCATGCAGTATTTGCTATGACGCACAGGGTGAGCCAGTAACAGAGCCTGAGAAGTGCTGATTGATAGTGGACACTCTCTGCCAAACACAACCCCACACACACACACACACACACACACACACACACACACACACACACACACACACATACAAGCACTTCCACCTGAAATCAATCCGTCATCATGTCACTTGTAGCTGTCAGTGTGGACTAATCTCTCCGTCTGCCTCTCTCATGTTTTCTTCATCTTTTGTTCTTTTCTTTCTGTGTATATGTGAGTGAGTGTGTCATAACTACAGTCGGCAAAGGGACAAAAACACACAACTACCACTATATTACACTCCTCTGTTCCACCGCTTTACTCAAGTAGCATACCGTTTATGAGGCTATAGATACCAAGTGGTGAAAAAGCATTTAGATCCATTACGATCCTAAGTTAAAGTAGCAATATAAAAGTAATAGTAGTAGAAGTAGTAGTAATGCAGCATTGGAATAGTACTCGATTACAAGTAGATGCCTTTCAGTCGAAATCTTATTTGCACACCCACACAGGTGTGGACAGTTATTCTGGTTACTTAGACCCCTGCTCAGGTGATGTTGGGCAGACCTATGATGGAAATTACGTGATGTCCCCAATATAAAACTAAGATTGATAAAAGGTATAAATTGTGCTGCCATAACAGGTGACAACAGGAGACTGAGGGAGGCGTCAAACACACATTGGGGATATTAAGTGAAAACACCTGTGCAGGTGAGCCATGGGTGCATAGGGGCTTTAATTATCCCAAGTGAAAGCACTCGTTTTGCAGAACAGACCCTTTATGAGTGTTTTATTAGTGCATTATTATATTCTATTTAATTTGTACTACTTTATATACTGTTGGGAAGTCCACAATAAACTATAAAATATCAAATAAAATAATTTGATATGTAAAATCAAAATCTGTAAAGTAACTAGTAACCACAGCAGTCAAATACATGTAGCGTGGAGTAAGCAGTCCAACATGTCTTTCTAAAATGTAGTAGTGTAGAAGTATTAAGTAGAACAATGTAGCTGTCCAGTAAAACACCACATATCTCCAAGTTTGGTGATCTTACATTTCTGACAAACTGAAGGATTATGTAGCCTATTTCTTTATAGGTTGAAAAAATTCTCACGCTTCTTAAGTGAAATAAACCATATAAGAACCCACTGGATTATCTGAAAAATGCATTGTCACAAAGCTGAAAACAGGCCTGTTATTCTTAGCTCATGAAAAGTTGTCACTACAAGTACTTCAGAATTGCAGTTAAGTACAAAACTAAGGAAAACAGTGTTACTTTCTACCACTGAGTGCTACATACAGTAGACAGGGTAAATCAACCTTTTTCTCTCAAGTAACATGTAATCCAGTGTGGTTACAGCTACACACCTCAACTCCCAAACCTCCACTACACCACTGATCTGAGAGCTTTCCTTCTCCATCCCTCTGCCTTCTCTAAAGCTCCGACAACACAACAGTTAAATCCCAGAAAGCAGCCCATAAGTACCTTTGTTAATTACGTGTGGAAGAATAGGCCTGTTGTGTCCCTGTGTGATAATGGTGCCAGCACAACAGAGGGATTACCTCCGGATAATACGTATGCTGAGCTGACCATTGTGATGAAGGGCCATGTAGTGGGAAATAATTAACACAGCTAACTGGTCTGCAGGCCTTTCAGCTAGTCGTCAGCACTGTGTGGTTACTGGCAGCGGATTAATGTCCTGGATTACTTCACTGTGGCTGTAACCAATATCTGGAGATGTTTTAATTTCTTACAGATTTGGTCAATGTTTTGCCTGTTACTTTGGGAAAAATGCAAGAAATGCCAGTTATGCCATTCTCTGCTGCTTTACAAATTATTAACAATAATCAGAACAGGATGAACTGTCTACTTTGGCTGCATGTGAAGTCCTGAAATACAGAACAAACTGTCTCCAGGTTATGAACTTTTGGCTTTTGTCTATGAGCAGGAGTTCTAGCTCAATGTAGATATTTTTGTTGAATGAAATGAGTTTCAAAGTCAAGTCAATTTTATTTATTTATTTTAAAGGCAAAACTCTTTACAATCTGTACAGCATAAAACGGAGCAACAGAGGAGGGATCCTTCTTCCAGGATGGACAGACAAACAAAAAACAAAGCTCACTACATTTAAGGCCAAATTCACTATGAGCACATCCAAATTTCTTATATTTAACGTCAAGTGCAGAAGGATCGGATATAGCAGATTTGAATCAAAACCTACAACTTCTGGATCCAAAAATGACTGCCAAGCCACACATTTAAAGCCAGATTCACAGCACTTCAAGTGAAATTCACTTGATGTAAAGCTAAATACACAAATTATAAAGACAGACTAAAGGCGCCAGTAGGCTATATTTCATCAGAAGTACTCGTCAGATGGTCGAAGAGCTTCAGAAACCCCCCTCCTCCCACACCTTTGTGACGGTGGAATTCAGGTGGGTTGGATCCCGCAACTTCTGTAACTTCCCGAAACCGACAATCCGATACTCACACTTACTTCATGCAATGAAGAACTATTTCTGTCACTTTTTGTGTGTACAGATGATTGCAACACTATGAACGTCTTCCAGGAGAGGCTGTTTGAAAGGCTGTTTGTGTTTCATTATCCCCGTTTTTAAACAATGATCGCATCTCCCCCTGTATGACGGACAGTTTTTCACTCCACCTTCGAGTGTAGACCTTCAGAACAACTATAAACACTTCATACAAACGAGTTATTTTCTAGCATAGACCGGCCCTTTTCCACAGCTTTTCACTCCTAAAAAACACAGCAGCGTACGTCAACCATTGGTGGCAAATGATGAATGAAGGCAAAATAAATATTCGTGACACAATACATGAATGTAAATCTTTGACATTACGAATTTTGAGACGATACAAATGTATTTGTTTGGCCACACAGTCACAGTCACCAGTGTATTTGCCCCGCTCCAGAGTTCACGTCTTGCTGAACTCACCCGCCACATCTCTCATACTCCTCTCACATTCCCCTTGCAGTATGGATTCCACGTCGACAGCTGGCACTGCGGAAAAAGACGAGTGCGTTTGTGTCCCCCTCATGTGTGGTGGTTTTCAACTTTGTGCCATGTTTTAGTTTGAGTTTTTTGGGTCTTTGCCCAACACATGCCACAACAAGGAAAACCAGCCCAGATCTGTTCTACTGCCATTTGTGATCCTTTAAATAAAGAATACTATAGCATTTCCTGCCTTTGTAGACAGTACACAGCAGTGAAAACCAAGAAACAGGTATGATATTGACCTTGCATGTTCCTTGAGAAGCCTGTAATTTTAGATTAAATAATGCAACCTGCTATATGCAAAACTTGTATATGTATAATATACATATATTCTCATATATTATATGATATCAATATATATCTGTGACTTGGTTTTGCATTACCAAAGACTGTGTACGTTTAAATTGACATGAATAAGAGATCAACAGAACAAGCCATCCGCCTTAACATCCTGCCCCTGATCAGCCTCCAATTCCTGAGGTCAAAGGTCATCTGTATGTCTAATAAACAACCAAGGACAAAGAAGTGGCAGACTGTCCATAACATGTCAATCACATTTGAGACTGAGACATAATGGTAGTATTGGTTTAGGGTAGCCTTGTGTTTCTGTCGTTCTGTCTAACACAGTCTACACTAACACACACACACACACACACACACACACACACACACACACACACACACAGCTGCCCTGAGTGCTGTATCGCCCCCCCCACCAGACCCAATCAGACAGGCTGAAGCCCAAAGAAAACAAGGGTCTGTGTCTCCTGTCCCAGTGGTCACCTTTCAACATCTCATTTGTAACGCCATCAGGAATAACAGCTGGAGACTGTGTATGTGTGTGTGCGTGTTTGTGTTTGTGTGTGTGTGTGTGTGTGTGTGTGGTAGGAGGGGGTTAAAGGGGTTGGAAATGGTCTGATTGAAGGGTAGACAAGCGAGAGAGAAACCAGCAGAGACAAAGAAAGTGGCAGAGGAATTAAAGTGTCAGAGAGCGAGATAGAAAGTGACAGAGAGAACAGACAGATCAGAGAGAGAGACGATGTAAAGGCAGTAGAGTATAGACAATTAGGTGAGTGACACTCATACAGACCTCCCTGTGGACAGTTTTCACTATTTTGTTTCACCTTTAAAAGAAAATAGCTCCTGATGAAAACCACTGACTTAGACAATACCCACTGAAATAAGTACATTTTCAATGCTGGGTAAAGAGAACTTATCTATCTGTATGGTTAGATATCACCAGGGGTGAAGGGGACATGAACTGGCCCTTTAATTAAAATACACACTGCTTTGTATTTTCTCATGGTAACTTTTTAGAAATCTGCTAATGGGCTCACTGCAATCACTATAATTTACATTTACAAGATATCTAAAAAGTCATTATGTGGCCACAAATACCATCAGTTGACAACTTCAATCAGACTAAATGTCGTTTGGGTTAAGTAGGTGTGTCTGTGTCAATGTAAATAGTGTGCTAATGTTAACGACTGAAACTTCCCATGTCCAATAAAATGCATGTGGTGAACCATAAAAAAATATTCTGCCAGAGAAGTTATATTACCTCATGGTATTGTGTAAGGAAGTGCATTTGTGAGGCAGGGATACACAGAACGCCACAGATATCATAGTTGTCCACAATTAAAATTACATACATATTTTTTTATAAATAATCCACTAGATTTAGATCAAAGGCTATTGGAAAATCTGTGTTAAAAATGTGAAAAAATGTATGATTACTAAACTTTTCCTCAGCAATTTCTTTGTTGGCCTATTTATTGACATTATTGCAAAATATTTGCACATGTAACCCTCAAAACTAAGATTTGCACTGCAGGGGACACTTCTGTGCTACATTTGGATGGAAACACAATAATAGAGAGGACATATTTAAGTCATTATGTTCATAATAGTGCGAATGAATGTTTTAATTGATGTTTGGTAATTCTGTTTCTGACATACGTGTCAATGAGGTTATTGAACTGAGACAAAGAGGAAAGCAGAGTGTGTGTTGTCCTGTGGGGTTCCTGGTGTGTTATTACAGTCTCCTCTGGTGCAGGCATGCGTTTTCTCTGACCTTACCATACACACAAACACACACACACACACACACACACACACACACACACACACATACATATGCACGCACAAAACCCACGCACACACTCTCCCTGACCCCTCCCTGATCCACTGGCTGACCTTTGACCTGCAGTGCTGTAGCATTGACCAAACATACCCCAACCCCACTGAGACCACAATACAGCACTGTGGCGCCACGACCCACACAACACTGCACTATGTAGGAGAGAGACAGAGACACTGGGGAAGAAAGAGAGTAAGAGCAGGAACAGAGAGAGAAACTTCCCTTTCATTTAGACTTCCTTTAACTTTTTGTTAGTCTTAACCCCTTACATTATTAGCACAAACTCATACTGTGCAGCCAGACACTGTTCAAACATAAAGAACTTTATTTATTTCTAATGGAGGTCCCAAAAGTTTCCAAAGATACCAAATATGTCAGGCTGAATCTTAGGGAAATATGATGCTCAAGACATCAAGAATACTTACATTTGAATAGATGGTGCAGCCAAAAAAACATGGTGTCTTGAGTTTCAATATTTCCTTATAGCTACTTAAGAGGGGAAACGGGGTCTGTTAAGGGGTCATTGTTTTTTAACACTTCTGTCTTTGTCTCTCACTGTTTCTCTCCACAAAGCCTTCTTTTGCTATCTTATCTTCCCCTGTTGCTCCTCTCTCTGCTGCACCCCCTTCACAAACACACATCTTCACGTCACTGCGAAACACCATCAACCCCCACAGAGAACGTCCAGACAGCCCCATTACTACCACACCATTAGCAAAGTCAAAGCAAACATTGACTTTATCTAAATGTGAGCTAATAGCCTTTAACATTAACAGGCCTTGTAAAACTCTGAGGAGGAGACCAGTGGCCCTTAAGGTTCCCTGCAAATGGGTTCCTGTCAGTGCTGGTTAATCTTTTTGGAGCGCAAAACACAGACAGTGGTATGTTAATGTAATGTTGTGTTTCAAAATTATTTCTAACAAAAATATAAGCTGAAGATCCCACAGAACATCTCACTCAAGCAAGCAATAGATGAGTCTGTTTTTTGGGTTTGTTTTTTTTTAAAGTGTCAATCTTTCTTTCAATTTCTCATTTGGACTTTTTCTAGCAGCCTAACAGCAACTTGTCCAAATAAGCAACAAGACAACATTTGGCCCTGACGTTGGGATTTAACAAGAGGAACTGAAAGAGTCATTTGTGCCCTTTGAAGCTTCCCTTTGTCTGTTAATAACCATGTAGTCAATGCCTGTTTCTGCTTTTCTCTTATTTAAAGGACAAAATTATCGCTGTGAGTTTTAATGTTTTAATGAGACCCAAATCAGTTCCTAGGGTTTTTTATCTTTCTACTTAAGTATCTAAAATTTAACAGGCAGAAAAAAATGTGTTTGCCGAATCTAAAACTAGGTCATAGGCATAAAAATGTTCTTCCCTAATTGAAAAATATTACCAATATAACATTTTGGAGAAAATGCACTCTTCTAAAACCTTCATCCGTGGATGCTGATGAAAACTTCACTCGTCTGTGGTGGTCTGGATCCAGCTCTTCCACGGCAAACACTGCGGCTGGCACCAGTGGCCCACCACCACCATGAGGCCGTATAATCAGCATGTCAAATGGTATTTACGATAGTTAGCTGTGACTTATGACGCGTTGCATGCTTAAAAAACAGGAGCGGGGTGGAGGGGATTTACTGATGTGAGTCTGCCTGTTTACAATGAGGTAAAGTTGTGTGTTTGAAGCATCTGTCTGTGGTATGCAGTTGTTTACTCTATGAGGAATCCAGATGCTCTCCTCCATCTCCCTCCTCCGTTCTTCACATGAGGAGACCACAACTAACACAATGTGTTTTAGTACAAAATGTAATAAAATGGTTAATCAGTGCTTACTTTAGTTAGCTTCCATTTAGGACACTGTGTGTGGGAAAATACACAACAATATGGATGTTGTTTAAACATAAAATTAAATACTTACTCAGGAGCATACATTTAATACTTTATCACTTCTTCATAATACCTTTTATTACTACTACTTGAGCTACTTAGCCACTACCTGACACTCTTTTCTTAGGCCTGCAAGTTGGATACTACTTATGCCGCAACCATTTAGCTTGAAGTTGACCCAGCAGGTAAACAATAATAGAGCTGGAACAATAATTTGAATAATCGGTCAACAGAATTTTACATGAATGCAAACTGAATACCTTTGGATTTTGGAGTGTTGGTCAGAGAAAAAAAGGCATTTGAAGACTTGGACCTAAAGCCCTAAATCACATGCTGAAAATACTAATTTATTATAGCCAAAGAAGCACTTATATTGTCCAAACACGAGGAGTTTTGTGACCACAAAAGTTAGATGTGTCTTTTGAGAACAGGGGAAGAACAGCGCTTGTTTCTGACTGTGGCCCTTTAAGGTCCTTTCACTCCCTTCTGTCATGTTCATGTGGCACCCCCATCCACCTTCCATTTCTTTATGTCAAGTAAAATACTCCGTCTACTACTTTATATGTCTATGGAAGGCTTCCACTACAATCCTAGGGAGAAACTGCATCCGCTAGTGCAACAGACACCACTGACAGTTCTGTTCTGTCTGTTCGTCTTGCTATCTAGATGTCTATAACTTTTCTATGGAAGTTTACACCTCTGCTAGTTATCCATTTCTTGCTTCTCTGGTGACTGTGTGCCTCCTCCTCCTCCAGTCCTTTTTACCTAACCGCAATTCTCTCCTACCTATCAGTCCTACCTATGAGTGTGTAGGACAGGAGGTTGTTAAGTGATTGTGGGCTGTGTGTGTGCCTGTGTGTCTGTGTGTGCATACATGTGTTAAGACATATTCATGGGTAGCATCCTCAAGTTGTATACGTTTTCAGCATCTGTGTATGTGGTTGTTTATACTCTGCACTGTCTTTGTCTGCAGTGAAGATGCTCTCTTCTCTTTCTCCATGTGTTTTGCCAGCTTCAGTACAATGAAGATGCATATTTAATGTGTTTGTCATGCGGAAAACATTAAATTGTTTAGTCAGAACTGTGCATCATGGAAACAATGTATAGAAACCCACACTCATCATCTCATTTCTTGGTATATCCTTTCTTTTCTTAACCAAAAGGATTGGGGTGGAAGAGTGAGACAAGACAAGAGTGTGATGTAATGACACACACATCACAGGTAAGAGCAAAGAGAAAATGAAAATCTCTGCTGGAGTAACTTCAATAATCACATTATTATTATCCTCTCTGCCCTGCTCCAGTTGTTTGACCGTGAATCGTTTAACAGCTGGCTTGCGTAAATACCATCTGACATGCTGATAACCATCTGACATACACGTGGCATTTCCCATCACATGCACGATTAATGTATGTATGTGCGTGTGTGTGTGTGTGTGTGTGTGTGTGTGTGCGGAGGCATGCAGAAACAAAGGCAAGCACATATGAACCACCAAACAAATAATCTGTTCTTAATCTGTTCAGTGCAAGTGTTTAACATTTTTTTTGGTATACTCTTCCTCACCTGCCACCTGCCTCATCATCAGCCCCGAGAGAGCAACAGAGCTAGCAAGTTTTTCCACTGAAGACAAAGTCAAGTCCCTTCTTCAAAATGCAACATCTGCTCTTCTAAAACGGGTTTCTCTGTAAGATTGTTAAATGCTAGAGAAGAATGGTCTCGGGGGAGGCTGTTACTCTTCCACTGCAGTGGAAATATTACTGTATTATTACTTCATCTACATTTGGCCAGGAGGAAAAATACACTACCACACAACAAAATGGATTCAGGAATTCAAAGTCCTATTGCTTATAGTTTGACATTTTGGTAAATACGCTAATTTCCTTCCTTGCCGAGACTTAGATGAGAAGATTGATACCACTCTCACAACTGCTCATTTAATATGGAGACTCCAGGAAGCGCCCGGCCAAGAAATAGTCCCACCCATAACTGCCTGTAACTACCCCACATGCTAGTTATTTCCCCCCCGTTTCCAGTCTCTATGCTAAGCTAATCTAACTGTCTCCTGGCTGCGGCTTCATATTTAGCATACAGATATGAGAGTGCTACCGTCTCATGTAACTCTTCACAAGACATTCTTTTAGCAGTGTAAAAAGTATTTTAGGATGGATCTTTCCTTCCCATTGTTCACACTTGAACCTGACTGTGTCTCGAGCTGCAGGTAGCCCAGCATGCACTGGCCTACTACTAGTCTTTGACCCCTGTGTTTAAGCTCAGTGTTGTTCAGCTAACAGGGGAGAACGCTAATCTCTCAGCTGCTCAGTCTCATGCTCAGCTACACACACACACACACACACTCACACATGCACACAGAGGCCCAGACACTGGTTCAAACAGCGTGGCTGTGTAAGCCTCTGGAGTGCAGTTTATGTGACTCTACATCTGCTGCAATAAGGGCATACATGTTGCGTCTTTATGTCTTTCTGTCTCTATCTCTGGGCTTATCTCTGTCTGTCTTTCTTTCTGTCTGCCTCCTGTTCTTTCTCCTTGGGTACCTTTTTCCTTTCTTTTTCTCTCTTTTCTGAATCTGTCTCTCTCTCTTCCACCCTTTCTGTCCTGTTCCACCCCTCCATCTCCTGACTTTTCTCTTCATCTGCGTCTATTCCTACTATTAACTATTCCAAAGTTCCTGCTTCCATTCACCAATCGGCACTCAGTGGAAAACAGCCTTCAGTGCCATTTGATGCACAGCTACCAACTCCAAGGACACCCAAAGGCAAAGTAACTACCAGTAACAGTTATCCAAACTATTTGGCCTTTCTGGTATCTATTCATTTATTATTAAAGTAATAATTTTGTTCCATTTTTTTCCACAGGGCTCTGCTTTCATTTAGCTATATCTTTAATACAATGCACTTGGCATAAAGGTGGTGTTAGACATGACTTTGTGGATTTATACAATAGCACCTTTAAATTTACTGTAACTGAACCTTGTGTGCAAAGGGGACTGCCCATACAGATGAGGTCACAAAAAGGTTCATGTTTTCAATTTGTTGTTAAATGTCATGATGTGTCCTATGATATTTTGCTTTTTGTTGTTCATTGTTTATACAGTTGCCCTGAGCAACCCACCTCCGGTATGCATATTACTCTGGGACATCTCAGTAGTCACCAAGTCACTAATAAAAATGTTTCTCTGCGTCATTTCTTAGAGTGCAGACAAGGACGGACTGTGAGAGGAAGCTTTTCCACAACAAAATTTCTAATAAATTTATCAACTGCTTGATAGAATTCTGTACTTAAAGACCGGATATTGTAATTATGAGTTCGTCTTACTTTTCACGACCCATTTAATATACCAAACAGTTCTGAATCAATTGTTTATTTAGAAACTTTGTTGCAAATGGTCAAATACAGTTGCAGTGAGTGATACAGTAAGTCCCTGAACTGCCACTTCTGGGGGTAAAATACAATATTATCTGCCTCAGTTTTGATTTTGAAGTGTCTTCTTAAGCGATAGAAAAGACTACTTTCAGCTTTAATGAGACAGTTGTGTCTGAAACCACAGTCAAAGCAATCGTACCACCGTGTTTCAAACAAATCCTCCCGGGGTTGGAACAAATTTACTCCAAGCCAGGTGAACCTTTGGAAGGTTTTGAAGTAGCTAAAGTGTCTTCTTTCAGCACAGTCCCAACTCTCACTACAGCTAAAGGTCAAACTGTTTCACCAGGATCTCACGCATACTGTGGGCAAAAATTAGTGTATCAGCAGTCGCATTTCTGTCATTTTGTGTGCAAAATGCAACATTTAAAAAGTGCAAGGCCACAAGGAACTTGCAATTGTACGTTGGAAGTTGTGATGGGTACAGCCTGGGTGTAAGCTCTGCCTTAGAAGACAATTTCAGGGGAAATCAAGTTACACTGGCAATAAAGCTGCAAGCATGTTGGACTGTAGAAGTTGAAAATAGATTTTGCTTGATCTTGGCACTTAACATTGTTCTGACTTGGATTGTTTTATGTGGAAAATGTTGGTATTTGAAAAAAAAAAACTGCAAAAATAATCCAGGGATTGGATAAAGCTGCAGGTAAATTTAGCAGAGCTCACAAACTCGTGGTTTTAAAGATATCTGTTGAAAATCTGCAGTATTTTTGTCCATGTTTCAGATAATTCTTCTCTTTTGAATAAACATTATACTATATGTTGTAAACAGGGGACGTCAAAGATGAGATACGGACAGAGAATAGATGACATGCTGCTTTACTCGAGTTCAAAACCACAAATTCACAATTACATGGTATGAACCTCAGACCACGGAGCCACAAAAATCCAGCATCCCACTGGCATGATGTCTTTCAGCTGCCATGTCTTCACTCAGAATAACAAAATTACAAATTACAAAAAATAACAATAACTAAATCTCCTTTAAAATTGAGTTGCATATAAACAAACTCTGTCTATTTCTGACCTCTGCTAAAAATGAAGCCGTACACTTTCTGCTCTATATCGCTTGTAGAAATAAACATTAGCAATTTCTTCTCAGTTCTACAACCTCACTTCACAGCAGCTTCAGTTAGACGTCTCCAGCGCTAATACTGTACTGTACATACTGTGTTTAACCAAGAGAGAAGATCTGTTTGGCAACTCGAGTCTAGCCTATCACAAGATAAGGGAGAACTTCAGTTTCTAACAGGTTCATAATGGTATTTTGTCCCCTCTGTCCTCTTCTTGCTCTCCTGCCCTCTCTCTCACACCCCCTCCTATAATCTCTTTCCTTCCCTTGTCCATGTTTTTGCCTTTTCTTCCTCACTCTTTTTCCTACTTCCCTTCTTTCTCTTTTATCATCCATTATTACTCCAGTCGTCCTACATGCTAAGGCCCCCTTTTCTCTCCTTCACCCTCTTTCCTTCCATCTTTCTCCTCTTCCCTCCCTCACCCCCTGCCTTCTGTCTCTCTCTGCTGCCTGTCCTGGTTTCAATGACAGACTGCAGGCGGTAAGGGGGAGGAAATGCTGTGGCATTGCACAGCAAACATCCCTAATAGGCTAATCTAATCTCATCTCTTTGCGGTCCATGGCCCTGTGTTTACTTTCGGCCCCGTGTCTGCACGCTGGCTCGGCCTCGCCTCGCTGAATGCAGCTTTGTTCCCACTGAAAACCTATCATTGGTGTGATCTTGGGAACGGGCGCCAACTCCGTGACCGTCTGCCCATAATGCCTGCAGGCTGGGGGTCGTTCTTATTTATGTACAGCTTCTGTTGTTGTTTGTTTTTATTATGTTTAGTTTCATTGAAAGAAACAAGGTAGCATGCCGAGTACTGAGGGCACTGTTCAATTTAGATTATGAGTTAAAATACAAAATTTTACTCTACAGCCAACAGGATAGTATCCTTGCAAAATAACCAGAAGGTAGGAAACCAAACTGCTGCCAGGCGAGTGCAAAAAATTCCTGACAGTAACTGAATAACCAATCAAAGTCAAAGGTTCACCGACTATCTAGAAAGCAAAAGGATTCATTAAGTAAAGTTCACCGACACAGATATTCCAAAATCTGAGCAAACATATCAATTCAGAATGAACAAATAAAGGATAACAAAGATGTTCACAAAGCACAATTATACAATTACAATTATAGTATCAAAGAGCAGGTGACAGAAATGATGGCAAAGTTAGAGGAGAAGGTTCATTCCTACAACTACCACTGTCCTCCCACTATACTCTCAGCTTTAATGACACAGTCGTGTCTGAAACCACAGAAAGCAATCGTACCACCGCGTTTCAAACAAATCCTCCTGGTGTTGGAACATCCGCGTGACATCAGTGCAGAAAGAATGCAAAACCAGGAAATTTCACTACAGTAAATTTACTGCACACCAGGTGAACCTTTGGGAGACTTTTTTACAAGTACGGCCAGATAGTGATTTATCTTACTGCCATTATCTTACTGCTGGTACTGATAACGGTGATGCTCCACGTCTCTGTTGAAATGAGTGCTTCTGTTACTCACCCCTGGCAGCAGTGGACATCAGGACCATCTCCAGCAACAGGACCACCCAGAGAAGCTCCATTTTGGTTTAATTTTCAGGAAGAAGAATGCTCAGCCTCTTTGATCTGAAAGGAAATCAAATGAGAGAAATATTTACATATTTAGGAGATACTGAATAATTATTTCCCACATTGAAGGTGCATTTTAATCTTTTAGATTACATCTCTGTATATAAATCATCAATTTATCAAAACTGCTGTATTGTCCACTGTCAGAGTCTGATTTATTGCAAAAAATCCACCAGCCACATTCATTATTTCACCATCTGATGGGTTTTTTGGATTAATTGCTGCCAAAATAGCTGCTAGCGCAATGGAATTAAAACCTAATTTACTACCAACTGGCTGACAGCTGGTGAGCATATATGTGAAAACCTGCCTTGAATTTTAGAAGAGACAAAAGTAGGAATAGCCTGGTTGAAAAGAAACAAGTTATTCCATAATAAAATAAAAGTCTCTATATCTGAACAAAAGGGAGAGCCTTGTGTATTACCAATAATTTCTATGCAGAAGTTTTCAAAACCTACCAGGATAAGGTTGTAGGTGAAAGAACACATGCACTCACTTCCATCTCTTCTATTTGGTGTATCCTGTCTTCTAAACATTTTTTGAATCTACAAAAGTCCATGGTAGAGTCAGAAAAAGGTAAGGTGTTCATCGCACAGGAGCAGAGATTTTCTTGAAGTCAGACTATTTTCTTGAACAGATTTATTCTGTCCACCTGTCCATATGTCTCTCCTTACAGTGGTTTTAATCTTTCCGCCACATAAATTCTTCCCTGAACCTTATGAGATCTTATTTCAATACTCCACATCTTTGATCAGTATCTGTCAACCTCAGCGTCTCAGTTCACCAGAAATCTGCTACACACCGACAAGTGCAGAACAACTGGTTTGTGGCAATCATGAGTAGATTTTCAACCAACTAAAATCATATTTAGTCACATTTTAATTTGAATTAGTGCACTCTTATTGGGAGAACAATCTTTATTCCCCAAATGTACAATAAACATCATACAAAGCAGCTGAAAGTGGCTGTAAATGTAAAAGTTTCTTTAAGGAGGAGGAGAGCCTGCAACCTGTCATTGTCTGCATTATGATAATCCCAGGCTGGAGCTCTAATTCATTTTTATTTATCACTAGTTTAAAATCAATAATGTGCGTGCCAATTAATAAAAAACGGATGTAGTTATCATACAGGCATGCATTCATACAATATGGCATTTATTAAACCATATTGTACTATGTGAATGTGATGTCTATAGTTGTAACCACTTTATTCACAGACATAGCAAAACTAGTAAAAAAAGTACCAACTTCTGTACAGTAATAGGCCTACCGTTGAAGATTATATAGGAATATGACACAAGTTTGTGAAATTAAACTTTTAAACTTAATCAGGGCAAAACATAACTCGGTATCCTAACAGGAAAAGACATATGAATGAAAAAGTGATGAGGAGATGATAAGTTAACTGTAAACTCACTATAAAGTGCGACAAACATTAAGACCCTGTGGATACATGATATGCCCTACATATTACGGTGACTTTAGCTCATTAATAAATTCGGACTTACTGTAAAACTCCCAGCGGTGATGAGATATCCTCCGTCTGTTACCCCCTGATGACCTGCTCGTATGCCTTTATCCCGAAAAAACTTCTTCACCTCTTCTTCAATGATTCATTGATTTAACTCAATCCGTGATTCAAACCAAGAATCATTTACACATGTGAAGAGACGCGTCTGTCACCGAAACGCCAACTTGTAGTAAATGAAGTCGACTTTGACAAAGTTTACAAAAGGAAGCTATAGGCTAACTAAGCGAGCGAAAAAAATATGACAGTAAATGTAGAAATTAATCTAAAATATATAGGCTAAGGTCAAACACGTGAGCGCTCAAAATGCAAGTTGTAGTATTTCTGAATGACAGTCCGCGAGTAAAACGCTCGAGGGAGACCAGACCACTAACGGCACCGGGAAAAGAACGAAAGAGAAAAAGGAAAAAACTTTATCTTCATTTTCCGCCTGTTTGCGTGGCTATTCACACAGTTACCTAATGAAAATCACCTAATACTATATCCACATTGCCTCCAGGAGCGGTTCACCGTGCAAATTTCAGCTGCAGGCGAGAAAACAAACTTGCGTCGACCGACTGTCTCAGCGCTGAACTTTCAGCCAATCAGAGGGCAGGCCAATCAGAGAGCGGACCAATCAGCGAGTAGGAACGTCCTGGACAAATTTGGAGCGGTTTAGGAGGAGAGGAGGGGGGCATTCATTTATATTAACTTAAATCATTTGTAACAGAAACGCTGCACAACAGAAAACGTCCCTTGGACTTTCGTCCAAGAGACCTTGAGGAGGGCTACAGGAGTAAATGTGAAAAAGTCTGGGATTTCCATTCTTAATTACCTGCCTTTATTAGTTTTATTATTATTATTATTATAATTAAGACATATTACTATTATTATTGTAAGTAGTTGTAGTAGTAGTATATACATAACCATATCATTTAGGACTTTTTAGAATATAGATATTCTATATATTATATAAATAGTTTTTTTCTATTTCTATTTTATTCTATTCTGTTCTATTCTATTCATGAAGTCTGGTGCACGTACAGCACCTCATTGCTTTGCCCTGTGGTCCGTTAGAGCTTGCGCCGTATAACAACATGGAGCAACGCTCCCACCTCATGGCATTTAGACGTTATTACAGTAATATCGCTCACATGGCCTGTACGTGACATAACAGTAAATGTTCTCCCTGAAGATGGCCCGCATTATTGACGGCCTAGGAAATATAGAAGATTAATACATTGAAGTTCGAGTCTCTTTCTCTCTTTCAACTAAATAAATCAAAAAAGCAGTGTGTTTTTCAGTTGGAAGTGAAGGAGCCCTGTAGGAATTATGCAGGTTTTGTGCAGGGCAGTGGATTGTCCTGCAGACTTTGTTTTTAACCCTCTTTGAGCTTCTGTCTCCTTCTCAGTGGAGCTCCTTCTCTGAGACACTTTGGATGATCGTGCATTCATGCATATGCAGTACTCATTCAATAATAATACCTTGTTCAATAATAATTATCTTATACAGATAAGAGAATAGTCTTACTAAACCTTATGTTTACCTTATGTTTTGTACTACCTTCTGTTCTATTCCACACTGTAAAGCAGTAGTGCCACCTCCTGGTGGTAGGAGGAACAGCACACCTGTAGAGTTCTGGATCTATCACAGTGCAGAGAGGACTTTGTGGACATTGGTGCGCAGCAGGGTGATAGATGGACGCAACTTGTGCCCAATTACAAGTTGTGTAATTACATATTTGCTTGTAAAATAGGTCTATATTGGCGTCAAGATTAAATTTCTGTCCTCCTATACCTGAAGTATGGTTCTCACTTGGCTAAAATGAAATAAGAGTTATATGTTGATGTTTAAAAGAGGCAGTTTGATGACATTACATGCATTTGTCAATAAGTCTTATTCTAGTGCCTTACAGCCCCACTAATCAATATTTTTTTATACCACCCTGGAATCAATCTGACTGAGTCTTATATGAAAGGGGCAGCTTGTAGTGAATGTAGAGAATTATCACCCAAATCGCCTGTTCTGATACGTCAGAGGTGTGACTTTCAGCTTTTAGAGTTCTTCTTCCCCCAAGAGGCCAATAAATACATCCATCCATCCATTATCTATACCGCTTATTCTCAGAGGGTTGCGGGGGGGGCTGGAGCCTATCCCAGCTGACATTGGGCGAGAGGCAGGGTCAATAAATACATAAATGAGATAAAATGATGCAGCTCTCACTGTTTCCAAGGTTGACGAAGCATTCATTGATTGATAGGTCAAAGTCAAACACACTGTATGGTGTTATACTGAAATATATGTTATTCCTGAGAACTGAGAGATACTGAGAGAAAATAAACCTTGTGAATGTTCCTGTGAGAGATAGAGAGAAACTGTGTAGTCTGAGGTTTCCTCTGTCACATTTATCCACACTTTTGACAAACAACGGGAGCTGTCGCTCGGCAGACAGGTGGGTTAATCAGTGGTTTGTTCCTGAATAAATGCAATTTATTTTGCAAACTGTCCACAAAAGGAAACTGATTGTACACTACAAGCATAGTCAATATGTCTTGTAAGTGAGGGGTGATAATACCGGCTGATCTCATGCAAAATATCTGAAACCACAGGTGTTTACTTTGCCAAGCAAACTGCAGATATGAGGAAGACTTGTAATATTTACTGTAGATCATTCAGTCGGTGCTAGTCAAAATGTTACTAGATTACATAATTTTGAAATGGGCTGAAGGATATTTTAGGACACCCAGTTCTTTATATCAGTTAAACAGTCATACAGCCATCTTTACAGCAATGACTTGGTTTAACTGTGAAACACAGCAGAGATTGTCTATGGCTGTGTCCAGTTCCATGGCTTTAACCACTGTGTTTTATTTCAGCGTCAGGAGAAAGCAGACCAAACTCCTGGGAGTCTCAGAGAGTGTCTGAGCAGCTGGGAAAAAGGCTATCTGCAGATTTTGAAAGTGCAAACCTGAACTTTTAATGCTACCTGGAAATAATTCAAAAACCAGAGAAAAGAAACACATTCAAACCATCCCAGTTGGATACATTCAATGTTCTAAAACTTAAAACTGGGGATGAAAAGAAAAAGAGCAACTGAATTTTTGTGTGTCATAAAGTGCAATCATGTTTAATAAAAGAAAAAGAGTAAAACAGTCTGAACTGAGGGCTGAAAGGTTTTTTAACTCAAACTGTGACAGTCTATTAGAGGCCAGTAGGGGAAGATGTGGCTCCATCAGGTACTGAGTGTGTGAGATTATGTGCTTTATAGAAAAAGTTAATGACTCCATTCTGTAAAACCTTAATAGTTAAAACATGTTTTCCTTCTTGTGTGTTAGGTCTTTTCTACACCCTTAATCTTGCAATATATTGTTAGTTGATACGTACAGAAAAGTTCTGAAGAAATCCTGGGAGCATATAAGATACTCTGAGCTCTTATATGTCGACAAGTATCCCTGAAAGAGAAGTGACCATGAGCTAGAAGGTTATTATTACTATGTTTGTTATTATTATTAAAACTCCACACACTCTGACTCTTGTTAACTATCTAATGAACAGCTCCATAAATGTCATTTGATTTGACTGAACTCCTACTTGTTGAGACTGTAGATGTGATCACAGACTTTCTGCTGATAACTGATGTACTGTATATGCAGCATATGTAATTACTGACTCAAATCTGAAATCCTGTCAATACTAGATAAAATATACGATAAACATTAAATTAAATATATCATGAATAATATAATAAATATAAATACTAATGATTTAATTTGAATTATAATTCAATGCTCTATTTTATTACAGTTTAATTCCATGTTTTCTTCAGCAGATGGTAGCAGAGGACTATATCAAAGGAACAAAAATACACACAAGCATATACACACGCAGTGTTTTATGTTTTAAGTACAGCTATAGTTGTAAGTTCTAGCTTTTCTTCTCAAATCATCCTGACAGATGGTGAGAATATGGCTGAGTATGCTCCATTGAAATCCATGTGCTGTGACAGGCAGCAGGCTGGAACTGTTTCTGGTAAAGACAGTTTTGTGTGTGTGTGTGTGTGTGTGTGTGTGTGTGTGTGTGTGTGTGTGCGTGAGAGAGAGAGAGACCATGTGTCCATTCCTGAAGTCATGTCTTCTATATGTGAAGAGACATCATGTGTGTAATAATGTATTCCATATTATTGTTGTTAGAAACAAACTTCTGCTCTCGGTTCTTTTTGTTATATCATTCTTACCTCTGCTAGACTTTGTGCTCCTCTCCTCAGCAAAGAAACCGGTCACCAGAAGCCAGACGTCCATTTGTTTTCTACAAGCAGAGAGAAATGTTCAGCCAGTGGTAATGGTCGCTGCCAGTGTGTTTGAGAGGAGAATGTGATCATAACTCAACAAGTGCAGAACATCCCCCGCCAGTAGCAGATTACATATAGCTTTTCTACATGTCCTGACTATCACTGCAACCTTTGTCACACTGCAGCTGGGAGTCTGTCATTTTAAAATTTTAAATTACGGGTGTTTTTTTCTGAAACGATGATGGGTATAACTGCTAAGTTCCTTGAGGATTGAACACTCCTTAATTCTCCACACCTTATTTCAGTAACTATGTGCACATTTTGCTATAGTGTTCATTAGATGGGTAGTCAGAGGGATTTGATGTTGCATACTCAAAGATTTATGATTATGAGTTGTTAATTATACATTTTGTATTCTAACAAGTGAGACTTGTGTTACCAATTAAAAAACGTGTGCACTTCCCAGTGTCAATGTGAGACAGGTATGATACATGTAGTATATGAGAGCACTTAGTAGTATGCACTGCAGTAAAACGTTGACAGAACAATTTTGACTCAAGGTCCACTTACTTGCTTGTTCATAAGCTTTCGACTGTATCACGTGGCCTTCATCAGCAGATAGACTTTGCTCAGTTGTGGAACTATCAATGTTCAATCTTTCTATTATTCTGATCCCTTTTTATTCATGTTGACTTAAAAGTCAAGGTTGATAAACATTGCAGTATATGAGTATGATTTACTACATGAGACTTCAAATCTACCTCTGCAGGTGATTATTATGTATCTTTGGCAGAATAGCTTATGCATCTAAAGTCTGTAGGATGGCTGTCTGCTGTATGGCTCAAAGCTGACTGTGTTGTGGCTTGTGAGAAAACTTTTGTTTTTTAATCACTTCACTATGGTGGTAACATCATAAACAATCCTGAATAAAAGTGCAGCACACAGTCTTAGCGTGTAGTATTTTGTACTGGAGGTCAGTGGGCAGAGACCTGTGAATGCAGCCTTCCAGTTCAGTCAAAGCACTAGTTAGGACATAGTTGTTTACATTATTAGGTTTTACTGGGCTTCAGCCAGTGCAAGACGGTGTTTATATTCTGCAGGCGTAGCAAAATGTCACATTCAATCTGTACACTTTGTTTTCAAAAGGTCATAATTAGCTAGCAGTTTTGAAACAATTATGGCCAAAGTGCACCAATTTCCCTTGAAGCAAAACATAGAATTACTCACTGAGAGCGAAACTGAGCAGCGTGTATGTGTGAAACATTTGTGGTTTGGTGTTATTCTTACTTCTTAGTCCAGTATCAAATGCTTTGTCTCTGTATCAGCTGCACATGTTAAAAGCAGCGTGGAAAGACTGGCTGTCCACCTCCAAATTTTTTATCTTATCTAAGTTGACTGAGCATGAATGGTGTTAGATTTAAGTAATGTTACACTTTTACATGTAGCAGCAGCTGAGAATAATCACACTTTATTAGCCAGGTTGGAGAGGGTCTGGTGATAGAAGGGCACGCATGCACACACACGAGGGAAATTAAACGGCAGCTGCAGAGAAACAGGGAAGTGTAATTTATTCAGCATCACCATACCTGCCCCAATTTGCCTGCCAATTCAAAGATTTGCAAAAGCAATCTACTGAGTAGCCAGGTGTACTGTTGGCAAAACCACTTTTTAGATTTGCTTTTTTTTAGCACACAGACTGGGGGGAAAAAGTAAGAGAAAAACAGTTTAATGTTACTCTTAAACATCCCTTATACAGCAGCTCTACAGGTAACTTTTTCAATCTAAAAAAACAACAACATAACATGATAACAGTGCTGCAGAGCTAATATAGAGTTTAAAAACTCTCAAACCAAACCAGAAATGTGCAAAATAAGAAATGTTTCATTTTTGCTTTTGTCATAAAGAGGTCAAATGAGTGATAATGTTGTTGTTGCTAGGGCGGTCTGACCAGTTGCTATGCGGCAGCCTCAGCTGTTGTAGGAAATGGCTCTGGTTAAAGTTTCAAAGAAGGGAAAGAAAGAGGGCGATGTAGCCACAAGGCTATTACTATGCACTTGTGCGTATGTGTGTGTATTTCTGTGCAAGCATGTACTCGTGTATTGGACATGTGTGTCTGCGTCTATTGTGTGAGCCTGTGTCTCTTTTAGGGTTAATGTGTGCATGTGCTTAAATCATGTATAGATTTGTGTGTATATACTGTGAAGCATTTTGTTATATATATACATATGCAATGTGCATATACCTTTAGCTGTTTCTGCATATACACATACAATGTGTGTGCGTGTGTGCGTGCGTGTGTGTGTTGTAGTATGTTGTAGTATGGCGGTCTTACCTCAATCCTGAACTCAGCGTAGCCGCGGGGAGGGTTGGGCATTTATGAAGGAATTCTGTAATTTTCAAAACTGTGGTTTGAGTTTCACTCTTTTTAACAAGCTGGTTTGGGCACTGATAATGGAAAACGGCTGCAGAGAGACAGCGAGCGAGAGAGAGCTAGAGAGAGTAAGCGAGAGCGAGAGAGACTTCTGGCAGCCTTTGGATTCACTTCCCATTTCTCAAAATATGTTTTTGCAGTTTGCTCTTCTGGGACTTTTTGTATTATCATTTCCATGCAACAAACTCTGGACAACAACAGGAAAAGTTGTTAAAAGGAATATAAAGAGGGCACAAGATACGTTAAAGTTCATAAGTGGAACCCATCAATCTCATGAAGTGCCGTGAACATGAGTCTTGACCCCAAAAGCAGAAGTTGTTGTTGCACCGGGAACTATATCTGAAAACAGGATTCAAGTGTGAATTTCTTTTCTTTTCTTTTCTTTTCACCGTGGCAGACGAATTTTCAAACTTGCTGTTTAGCAAATGTATTTTCTTTTATCTGCTTGCCATGAGGTTTTTTCTTTCACACTAAATATCCATAAATTGAATGATTCTTACACTGAAAAAAGTTTTTTCAAACCTAATTTATTTACGTTTGTTAATCTGCTGTGTCAAATCTGATCAGGTAACAGATAATAAATGTGGACACACCAAAATGTATAGGCACCAAATATGTAAATACACACACATAGGCCTGATAGAGGTCGGCACAGGAACCAAACTTAGAGCCTTACTTGGCTGGTACCTGCGTTTGAAAGACCCAACTTACTCTGATTCATGCAGCCAAACTTGTGACCCAATTTCAACCACAGTTTAACTAATCTACAGTATAGCCTACATGTACACAGAATAAAGCACAGCAGCCCACTCATTCTTTTACTTTGGTGGCTGTTATAGTCAAAATAATGTATGAGTTGCTTAAAGTTTCAACTAAAACTGTCAGATCAATTCTTCTCCAGTTCAGACATGCTCTCCAAAGGTTTTGACAAAACATTCTCAAAGATTGCATTATTACAGAAAAGTTGAGATCAGAGTATCACTGAAATAAATAATAACAACAACAATAAAAAAAACCTTTTTGCTGAAAATTAAAATGTGAAATTTGGTCTTTTGGTGCTTGATATACATTATACTGCTGCTCAAGCTCTTTCTACTCTCTCTACTACCACTACTGTTATTACTGTCTATAATCCTACAACTACTACCAATACCACTGCTACTGTGCCTGTGGTATCCTGCAAGCGTCACTGCTGCTACTACTACCATCATCACCTGTCTTCTACTACAATACAATAAAAGCGGTATCAGCTTGCTTCACAAAATCCGTACAGTTTGTAGGAAACAATAGCTGTGTTTCAAGCACAACTTCTTGTTCCACATCTGGATGCCAGGTAGTCAGACCCCCCGCAGCACCTAAACGCACGCACATTACCACACAGACACGCATCGGTCCAAGCGACCACGGGGACCCATTAAGCTAACAGGAGATATTTAGCCCCCAGACTGGGAAAATAAAAAGTTTAGTGTAATGGAGCCAGCTGTAAAAGCACAGAATGGCAGAGAACTGAATACAACAGGACATTGCCTTCTGATGACTGATTCAGGGTCAGCGCTGGCCTCAGCTTGCCCAGTGATGACATCAGATGTGGGATAAAAGCAGGTTGTAATAGGAGTGTGTGAGACTCCCTAATGACAATGACTCAATGAGATGTTCTTGCTGGCAAAGGCAGCTGCAAAATGAACCTTTTTATGTTATTTAGTGTATTTTAAGTGTAATCTGTTTTTTCATACAATAGATTAAAAACAACTTAGTTTCTAACTAATTGTACCTGTTTCTACACTAAAGTTATTTCAGTCAGACAACTCACGCTTGAAATGTTTATTATAGCAGCAGAACATAGTTAGAGTTTGGCGTCTAGGCTCCGACCTCATCACTCCCGGCAAATATGTTTACATGAGATACTGGGAGGTGATTAGCAAATATCTTAAACCCCCTGCAGGTGGATGCTGGAGTAGTGGTGGTGCTGAAAGAACAGGCAGCAATACTGATGCAGGCCAGCAGTGGCATTGACAGACAGAGGGAGAGATTGGGATCGGCCAAATTGGGAGGGTGCGTTTGATAGATGATTGTGAAGAGTGAGGCGTGTCACGTGTATAGCTGTGCAGCTCGAGTTGACTGCCTGAACTAGCTCGCAGGCGTCGCTCCATATAATGCTTTCAGTGATACCTCAACATGTCTGCACCATTACATAAAATAGAAATTAGGAATATTTCATTTCCTCAAAAGTTTACCTTTACTTTTGAGACAATTTTTTAAATAAAATTATTTAAAAGGGTTTGGACAATGCTTGGCCACACAACATGAGTTTTTAAACATAGTGATGGACCCACATTATTACATTATTTCAGTCCACTTGGTCCTTCTTTTAAAACTTAAGGTGTTGCTATTTCTGTGTCCTCTCAATCCATTATTTAGATAGATTTATTGTCCCAGAGGGAGATTTTTTTTGACAGCCACTACAACAGAAACATACAGATATAGACAATACATCAAATGTAAACATTACAGGATCTCAGCTCATAACTGGGTCAGCGAGGCACACCTGCTTATCTTCCGAGTATGGGGATGGGGATGGAGCCTATCCCAGCCCACAGTGGACAAGAGGCGTGGTACACCCTGGACAGAGATGTTCAGGCACTTTAACCTAACCTGCACGGACTGTGGGAGGAAACTGTAACACCCAGAGAAAACACACGCAGTCATGGGGAGAACATACACAGGACTACACAGGAAGGCCCCAGCTAGGTCTGGTTGGGGTTCGAACCCAAGGGAGAAGCAACAGTGCCAACAACTGCGCCACCGTGCCGCCTAATTGTGTGGCTATTTCAAACTGTTTGAAGGATGAATTCTTGTTCTCAGCACTGTTGGGAACAAGCATCAGCAAATCCTCTTCATCATTGTAAGTGATGAGAAAAAGAAACCAGCATGTGAGGAAAGCTTCCTGGCAAGCATTTAGCATTAAACTTGTCTTAAACTAACTGACAGAAGTGATTTTGTCACATTTATGATCTTTTGGGGGCTGCAAAATACAATATGTAGAGAGGGTGGAGAAGCTGTGACTACATGTACAGTTTACAGAGTATTTACATGCCAGTTGTGCCTGTGTGGGCCACTGTGTGTGTGTGTGTGCGCAGCTATTAGTATTTAGTAACTTTAGTGCTGCTGTAAATAGTCTGTGTGTCTATATATGTGAGTGTGTGTGGGGGCTTGTGGCTTTCTGAGGTGTTGTTCTTGTACATTTTCCTGCACTCTGTTCTGAGATGTTTCATTAAAAACATAAAAAATTAAAGTTCTTATAACAGCTATATTATTAACTTCATTTCTCGCTCCTCCTCATTCTGAGGTAATGCAGAGCAAAAGAGGGATTTTACGAGCACTTAACACTAATGTTACACTAATGCTGCAGTCATGAGCTCATGTTCTGAGCCCCCCCCCCCACCTTTCACACTCAGTCCATATATATATATCTCACTTTCTCTCACTCCCTCTGCACTCTTAAAGGTGTTGAACTTTGTTACAACCTTGGCTTGTATAGTTTCCTGGCTATGATATACTGTAAGTCCAAATATCACTGATGGTTTGTTTTATTGTTTTATTTAATGGCAAAAAATACGTCCTGTAGCCTAAAGGATTTAATCTGAGTTGTGTCAGATTTAAGATATGTTTTATTTACATTCACTTTTAGACTAAAACTTTGCCTTTATATGCTTCTCAGGATGTTTCCATTTCTGTCATTTTATATCTTTCTCTGTTGCCATCTGCTTTCCATTTATCCATTTATTTTTCTTCCTCTCCCACCTTTCGTCTCTCCATCTGTCCTATTCTCCCTTCTTTTTTTTGCCTTTGCCACTTTTGTCTCTTGCTCTGCCACTGTCTTTCTGCACACTTAGACCTCCGCAGTGGAATTTGTGGTCAAAAGATTCAAGACACTCCCCTTTGTCACACTCTTAGGATTTTATTACCCAAAATGACCAGCTTCCTTCCTTTTATTAATAAAAAATGTGTTTTATGCTAGGTGGATGGAATACGTCATCATTCTGTACTGACTCCAAAGGTTACAGTGGGCACATAAGCCAGAAGCACCTCGTTGGTATTTTCTGTTCTTGCTTTAACATCAGAACTCGTCATTATTTTCCACCAAACCAAACCTGTGCCCTGAGCCTTTTACCTGACAATCTTCACCTCTGGAAAGTAAAGAAATCTCAAAAAGACAACATCAGTTCACTTCAACATCAACTTTAACTTCGTTGTCTCCAAAAATTTATTTTGCAGCCAGGTCAAACACAGAGCACACACAGACCTGAAGATAAAACATAATAAAATACATAAAACACATTACAAAAATATGTAAAACATGTACTAAAACCCCACACACAAGCTCACAATGTACATCATAAAACAATGTACATCAGTGACAGCATAATATAAAATCCATGCATCCAGCCATCATAATACTGCTCAATTATCAATGGTTAAATCACCATCATTACGCACCAGTATTATATAGCAGACTGAACGTCAGCTGACTCATTCTGAGCAGGTAACAACCTGATGGCATCAAACTTGTTTCAGGAAAATAATGTTTGTTTCAGGCCTAAACTTAGGCCTTGTTATCAATCCTCAATCATTTTTTAGTACCACCACATATGGCGTATCTGCACCACACATCGAAAGTTGGTATTGAATTCTTGGTCAGATTATTGGCTTTGTTACTTATTCACTGACGAGATATTTCCAGATCTAGATGCTAATTTTGTTAATTTAAGTATTTGTAATCAGGCAAATATCTTGCTTGTCTTGACGTTAAACAGTGACACATTGAGTTATTCGGCATATTTTGTTAAATTTAAAAAGGGTACTGTCAAAAAAAAAAAAATATTCCCCAAACTTTGGTGTTAATATATAAAGTTGGTTTGGTATTGGTACTGAACTAAGATATTAGCACAGCTTTCAAAATGTTCAAATGATGCCCAGCCCTAGTGAAACAGACTACTAAATGTACATAGACTTTATTTTTAAAATGCTCCCAGTTTAGGCCATACTTATTCAAGTCATGGTAAGAATCCTATCCATCCTTGTACACTCTATCATTGGTGACAAGCTGAGCATTTATAGTGTCTTCTTGTATTTTTAAATAAAAACAAAGACCCACAGGCTGACACATTTTTCAGATTTTTTTTAGTTCATTCAGCAAACTCTCAGGACTACATGAATTACCTCACCCACCTCCTTCCTCTGACAAACTGAGGTAACATACTGTTTGTTAACCAGAAAATTTCGCTTGATCTCGTTCTGTCTTTTTTTCCACACAAACACAAAAGTGGCACACCCACACCGAGACCCAGAATTACCTTGTGTTTGTCCACCTGTAAATCAGACTCCTGGGCCCAAGTTATCAGCCCGCCTTAACAGGCTGTATTTATTGGCTGTGAGCGCTGCTACAGGTCCACAGGAATTCCACAGAATTACTACAAGTATGACTTACTGCCTATTACTCTCTACACACGCACACTCCCAAGTTCACACATGAAAGTATATGAATGTAGGTGAAGTCACACACGAGCCCATGCAGAGAGCCATTAATTTTTATACTGTTTATCATTCCTGCAAAGGCCTAATCAGTTGATTTACAGGGTCCTTCAGCTTGTATGTATTTCAGCATTCTCCTTTTATATTAGATTCAGGTTTCTGTTACGTTTTACTTTATTTTTATAGACCAATTTAGAACCATTGAGCTGCCCCCCATTAATGCCTTAACATGCGTTGTATAAAGCTTGTCTTAATAAAAATCCTTTTCTTTCCATTCTGATGACAGAAGAACCACTTGACAGTCTGTATTCAGAATAACTGCTGCTGCTGTTTGAGTAACTGTATTACTTTAACTCTTAAATGATACAACAAAATGGATGGATAAATTAGATCACAATTAATAAATCAATATATAAAGGAAGGAAGGTGTAAAGGAATTTTGAATGTAATTGGAACCAGGTAAATCAAATGAACCTGTCTTGCCTGAGTCACGGTACTTACTTTAATGTGCGCTCACACTATGAGAAATTTGGTTGATGGGTCTTGAGTGTGAGTGGGTCTGATGCATTTATTGATTGGTCTACAAGATTGCTCTTATCAGGTAGGCCCTGATAAGGTCTACTTTTTTAATCAGTTTTGCCTGATGAGGCTGATTAGCTGTCAACACAGGACTGTGTGTACCTGTTTAGGTGTTTTCAATTATATCTCCGTCTCCTTCAAGCAGAGCTGAGGTCTAATCAGCAAGCATAAGTGGAAACACACCTGTGGGGGTGTGCAGAGGTTTGAAAGTAACCAACCTCTTGTGTGTTTTACACTTACCAGATTTGGAAACAAGAATGCACTGGTTAGTCATTGGCTCTTGAGAACCCATGTCCATGTTTAACAAGTCCTCCAAACTAAACAGCAGACAAAGCCATATCCACAAGATAAAAAATATCATATTTTGGGACTAGGGCCAAGAAAGGTTAGGGAAGGTTAGGCTAAGGAACAAAAATCCATCCATTGTCCTTCCTATGAGGGTTTGTGGGTCAACACTATGCTGCTTCTGCCTTTGCTCCTGGCAGACAATAGGCATAATTCACATGGCCAGTAGAGGTCCTTGTCAAGTAAACATTAACATGAGTTGTGCAAAATATTTGAACAGGAGACATTTTTTTTTCTTGTCTCCCATGTTTCCTGTCCTGAGGAGCTGTGTTGCTTTTAGCCTGAATGATGTGTTTAACTTCTTTGTAGTTCTCTAATATTATAGTTTGCTCTTTGTTGGTAAAATATGCCGCTCTACTGCCAGCACACTTGTCATGTTTGTGATTGGTTACATGCTGCAAACACCGCCCCTTTCATGTGAACGCGCTTATGGCTGGACTGGGGAAACCCTGGGTTTATTTACCGAGTTGATAACCACCGTCGTGTGACCGCTTAGCGTGATCGCGGTTGTTAGGCTTAGTGAAGCCAGATAATGAAAAGATATCCTGGGTATGTTGAACTGGCTTCGTAGAACAGGCCTCTGGTGTCCAGCGTCTCCCCTTGCTCAGGTCTACAAGAAATGATTGCTGATTGTGTTCCCACAGAGTGAATGCAGGAAAATACAGAATATCAAAATGAACATAGTGGTGATCTGCAAACAGGCCATATTGTGTAATATTAAAACAACTCCCAGAAAGAAACGTAGCATATTGTTAGGAGAACTTCACTGTGTAAATGTCACTTTTACAGTATGTGTGTGGGCTCCTAGCACTAAAAAGGTTTGGTAATGTCTGGTGCCCTCAGTGCGTAAAACAAGTCATTTTTAGATTGCTGTAAATGTGCAAATATGCGTCCTCTCTAAATGAAGCCAACACTGTAAAAAAGAACAGACACACAACCTTATTGCTTTTCATTACTTTATTACATGTTAGAGGTGCAACCCTACAGCTTGACGTGTTGGCTGTATCCTCACTTTCTCACCCTCATGAAAAGCTTCTTGTTAAGCTCAACAACTTACTTCCTTCATTTTATTAAAACCTTCTGTCATAATCAACTGTGAGGGTGTTTTGTAGGAACGCACACCCAAACATGGTGTAAAATGTGAAAGTGTAATCATGATGGAAATGATTACTACTCATTCCTGTGATAAACCGTTTGGTATCATTCATTCAATATGTCTTCAGTTCTTTTCAATAAAATACAGTTTTCAGTGATGTTTTGTTGATTGTTTGAGTGACTAAGGCCAACCGTCTTAGGTTTTTAAGACAATTTTTACACAAAAAACAAACAAACCAAAACACTGATTTTTTTTTTTTAACTCTACAGGATCAGCTAAGAAGAGAGAAAATAATCTGGAGTTTTTATTATTGACTTCTTTCTTCAAATTTATTTTTAGTTTTTTGTGTGTAATGTAGGTTAGTTCCTGGCCGTTCACACTGATCCCAGCATCGTGGAGGGAAGTGTAGTTTCTCTGTGTTTATTTGTTTACTTCTTATCTATATGAAGCCTCCTTTGTACTGGTAACTCAGAAAGCAACAGGAAACCCATGAATGATATGACGCTGCACGGCCCTGATCTCCTTTTCCACCTCTGCTCCTCATCTTTGCACACAATCACATACACAAACAAACATACACACAATAATACTGCTTTTCATTCTCACAGTCAACAAAGACTCACTCTTTCTCACTTGTAAACACCCACGCAAAGACCCTGTTCTGTGGTATGATGAACGGCCGATATCATCCTTATTTTCCCAGAGATCAGCTTCCTTAACGCCACACCTCTCACAATAGAACTCTTGTCTGTGCCAGCTATAGGCCATCTCTGCAGTGATAGTTGCCAAGCAACGAGAGTGAAAACATCCCTTCTCTGATGCCAAAGTGTAGTGTCCCCTGAGATACAGTAGCATGATTGTGCATAAATACAAATATGTATTGTGGGTGCAGAAACGAAAGAGCAGCTACAGACAAATACTCCATAATATGGACGCAGTCAAATCACACTGAGGGAAAGGTCAGACCTATGCCACCAGCTAGTTGGGCTGGTTGTGTTAAACAGAACAGACTTATCATGACAGTTTAAGCACGCAAGTTGCGAAGAAGCTAATGACAGAATATTTGGAAGAGCAATATGACTGAGAAGATTAGAATACAGCTGAACAACAGTCCTGTTCAATAGAGCTGCTAGGTTTTGTAAAGTAAAGTAAAGTAAAAGTCCTCTTCTTTTTCTGGATAGACAATGTTCATCAGTAGAAAAGATGAGCAGTCTAATTCTTTGATAAAAAGTCAGGCCTAGTACAAAGTAAATGGTACAAGCCTGCGTACAAAAAGCTAAGTAGAGAAATCAACAATGACTCCTATTCCAATCTTTGGTCATTTTTGGCTAATGGTCAGCTGAAGCTAAAGATTACACTTTGTAGAAACCTGAGAACAGTTTAAATCAGTTTGGATTCTAGTTCAATTTTGGGCCAATTAGGCCACTATAGCACAGTGTTTTGCTCCCAACAACAAACCATTCTGAATCTGCTACAGCTCTCATTCATGCCTCTGACTGGTTTCTTCTCCACAGCAACGACAGCTTTGGCTCGTGGGTATCGTAGTGTTTACAGCCATTTACTATTTCAAACTGACGTAAAAACAAAACAAAACAAAACCCTTTATTGCTCAGAAACAAAACTGAAATAATTACAACTGATAGCCATGACATAAACCTACACCTCTGGAACCAGGACCTCCTCCCAATTTACAACATTATTACATCACCACTCAAAGGAAGAAACACCAAACCAAACAAACCAAAACACCAAACACGGGCACTCTCATTGGGGAAAAGGCCTATTACACATTTCCGAAAGAAAAACCGATTAAGTAAGTGAAGACAGCACAAGAGTGTGAATGTTGGAACACAGTGCACTGTTGAACAGCTGACAATGTGCATGAATTCATTGTTAATCGATTTTAAAAGGCAAACAGCTTCCCACCACATGCACACAAACATTAGTAACCCACCCCCTCCCACACACACACACACACACACACACACACACACACACACACACACACACATTACTAACCCAGACAGATGTGTGCGACAGACAGATGGAGACAAAGAAACCTGCACAGGAACTGATAACTCACACATGAAAGCTCGAAAAAAAACCCCACACACCTCGGTGTGTTTGTTGCCGTTTCCATGGCCGCTGCTCTTTGATCCAGAATGCAGCATCTTTGTTTACACCTAGGATTTAAGATTATTAGATTAGTGTTACAGAGACATTGATGCATTGTCTTTTTTTTTTTTTACACTATGTGCTGCTGCCCCGATTTATTTTCATGAGAACTCAGGAAAGTGTCAGATGTAGAGTGTCTTCAAGGACACCAGCATCACCTCACACACCTCACCTTTGTCCTCCTAACTCTTAGTTTAAAACTAAATTCCCTCTCAATGTTTAATGCCTTATTCTGTTCAGCGTGGAAACATACCAAACTGCCGAGGAAAAATCACAATATCTTAAATAACACCACAAAAATGGTTCTTGTTCCTTTGTTTTAGGTTGGTCTAGATGCTGTTTCAAAGGCTTTCCCACCCTGCCAAGTATAAACTTCTGCAGTAAACAGTGAGTGTCACATTTCTCATTATTTGAGACTGCAGGATGTAACACATACAGTGGGAGAACATGAACTAACCTGTATGTGTGCTGTAGGTAAGACAACTGGAATCAACAGTTTTCAGAATCCATACTTTGGCCTGGCCATTATGGAGCTTTATCAACCTCCCACTGTGAGAGAGCCAGCACATCCCTGTTCACTGTGAAGTCTGTCTTAACCCTGCTTACTGTAATTTCAGACCTTGTCTAGGACGTCCTGAATGTTGATGCTGCTTGCTACATGCTTGATATTTTTGTTGACACTCTTCTAGTGTGAGGCGTCAAAAGAGGCAAGTTATTACTCAAGTTCAAGTGTTGGATATCTTCTGAAACAATGTCTTCAAGAAAATAATTTGAACCAGCATAACACTTGTTTTTGGCCTCACAGTTGGTAAGTAATATACAATGGTTGGGAAAAGTTCATCTTTAGTTTGACTCCAGGAATCTTCAGACCTGCACACTAATAAAGCAACCAACAACCAAAGCCCAGGGGTGGAAGTAACGAATTACATTTACTCTCGTTACTGTAACCAGTGGTGGAATGTAACTAAGTACATTTACTCAAACACTGCACTTAAGTAAAAATGTTGAGGTACTTGTACTTTACTGGAGTATTTCCATCTTACTCTACTTTATACTTCTACTCCACTACATTTCATATTGTAGTTTTTACTCCATTACATTTATTTGACAGCAGCTACTAGTTTTTAGTACTTTGCAGATTCAGATTGTTAAACAAAATATAGGCCTAAATCAAAGAATAAATTATGAAATATTGTTATAGATTACTCAGCAGTATATAAAATAGCTGAAATTAGTTCCACTGTTATCAGCTGCAACTCTGATATATATATATATATATATATATATATATAATGTGCTAATTTGTATAATGAGTACTTTTACTTTTGGTAATTTAAGTATATTTAGATGCCAGAACAGTATTTCTACACTGTGGTATTAGCCTACTACTTTTACTTAGTGTGCTTAGTGATAGATATAGCCTACTTCTACCACCACTGACTGTAACTAAGTCGTTTTTGTGTACCAGTAATGTTACTTGTACTTAAGTATTTTTTTTATCTCAAGTTTTGCATTTTGCCACATTTCAAGTTGCATGTCATGAAAACGTCATGATAAACGGAACAAAGGAAAGGTGTCAAATCAGCTTCAGCAGATAAGAAGCAGTCACACAGTTGTATTATTGTACCTCGGCATGTAAAAAGTTACCTGTAGGCCTACCTTAATTAATCACTGATGCGCTAATGCACCACCCAGGGAGCACGCTAAGTGACAAACACACCCACCCACGATGTTGAGGTGCATGCTGGGTCTAGCTAAAATACTAAATGCTAACATGCTCACGGTGGATCCTCCAGAAGTGTCTTCTGCATTTACTGAGGAACTTGTACCCTGAGGTGTGTGAGGCCTGTCTGTTGCTCTTGATAATCCCCGATGTGACCGCAGAACCTCATTCAGCAGAAAAAAAGACCTTTGAGGAGTGCAGTGGGGCAGGGAGGCTGAGTGGACTGGTTATGCTTTGAGTCCTATGAACGGGCCGAGAAGGTGAACCTAGGGCAGACCGATGAGGACTTCGCAGTGCTGAGGGCCCACAGAGTGACGTTCAGACAGGTGAGCAGGCTACAGCAACAAGCTCATTGGTGGATGTACCAGATGAGAGCTTCAAAGTTGCTAGGCAACATAGTGTTTTGTGTGTGTGTGTGTGTGTGTGTGTGTGTGTGTGTGTGTGCGCGCACACCAAGCTGTGCATCTCTCTCTTTGCTTTAATGCGCGTGTTTGTGGCTGCAGCCTCTGTGCAGTTTAATTGTTATATTATACACCTCTGTTCTGTCTGCCTCAGTGATGGTTTATTCTACTGTTACAGTGGCAGGCTAATTAATTTCTGTAGCCTAATATTGCTTATTGCACCAGCTCTTCTTATTTATTGTCGGTAATTTATGTTTAATTGTCTGTCTTTTGCCCTCTTTTGTGGTTAATTCTAGTAAGGCTGCACTGAGAAAGGAAGCTGTATATTTATGATTGATAATCAGTTGGATCATGCACAGGCTGCAAAAATCTGTATATAGAAAAGGAATATATTATAGCCATAGGCTAGTCTGTAGACTATACGTTGACATGTTAATGCACTTTATTTTGTAGCCTAAAGCAGGTGTTATGTTAATACTATTATTATTTAATATTATCATCGTCATCATATGTACTCAGAATATTAATGGTCAATTCATTAATATACTTTTTACATAAATAATGTAACTTTTCCTTGAGTAAAATGTCTTTAAAGTAACAGTAGTTTTACTTGAGTAACATATTCTAGTATTATTTCCATCCCTGCCAAAGCAGCATGCCTGCAGAAAAACAACAGGTAAACGCTCCACAATTCACTTCATCACACATTTGCTAATTATTAACATTTTATCTGGATGGACTTGACTGCAGAAAGGCATTAGGAACCCATATACATGTCAGCTTCTGACAAAACAGAGTCCTCATTTCTTCGGCTGGGTTTCCACACACTTCCTTTGAAATGAAAATATGAGGATAATATTGATGAACATTAGTCATGAAACGGGGTGATTTATTTTAAATGTTTTAAATTACGTATTTATCTGCAAAGGTTACAGACGGCAGCATGACATTTTTATGACTCTGTTTTAAATCACTCAAGTTTTCTCTAGTTTCCTGGCCTCTATTTAACTTTCTTTCATTGTATTTATCTTTGCTCTTTTACAGTCCCGCTCATCTTTTCTTTCTTGTCACATTGTTTACCTCATTGCATTGTTGCTCTCACTCTGTTGATCCCATTTTGTATCTAGTATATGTATTGTGTATGTGTACTGTATGTACTGTACATACATTATGTCACCGTATTCATCCACTTACTATATGTCACTCTCATTATGTCATCTCTTGTGTTTTCACATTCCTCATATTTCAACCAGTCACGTCACTAGTTTGGCTGCTTTGATCATGTTTCCATGATATTTTATGTTCTTTTAATAAATTCATTTATTCTCTTTCACCAACTTGTTTACTCCTTCTGCTTCATTAGACTTCAGAGTAACTGTTGTGGCAGTGCTGGCAGCCGCGCAATTAAACTAGTTCATAATGTGAATTTTAATGGAGAGATACTTCATGAGCCATTTGTTTATATTACCTCAACTCTGACAAAGTATGAACTTGGCCTGCATGTTTCCCTAACTAATTAGACTAAATGTTACCCTCTGTGATACATTTTTGGATTAGTAGAGCCTCTGAGGAAAAACTATGACATTCGCTTGGATTTGTGTTATTTGTGTTTCTGTAATTGGGAGTAAATCTGGTCAAAATCTTTTAACGTGTATCCACCCTGCCTCTTGAACTCTTGAGTGCTTACATCTGGGTGTAATCTGTTATTTTTTCTTTGATGGCCATAATCAGTGGAATGATGAAACCAGAGAGAGAGGGAGAGAGACCTGTACAAGACACAGAAGGAGAGAAAATGATAAAGAGCAGCAGTTCTTTAACAAGAGAATAACAGAGAAAGTGAACTGTGAGAGAGAGGATTTCAAAAGAATGTTTCTGACATACAAAAACAGCTCAAATGTACCTTTTGAGCTTGGCTTTTAGGTAAATCATTCTGACTTTTATGTCTTATTTCTGGGTTGTGTTTTTGTCACACAGAAATATGACAAAGCCTAGAACAACATACAGGTAGACTTGGAAAACATATCTATACACAGGCAGATGGATCGAGAGAATGAGAGAAAGAGAGAAGAGAAAACAAAGGAAATGAGCTTGTGTGCTACATGAATTCCTGTCCCTCTACGTGGGTTAGGAACACAATATTTGAAATGTATTCTTTCTTTGATGGCAGTGATCAGTCACACATAATGAAAACACAAAGACTGAAGTAAATGAAATGGGAAAACAGGTCCAAACATGTAAAACGAACACCTAATTATAGATGCAATTTTAATATACAGCATGTGGGGAGCGGATCTTTTTTTATGCACCTGCAGCTGCTCATACATTTAATCATTTAATGTTTCACCTGTTTTTTGTTTAATATATGCACACGTAGTCATGCATTTACATGCTTTTCACCCACAAACACAATTCTCTGACCACTTTTCTCTGTATTCAACTCATTGTGTTCATCCTTTCGTCTGCTCTGTCTTCCTCTTGCTCTTGTACAGACTTTTACACTTATTTCCCAACATTAATGTTTCGGTCTAGTGTAATTTCTTAATGTTAATTTGACTAGTCTGCCCCTTCCCTCTTTTTTTTTTTTCCTTGTAGAATTTGATTTGTAGATTTTTTTTATCTGAGGTTCATGATTATTTTAAGCTTTTGGATTTGGATTCAGTTTACATACCTAGATGATGGCATGACTTTGACTGTCAACCTAACTGTAACCCAACTTAAAACTGTGGCCGCCTCAAATAGCAGCAAGAAGTAACTGTGTGATGACTTCAGCATACAGAAACAATGTCAGTGATGTCAGTAAACTGCATGATCAATTTACTGACCAGGATAGTCTGAATGATATCTAATAAAGGGAGATGAGAAGATAAACCTTTACATCTTGACAAAAAATGGAAATATCTCCTACTATGGATACTGTACCTGATTTCTTGCATTTTGAAAACGTAAAAGTTTCATTTCAGTGAAAAGGGTTATCATCATCTCAGATTGATGAGTCCTGCTTTCGTTTTTAAGCTGACAAGCTGGGTGTATTTTTAGATATCTGGTGGTCTCTTTTCTTTTTCCCTTACCATTTGTGAAAGTGCAGATTTGGAAATAGAATCCGTATTGAGTAGTAAATGTGCTTGTCCCTCCCAGACTGTATGTGGCCTCAGCTCGTTATTGCTCAACAAACTGAGCAATAACGAGCTGATTCCAAGCGAATGGAAGTTTGAATGTCAACATGTTCTCCACCACCTGGTCCAGAGATGGAGAATAACACCGGGCAGCTGTACCATCTCTAAATATGTTGGTTGTTGTGTCAAGACTATGATCAGCCTTTTGATATACCAGATAGTTTCTGAGATACTGGTGTAAACTAACCTCTCTAGTATCTGTGAGTGATACTGTAAACCCATTGGCTGGGTGGTCAGGGAACTCCCTGAAGGAGATATCAGATATTTGATAAATGGGGCACAAATCCTGTTTCATGTCTAGTTATTTCACCTCATCACCTCCCTCTCGAAATTATAGTACATGATTAAATGGTCTCTCCTTCGTATCCTTTTCCTCCATGTGTGTGTCCTTCTCTGTTCTCTGTATGTTGGCTCATCGGCTCGCTTTGTTGTATCCCTGCTAGGTACCAGCATTAATGATTCCAGTAATGTTTTCACAGTTTCGGGAAGTTTCTGGTGAAATGTTTGGAGCAGCCTCGTTTCCTTTTATTAAATGGACCAACAGTTATTGAAAATATAATCCTTAACGCCCATGACAGGAGCTGGCAGAACATTGCCTGCATGCTGGTGATGTCGGTGGCTGACAACCCCTCATCAGTGCTTTGCTGAACATTTAGATTCTGAACCTTTCGTCTTGAATATACTTTGTGAAACAATGGTTATGAGCTAAGTATATTGAGATAAATACTGGACTGTCGACAACTCTTGTCAAGCCTTGTTTTGCTCAAAACAATATGTTTCTGGCCATTTTAGTTCCTTAAGAGATTATTGACATGAAGGCGCACTAGAGATCCTGCTTCTCTGGGTGAGTTTGTCCATGTCCCATGTATAGTTTTACACAGTATCTTGGGCTTGAACAGATTATATCTAAGGGAAGAAACAAGCCAGTGAATTTGGTTAGTGCCCATCTTGTTTGTACATTCTTACATTATCAGGCCAGTTTTGAAGGATATAAGCTCTGATAGCAGTGAAGTGGTTCTTTACCCTCTCTCTGACTAGCCTTCCACCTGACAAAGGGTTGCCAAATCTGGCAAGTAGTCTGGATGGGGAGTTTTACTGTCTCATCTGCAGATTTGGCATCGCTGAGGCTACATGGCTTAAACATCTCCATCTCAATGGTAAATTTGTTTATCAGGGATTTTAGCCAAGTTAAGGGCCTCTAGAGGTTGTCACTTTCATTTATTAGTTCATAATGTGGAGCTTGTGAAGCCCTTTTAGGCTTTAATTGTGATTAAGGGCAATAAAAATAAACTTTACTAATGGACTTAGGGTCTCCAATTTGAGAAAGACACGTTACAGCCTCTTTGGTGTCATGATGACCTTTGAATAAAATATCGTAATACACACAGATCAGTCACTAGCAAAGTTATTTGTACTTAATATGTATCTATGTAATGAAAAATAAATAAATAAATAAATATAAATATATATTTATATATATATATATGAGGATTTTCTGTAAAAAAAAGTTAAACTCATGACATCCTGCTCAGTACTGACTTCAACACTGACCCCCTTAATGTGCTGTCGTGTTCCTCGGCTCCTCAGGGCCCGTCTGCTATCGTGTTGCACTCAGTTCTTTGGCCTTAATAATGCTTTATCTTTTATCTAGTTTTTTACTTTGTCCACCACTAGTTGGATTTCACCTCGCTTACACCACAATCTTTACCTCATACAAAACCATTAAGATGCCTCAATCACATTTTCTTGCTCCTATGTTTTGAAAGGTATGAACCTGTTTTCTACCACGGTACAAAAAGAGATGAAATCTAAGACAGGCTTGCTCATTCTTACATAAGCTTCCACAGTAGCTGTCAAGTTGGTCTCACATCCTGCACCCAGTAGACACTGAGCCATGCTGCACCTGTCAGCTGCAAAAAAAAAGGCTTATTCTTCAAATGCTGTTTTATACTTGAAGGAGTCTGACCAGAACAAGCAAGGACATCTTGAAAATGTTGCAGTTTGGGTCGACATTGTGAATTTTGTCCTTAAAAGACAAAGAACACTTTTGTGGTGTTCTTCTAAGTTGTTACACACTTTTTCCCATCAAGGTGGCTTGACTGTGATGGAAATTTAAGTGTGGAGTTTGGTGTGGATCTCACCACTACTTGTTTGCAAATTTTCAAGCGCCAATATGTTTAACCACATCTGACCACTGAGCATTAGCTGTTCGCTTAATTAAAACTAGTCAGTGTGTGTTCCTCTTAGTCAAGAAAATAAATGTATTGAAAGTTCTTGACTTTGGGGACTCCTAGTGGGAGTATCCAAAGGTACACTGTCACAGACAGTACAGCATGCTGCAGACAGATGGGAACATAGCTACATGTACCTACACCTGGAACAATAATGAAAGCGATTATACAGATATAAATCATAAAACTTTTGTGCAGCACGTAAATGACAAAATATAGAGCAGAACTAAGAATGGAACCATAGAAAACCTGATTCAAATCAGAAAACACATCAGATAAGAGTGTGGGCGAGATGTGTGTTTGTGTGGGTACTTTATATGAATGAGTACTAACAATACATGTACAGAAAAGAGTACAGTGTGTGTGTGGTGCGTGGTGTGTTAGAAGGTGGAGTTTGTGGGCTTTCGGTTTGACTTTTCATCATTTTAAATGGATGTAAAGCAGAAACATTCCCTTCCTATGTGGTCTGTATCACTCAGCACACTGATAATTAGACACAACTTCATGTCTACACAGTGAGACCGTGTGTGTGTGTATGAATGTGCGTGTATGATGACGTGTATGTTGGAAAAAAATATGTTTCTGCATCTGTGTTTTCTTTTGTGTCTGTTTATATTAGGTGTGTGTGAATGTGTATGCCTGCATTGTGGAGGTCAATTGTGTGTGCATATATGTAAGTGAGAGTGAAAGCCTCCCTTCTCTGCATTCAGAGGGATACAGCGTGTTGATAAAGCTTTGAAACTGGAAAAAAACAAAACTGCTGTTTTCTTGAATAATTTCAGCTACGATGGAAACATCATTAGTCATCCAGACACCAGTGCACATTAAATCTTACGCAGGGAGAGGCGGGCAGAGGAGCCATCATTCTTAAAAACATTTTCCTGTACAAATATTATGACAACCGTGTCATTTTTCACATATTTTTAATACCGCAAAAAGTCTTAAATATTCCGTCTTGGGAAACATAATCTGTTGGTCTGAGTTTTTGACAAAGTGCCAACAGTTACAACAGCTTTGACCTTTCTCGCTGTAGCACCGACCTCCATCCTGCCTGTTCACCTTTCTTCTATCTTTCTCACCCTACTCTCTCCCAATATTCACCTCTGCCTCCCCAATAACTTTATCCTCCAGTTATTCCTCTTCTTTCCTTATTTTCTCACCTCTCCTCTTCCTTTCTACCATCTTCTACCTCTTATCCTTTCCCCTCTCTTCTTGCTTTCTCTTCCAGTGCTGCTGATTTCTTCCTCCCCAAACTTTTCTTCCATCCTCTTCTTCTCCCTCAATTTTTGAACTTGTCTACCCCCTCCCCCTCTACCCACACTTCTCTTGTAACATCATAAAACTGCAATCATTTGTTCTTTACTGCAGGCCTCAGGCAGCTCAAATCAAGGAGACAAAAACAGAGAGGGGGGAGGTGGAGGGACAAAGGGGAAAGATGGAGGGAGAAAGTGACAGAAAGAAACGTACAGAGAGATAAACGAGGAGTTGAAAGGAGAGGATAAGTAGGGGGCATGAAGATGAAGTTGAAATCGGAGAAACACAGAAAGACAGAGGGAGAAATTTAGAGACAGAAGTGAAGATGATTTCCCCTGGGACAGAGAAAGGAGGTTCACTGTTTTCACGTCCCAAATGACACACATTATAGATATGTAGAGAAAGGATGAGAGGAAAAGTAGGAAAGCTGTCTTATTCAGAAAGACATGACCTTCAACAGATACAGAAAGAGAGATGCTTGAGTGAAAAGACAAAAACAAAGAAAAAAAACAAACGTCTTTTTGATCCTTCCCAGGCTGCGGCAGCACTCCCGGTAATCTGAGGACTTGATTGAAAACACTTCATGTGATTGGTGTAACGTTAGCCTCTGTGACCTCCCTAAGCACTTAACGAGGAAATGACCGACCACACTCTGGCTAATTTGTGCCAATTAACTGCCATGGCAACCACTGATGTAAGGATATCGGCTATCCTTTCATCAGTGTACAGGAATCATCTCAGGTAATGCTGAGAAACATGAGAATTTATGTACACACACTGACTCATAAAAACACACAGACACATGTTCATGCACACAGAGACATGGTTGCGTTCCCGTGATGACCTCATTGAAGCAGCACATGCCAAAAAACATATGCATGCACTTTATGAATGAATGTAGGATTTTCTAGTTTTCCAGGGTAACACAATTAACCTCTGAATTTAGAGTAAAATTCTGGTTTATTACAAGTTGGGTCTTACTTTTTTTTTAGCTTTGGCCATAAGAGAAAGAAACTCTTACATTAACACTGATCTCCCCAAAGGGACTGCTAATATCTGGGAACACAAAACAAAATCCAATGGGACAAGAAACACAAGTAGTCAGACTATCTATTGAGGCAGGGAGAGGGACCCAGGCACAGACAGATGACGAGGCCCAACCAGTTTCCTAGATTTATTGACTTATACAGGTACAGGGAAGACAGACAGGCAGGCAGGCAGTCACAGGTTCGGGAGACAGCACATCAAATGCAGGACATAGGGACACAGGGAAATCCTAACGAGGAAATCAGGGGCAGGTGTGCAAATGGAAGCAGGTGCAGACAATCAAAGCTAGAGACACGAGGGCAGGAACAAACAGGAAACAATGCAGACAAGACTTCAAAATAAAACAGGAGACAGACAAGATAACCGAACGTAACACTGTCATACATGTTGTAACCAAGCCGACAGTTTTAATCTAAACCACTTTATTTGTGACCTGAAATGCCAGTAATTATCCCTTATTGTACAGGAAAACTGTGTACATGGAGAATACCGTTGGTTTCTGTATTGAATTCAGTTTTATTTAAATAGCGCCATATCATAACAAAGTTATCTCAAGGCACTTTTTCATATAGAGCAGGTCTAGACCGACTCTTTATTACCCATAACTGTAGGTCTATGTTGATACAGCCTCGTCACTCTGTAAACTGATGGATGTTTACAACAGACTATTTGGGTAATAATTTTACAGTTACATCCTCGTTTTCTCTTTCAAATAAGTTTGGCTAACCAAGAGCTTTGCGTAGAACCGAAGACTGCTCCTTGGACATCTTTTTAACGATGTTGTCACTTCCACAGATCTCTACAAATGGGTACAATTTTATTATTACAAATTATTTATTTAGGACACTCACGTCAACTTTAAAAGGGGGAGGCTGGGGAGGTGGAGGTTGTTAAATTCAGTCAATTAAAGGCAGGCGATGGTGTAGCAGAGAGGTATTGTATTGTGAGAGATTGGTTGTGGACATACCTGACTGGATGGTGTATCAAACATGTGACTGTAAAGCAAGTTCTCTGCCTGCTTGAATTACAGCGAGGCTCCATATGTCGAGATATTTCACTGGATAAGTGAAAACATTGACCTGCTGGTGGCACTAGATGGAAAGTCAGGGGATCACCAAAGTCATTAGAATTAATCCTCTGGGGACCATGAATGTCTGTACAAAATTTCATGGCAATCCATCCTTTACAGGTAGTTGGTAGTAGGTAGTTGAGATATTACAATGGGTGATCGGCAAACCGATAGACTGACATTTCCATCCCTTAAAACTCCTGAAAACATGTATAATGTATTAATTGTTTGAAAAATAATTATCTGGTACAGTATTTCCATTAACGAACAGTGCCATCTTGGAAATGGCTGTATCACCTTCTCTTCTACACTGGTTTGCATGGTCTGCCTTTAAGTTGAATTTGCAGTGAAACTGCTGGGTTTCCTCACACCCGAAGGGAAATAGCTGGAAGGCATAAAATAGGAACTGTTTTACTGTGCACGAATCACACCATTACCATTATTCAAAATGACAGTTAAAACCTCATGGAGTAGGTTTCTACTGTTATCAAGGCCTGTTGATGTCTCTTGTCCATCTTCTAACTTTTCAAAACACATTCACATACAACAGGAAGCAACAGGGTTTATGGTAAATGTGGTCTTCATTTTGAGAAAGAAAATGTTACAAGTAGCACCTTTTTAATATACTTTATGAGAACCAACTTAACACTATTGTTCTTACACAATAAAGCCTACCCATGTGGTTTGTAGCTGGATGAACGCCTGCTTCAGTCCCTACAGTGTACTCTGAAATCTGGTTCAGGAAAGAATGAGTAATGCTCTCACTTCTTGCAACACTATGATATTGAGATGGGCAAGGCAGGTAACCCCCAGCAGCTGCAGTTGAGCTGAGTAGTTGCTAAGAGGACTTTGAGTGTGGATGTGTGATTCAGAGCTGGAAAAGATGTTGCATGTTCAGCAAGCTTTCCCTGAATAAATAAAGGTTAAAAAGAAAGTCAACATCCCGATGTTTCCACCCCAGCACTGACTCATCTCTGCTGGGGTTGGTCGTCCTTGTCAGCTTGTCTGGTGTTTGGTGGCATGAGGCGAGGGCAGACGGATGACAATTCAGCATTTCTGGCTGCTAGATCCCTCCTCTCTTCCTCCTCATCCTTTGCTCCTGAGCTCTCCACATGGTTTTCATTTTCTGTGCAGTCCGCAATGTCAAAAATCACTACATCTTTGGAAGTTGATGATCGAAAAAATATGTTTTTTCATCTATATTTAGGCTGCTTTTCGGTTTCCGATCCACTACTGGTAGATATTTAATGGATAGAAAAAAGTGGAAAGAAACGGAGACCCCTGAGGTATTTCTAGTCTGTCTTTATCTCCTCTGTGCTTCTGTCCATTGTGGCAAAGGGGAAGTGGTTTCTGCAGTGTGGGCCATGTTGGCTTCAAACACCAGAGACAGACAGACAATTACACTGTCAGTGGGGAGATCCTACTATTGTGCAATTTGTGTGTGCACGCTAATCTGTTATTTGTTTTTAAGTGATACAATTTGTCTTTTATTAGAAAGAACCCTTTTCACATTGAAAATCTGTCCAGCCAACAACATTTTTGAACCATTTTAACCCACTCTTGACTCTGGCCTTTGCAGTGCTTCACACAGACATATTCTTTGGCCATATCCCAAAAGTCTGGACTTCCCTGGGAGAGTTTTGACTCTGAACCGCACTCTTGCTAAACCAAGGCGAGCTGGGAAATGTCCCTTAGCTGAAATGAGCAACTCCAAGACGGCTCCCATGAGAATTTCTGGAGCTCTACATAAATTATGCGGCTTTTCAGCACGTGACAGTCAGTGTTTCACCACACTGGGTGGCACTATAACTTTCAGAAAACAGTTGTGAGGAACATCATGGATGCTTCATTGCAACCCTTCGGGTACCACTTTGCTCACACAGAATCCAATGGTTATGTGTTTTGTTGGTATCAAACCCACATGTAGTAACCCTACCTAAATGGATAGACAGGCTTTTTATTTGTATTTCAAGACTCTGGATGGGAAAATGTGGGAAAAGACAATCACTAATGCTGTCTTCCATTTACAACTCCACTGGTGTGCCTTTATAGCTCCAAGCTGATGATGTGACTGCTTAGTGGCCAACACAAGACCGTGCAGTGAGCTGCATAAACATATTTGACACTGTACAAATGTGATGCAGGGAACCGCTGTAAGGACCAAGCATGCTTGGCAAAAAATAGTCTTCATTGTTCCAGTTTAAAAAGAATTGTTACTTCGTAGAAAGTAACTCATGTTTTGTGATGACAAAACATATCTTTTTCCTCTTCCCCTCCAAATGTGCTAATACTGTATTTGATACCCTGCAGCAAAACACTATACCAGGCTGATCTTGAAGACATTCTGTACAGTATAACTAAGATCAAGGTCATCCCAAGTTCAAACATATAGAAATAATCATCTTAAAAAGTCTTGGCAAGACTGACTCTACCAATCAACAGAGAAAGGAAACATTTTGCATGGAGCCACGTCTTCCATGCGTAAAATGTAAATAAATACTTCTGAAGGCCGATTTACTGAGATGTTTTATCTCATGTTGCCATTGTCTGTACTCATTTTAGCTACAGTTAGTGAATAGACTTGTATGCCCCCTAATCATTAGGAGAACCTAAAAAAATTACATTGTATAAATAGGCGGGTATTTCATTTTATTATTCTAGCGCTGATTTCTTATATTATTCCTTACGACCTGAAATAGGTCATTGACATGACTAGAACTGCTTTGGTGTAGGTCCCTGAATAACAACAGACGTGCTATTATTGTTATCCTGGCTAACGGGGTCAGTGATTTGCTCTGGTCGTGGAATGAAAAATGTTGAAAAGACCTGATCTAAGCCATCATTTGTGTATCTAACTCTCAGAAATGCAATTTTTCTGCCAAGCTGCACTCGGTCACAAAGACTTCACCAGCCAGCCCCAAACAATGGTCTCTTGTCAGCTTGATCAAACACTAGTAGGAAAACACAGAGTGGGTGCTTTCAGGCCCTACAGCCAGGCTCAGACCCAGCACAGTTAGTGGGCAGACACTCACACACACACACAAGTCAGCTGGGATAGGCTCCAGCCCCCCCGCGGCCCTCCGAGGATAAGCGGTATAAAGATAATGGATGGATGGATGGAAATGTCTCCTAGGACAAACAGGTTTTTGACTTAAAAGACTCTAAAAGAAAATTTTTACACTTTCCGAGTTACTGATGTGTTATTATAGATATGGGCCAGGACCACATTCAGTTCTATTGTCTTATCTATTGAACATGATTGATTGATATGATTGAGACTGATTGGAGAACGTTAACATATTCATCCTACTGTGATATAATTAGGAAAAATGTCTGTTTAGTGCCCTGAGATAATTTTGTTATGATTTGGCGCTATATAAATAAAACTGAATTGAACATTCTTTATAGAAACAGTGCTGATCTATTATATTAATGAGAGGTCATTAATGTCACAGCACAGGTAGTACTGGTAAAATGATTTGTTTTGGGTCTATGGTATTTATTTGCCACCAGCTGCTGACAGGCCACAGCATGATCTGAATTCCTTGATTGTTAGCAACCTGAAAGGATTCAGACCTTACCTGAAGCCTGGTGAGCTTAACTCGCTTTGCATGGTAGCTCTACTCGTCCCCCCACAAGGTCACTCACTGGACTGGGTGGTTGGAGCCGGGCCTGTTGCCAACCGACTGAGTTCAGTATTGGTTTCAGTTCATTTACGTTAACAAATAGACACAGACAGAAACTAAACCAAAATACTTCAGGGATGAGAGTTCATTGCCCATCACGGTCTCAATGAAAAGTTGCTTTTTGTCATCATCTGCAGCACGTCCCTCTCATGCCTCCATAACATCTGCCCTCAGACCGGCTCATATTTGATAAGACCCGCAAATTGAGTGTTTGTTATCAAAGCTGCCTTGCATCACTTTGAGCAGTAGAAACACCACAAAAATAATAGTACAGTGAGTAATAGTATGGTGACAGGGTCTGTCTAATGTAATAAAGGGCAATGACTAACCAAAGCAAGACTGAACATACATCCTTCTTTGGTCACAACGTAGTGGCTTATTGTACCTACAAAGTATTTAAGTTAACTGAGTGGGCCTTGTTGTTACACAAAACATTGCAAAGTAAATGCACTTAGACAATATGTGGTTTGTAGGATAAATAATAGGCCAACATGACATAGTATTTACATTTCATATAATATTTGTCAGGTTAGCTAGTTTAGCAAATTGAAGGGATTTATTTGTTAGTCAGCTGCCTTCTCGGTCCAGCTGACATCTCTCTCTCTCACCACTTCATCTTGTTGGGTGTTCAGCAGAAAGTGAGCATTGAAACTTTGATGCTGAGTGACACAGTGATCCCTGTTCCTCAGTGTCTGCCAACAATCTGAGCAACAAACTGTGAATGTCAAATTCACTGTAGCGTAAACTCTCACACTCTGCGAAAATGGTTATGCAATAACTTACAAGTGATTTTGCTCCTCTGCAAAATATCCACCGCCGTGCTTCGTACAAGGGAATGGCTGAAGTGTGAAAAATGAGATATGATTTTAAATGGACATTAGACGGTGGTGTTCTTCTGTGCAGCCGCAAGTAATTCAGCTTTTGAATGATCAGATTTCCATGGCTGACTGACAAGTTTGGCACTGCTAAAGTAAAAATATGTGTTTTCTTTGCTGTTTTGCTTTACAGCAAGACTATATAACTTTTGAAAGAAGAAATAACAGAGTCTTCCAGTTGCAAATAAAAGGTTGAATTCATAGACAATAAAACACACCCTGGCTCAATTCAGTATACTCAGCTACAGCCTTATTTGGTCTGCTATGACCAGAAGCTTATGGTTGCTAATTGTAGCTAGTGTTAGCAAACTTCAGACAGACACTGCTGTGTAAATGGTAGCATGGCATAAAGAATGCCGTGAAACACTGACTATGGCTCCACTTCAACTTATCCATCCCAGTCCTCTGTCAGAAGAAGCATCCCGCCGTGCATTATCATCTGTGGTTAGGAGGTCTTTGCCTAACTCGTGTGCTATGCACGGCTCTGGCGTGGCTTATCTCGTGTATTTATCCAGCGCTGATCCACTGTAGTTCTGCCTGGAAGCTGTAGCCTAGTCAGGAATTCAGAGTTGTGACAAGGTTTACGTTGGCCGAACTGCCTGAAACTGGAGCTGAGCGCCGCAATGCAGTCAAATAAATCATCTAAAGAGAGAGATGGTGCAGAGAAAGACAAACAAATAGCTTTTTACAAAGCTGTGTTTCCAGCAATGGTTTTATTGGCAAGAGACAGCGAGAGACAGAGTGAAAGAGAGAAGGGCGGAGAAAGGCACTGACAAAGACAGGCAGAAAGAGATAGGGTCCGCAAATGCTAAATACATGACAGGTACTCTTTAAGTGAATTCATAGTAAAGACTTTAGTTGAAGATTGCGTTCCTCAGTGTCATTATGTGGTCAGCGGTTTCATTCAAACCCCCAAGCTGTGTAGCACCAGTCTTCACCACTCAATCTTCTACTGTGTTTAAACAATGGCTGATTTTCTAGGAATCGTCTACTGAATGCTGTCCAGGGAAAGAGACGGAGACATGCTTATAGACAGAGAAACAGAGTAATGACGACCGAGATGGTAGGATTATACGGGAGAGAAAAACAGAGAAGATACAGGATGGGAGAGAGAGGCTGATGTGGCTCCACAAAACTCTAGGTTTTTTCTAAGATTTGTTTTTGTCTCTATCAGACAGATGCAAAAAGAAAAAGAGAAGTGAAGGGAGACCGATAGAAGGAGAGAAAAAGTAAAGAATTGTGAATGACATAGCAGAACCCAGGAGGCTGTTGTAACAACACCAGGTCTGATTGGAGCAAATTACTCCTCTCTTTTCCAATCAGTTTCAGCATGCATGAATCTATTCCCTCTGGACACCAGCCATCAAAGGCGCAATACAGAATTGGAAATGGAGAAATTGAGGAAATATAATTGCTGCCGGACGAGATCAAGCGGATGGAGGGTTTACAAAGCTCCGGACTCAGGACAGCAGAGACTGGAATTTACGTTGTACCTCCCATATGTAGTTAGGTTTACTAAATTACTTTGTTAAAGTTAGGGAGAGACCTTGGTTTTGGTTAAATCTTGAAAAAGTAAAGAGATCCTATGTCATGCTTTAAGTCAGCATTGACTTTTTCAGCAATATATTAAAGCAAGATTACAATATTTTCCTCAACCAAGTGCTTTGAGCTGCCTAAACATAATTGTAGGAGCATTTTGCAGATAACTTCAACATAAATGTTTCCTTGTCGATTAAAAACATAGTGCTGATCTCATTTCATGTCTGACAAAACTTATTTGATAATGCATATTAGTTGTATGTGAATATAGTTTTTAGGACACAGGGTTTTGTATGTAAGTGTGGACAATGAAGTGGGTGTATTCACTGGGCATGTTGAGCAATGCCTTGAAGTAAAACTACAAGTGCTTCCTTTTTCTATCCAGGGACATTTTTAAAGGAAAGTTGGAAATAAACATTTGGTCTTGAACTACTGTAATACTGAATAGCTAAAAGACCATACAAGTGTTTTTGTTTTATCCCTATATCTACAAATCACATATACATTACATTTTCCAAAGTATACAGTACCATGATAGGTTTTAGACTCAGTTAATTCCACTGGTTTACAAGTAGTAGGTAAGATATGAAATCAACTTGCAGAGACTTTATTCAGATAGGTAGCCTTTCAAAGTCAATATTTGATTGTCATATTGTGACACAGTAATGTAGCTGTAAGCAGTGACTCCATCCTTTTCAAAAACCCTTAGAAATGGAAGATTTAAGAGTTGACTGCCGAAAAGCAAGCATCCGTGAGCTGCGTTGTGAGTTTGCCAGGTCAAGAAATTGTTTCTTGAGTTTGGCAGCTGAATGACTCTGAAATCTTCAACCTCCTTGAGTGTAACACCAGCAAGTGTTTTCAAAACATTCCCTGTTAGCAACTGTCAAGGGTGCACAATGGATTGCTAGAAAAGACTCAGAAAATGGGCTATTTAGTGTCATTACATCCTGAGCAGTTTCATTCATGCCTCAAGGCTGCATAGCACTATCCAGTTAGTCGTCCTCAGTGTTTAAACAAAGGCTGATTTTTTTAGGAAACAGCCACTGATGAGGGTCCAGGGAGACAGAGATAGAGATAGTCTTACGTTTCCCAAACATGGTTCACTCCACACCCAATTTGGAAGTGATCTGACTTTCTTGCACTGATATAATCCAGCCACAATGTGTACTGACCCATTTTCAATAAAGCAAGAGCCGGAAAAAGTAATGTGCTCAAATAATTAAATAAATACAGCCAAGGGAAACAGTGAACAGGTGTTCAACAGCCACGAGTGGATATGCAGTGATGTGACTCTATAAACCAGACCTTTCAGGTCATATCATGGAAATCACAAAGTTGAAAACATTAACTCTTAAACAACAAGATATAACAGTCTATTTTTTTTTAAATTTTAATTCGCAAAATATGTGAACTTGGCTTTATAATGTGAAAATGTGGGTTTAAGATTGAATGTGTGTTTCCTCTGTCCAGCTGGTAATCTACGGTTACAGATTCCTTGTAACTGCAGAGACTAAACATGTGTGTGTCCTGGCTAATGTGAATGTATGAGTGTTATGACTGAGACTAATTTCACAAATACAGACTCACAGAAATAGTGGTCTCCCTCCACACTGTACTCATATTATACTTCCTCTCTCTGTTTCTGTTTTGTTCTCACCTCCTCATTAATCTTTCCTTTAACCTTAAAAGACTTCCCTCGTTCTGCCGCTCTGTTCTTTGTCTCTTCCTCTTTCATTTTCTCTTACTTTCTTTTTGCGTTCCTCTCGATGCGCTGGAGTATAAAGAATAAAGAACAACCTCAGGATTCATACCTTTAATCCCTGATTGGCTCATTTCTAGACCTGTCTGACAACTAGGAAGGAGTGTAATGATCCAAGATAAAGTGTCGGGCCCTTGAGTTTACAGGTTAATCTTATGCTTTTACTGGATTTATCCGATGCCATGGAGGTCAAAAATTCTTGTCTTCCTATACTGAAAATAGCATTAAAAGCTCACCACTTTTCATCCATATATCTTACCACCATACTTGTAGTACAATGCATGGAACTGATATTCATTTTTCTTGTAGTAAGTGGTGAATTTCAGTCTTAGTGGCAATACATGCAATTTCCATTCAGAAACATCTAAATGTCAGATGGAAATAAAATGATCTCAAAACCGTAATTGCACAGCTTAACTGTGTGTGTGTGTGTGTGTGTATGTGTGTATAGCTCCATTCATGTTTTTTGTTTTTTTCATCACACTGTTCTGATATTGGTACCAGCCCACAATGGACACTATCCAAAGCAGAAAATAAATTGCCTTAAACTTTGTACATTCGACTCAATTAAATGCCATTACATGTGTGTAACCAATAAAAGTTAATAGAAAGTGTGATTAACTCAGTGTGCAGTAGTGTACACTGACTGTGGTTGGAGTCTGACTGTGCTTCCACTGCAGTAAACTCAATTCAAGGTCACGATTTGCAGGCAGCGTTTGGAGGAATTTGGATGTGGGTTAAGAGTCTGAGCAGCAACTGCAAAGCAGGATTTATATATCTCTCTTCTTAGAAACGTATTGATAGTCAATTGATCAAACAAATTTCTTTTTTCTGGATCACTGCTTTCGTCCTTGGCTGACACGATAATCACACAGTCCCCAAACTTTCTTCCCTTTACTGCCTCAAAACCTCTCTTTACTAAATCTGACATTTCTGTTTTTACTTTATCCCACTGTACAGTACAGTACATAAATGCTTTGTGTTGTACTTCATACAAAAATGCTGCATTAATAATAACAAGAGCTACATAGGCTTCTGTTCTTCTCCTGGTGTTAAAATACTGTAAGTTAAGCAAAGTTCACGTAGGTGACAAAATATCACTTTATTCCACAAGTGTTGCATTAAATTCAATGAGTAAGTTGGGTGGAAATGAGGCTTACAAGAGCTTGAGCAGGAGACTTCCATGGAGCCAGAGTGCATTCAGTGTTAGTCTTTTTTTAGCTTTCTTTTCACGCCATTTCTCCTCCTAACTCGAACCATTCCACCTTGGCTGCCGGCTACTAGAGAACAGAGGTTGTTAATTGGCATATAGACTCACATGCACAGATGGAGGACCGGTGCACACACACAGAAAAGTGCACACAGGCATACACACACACACACACACACACACACACACACACACACACACACACACACACACAGAGCAGAATGATAATTGAAATCCTAAGTGTTGGGTATCCAGGAGTGAAAGCAGGAAGAAAGTCTTAAAATGCAGCTCTCCTGAGCATCCTAAAACACTTTTATTGACTTTTACTGTGTGTTTATCTGTGTGTGTGTGTGTGTGTGCGCGCGCGTGTACACATGAAAACATGCATATACATTTTTTAAATTTTTTTTCCTGCACAATGTGTTCTGGCATTGTTGCATGCACATGACACCATTTGGTTGTAAAATATGTACCAGAAGGGCTTGGTATTGTTTGAGGGCTAAAGAGAATGTTTCCCTGAGGATCATGGGCTTGACTGAGGAGGCTGGCAGAGCGGCTAAATTACAGACAACACTACACAGACCTCATCCCGGGGTGCAAAATCATTCTGAAAACAAATGATGTAGCAACATCTTACATTTTAAGAATGCACAAGCTTATGACTGCAGCCTTAAGGAAGTGGCCTAGAGTTCATTTATTAGAATATTAAGAGTGTTTTTCCTGCATGATGCCATTTTCTCCATTTTCCATGAGCAAAAAACTGTAACGTATCTCTCCAAAACAACAGCACATAACAATTTCTTAGGAGTACGCTGAGGCAGTTTGATCATATCTATACTAAATTTCAACAAACATGCAGGCACGCAAGTTGTCAATAGAAGCCATACTACACGCTTTCACAGATTTGCAGTTTCACACTCACGAACCCAGCAGGCTGAAATACTGTAGCTCCACCAATCACAGCGCAGAGGTTTTAGCTCTCACAGGGGGAGCCAGCCAATTAGAGAGACCAGTAATGCGGCCCATATGAGCAGGGGCTTCTGGGTAGTCCCAGCAGGTGTTGTGTTGATTATGATCTGACACTCTTGTCAGCTGCTAACTAGAAGCATACCTGATGCAGAGGAGTGAGTTCAACTCTTGATGTGATGCATTTAGGAGCTGAGTTACACTTGTCTTTTCAATGACGTCTGTTCATAAAGATTGTACACTTTGGGACCATGCAAGGCTTAGAGACAACAGTTTAGTAAACAAAGTCCAACTGTTATTCTTAAAAAGCTTCATGTATCTCAGTCCTTTACAATCAAGCATGTGTTTTTAGCAACTATGTTTGGTGAAATAAGGGTTAAAGCATCCTACTATCCCACTGTCATTGTGACTTTGGAGATCTGATCATAAAGACATGTTACGACATCCCACTTGGTCTCACGATGTCTTATGTTCATCTCCCGTGGCTGCGTTTAATTAAATGTGCTGCCACATCGCTTCTTCCTGCGCTGTCTCTCTGTTTACATTTTGTGTCCTACATGGTATCTGTAAACACTGCTCTCTCTGTTTTTTTTATGGAGGAGAAAACAAATGTCTGCTATCACTTCCATACAGCCGCAGTGATAACACGCATTGCTCTGGAGTTTATTTGCAAGAATATGAATTGTGTTTTATTTTCCACATGGGTTTCTACATGCGCTTTCCATTATACACAGAGCAAAATAACCTACCCGGTGGCTTTTGCCACACATGAAACAAGGAAATAATGAGTTTTTGTTTTGATACTGTTTTTCCATCTTTTCCCACACTATTGCAAGACTATGTAAAAAGATTTTACCTTATATGTCCTTATCTTTAATCTTCAGTTTAGTTAAATATATTCACCCACACCATGGAGACATTGTCATAAAAAATGCTTTGTTGTTTCACTTTTCTTTTTAAAAAATATGGACCGCAAATACATATCAGACTTTTTTTTGGTCAGACAATGCATTTTGTGAGTGGGAAATGATCATCACCACCATGACCATGCAAACAAAACCAATGACAGGTCAACAGTATTTCAACAGAGGGTGCCAAAATGCAGTTCTAGTAGCTGTAAAGACAGATATGCACCAGCATGGCCTTAAGGGAATAGTTCAACATTACAACCTGTTAATTTGCTTTCATGCTGAGTGTGATGCAAAGACCAAATACTACTCTCATGTCTGTATGGTAAATATAACCCAGTAGCTGGTTATCTTAGCCTAGCATATATTCTGGAAACAGGGGGAAACCAGTACCTCCAAAACTCACTAATTAACAGAAGTGTAAAAACGACATTGTGGTTGTATGCGGGGTTATGTGCAGCACTATCTCTCTCATCTCTCATCTCAAGCACAGTGACTTCCTGGAATCTTCACTGGTTGCCTGGCAACCTCCATGGTGATGACAAGACTCCACAAAGTCTTTATGCTAAGCTATGCTAACTGGCAGCTGGCCACAGCTTTAAATTCAAGGGGCAGACACGAGAGTGGTGTTGATCTTTGCATGTAACCTTCAGCAAGAAAGCAAATAAGTTAAATGTCAAACTATTCCTTTAACAAAGAAACAGCATTTGGGGACCATTGTGTTTCCCTTATGAAGGTTTTCTCTTTAGTCAAGTTTCCATCCAAATTGAACGGAAATTTTAACCAAATTCCAGAAGATCTAAAATTCCCATGAAAACAGATGGATGGAAACTGACTTCATCATAGTTAATTGGAACATAAAGATGTAATCATTAAAGATACAATACACAGTTTTCAATACACAAGTAAAGGCAACTGGATATTGATGTAAAAATAAATGGATGTATTTTAAGGCATATAGTCATTTTCATTGTGACTATATATAGCACAGCTCAGGTATAAGCATAATAATGGTGATTCAGGAAAAACAGCATACTCTTACAGGTTACCAATCCATACATTATCAGAAATTTCTATATTTCTGATTTATATGTAAGCAATATTTTACACTCATAAACACTAGTAGGCTACTTTCTCTGTGCTTCTCTGATATATGTTTGGACATGGAAATGCTATCACTTACACTCTGCTCCTGCAAACATCAATAGAAGATGTTATCCTGTGGCTGTCCTCCCACAGCACAGATAACAAAACAATAACCTGCTGCATTGTAAAATGTATTTTTAGTAGTTTAGTAGGTAAAAAATACCTTTTTTAAAAAGTGTATGTGGATTTTATACGTGTGCGTGTATTGGTGCTGTTTTATCAACTGAGAAAGATGTAAAAACTTTTGGAAACTTTCAATATAAAATATTCAAATCTGAAATATGAATCTATCTCTGGAATATTTGATGACTATGTACTGTTTCAGTGAACGAAAAAAAAAAAACACAAACAAGCTGCAGTGACATGTTGTTTTCCCTCAACAGCAGCCCAAAGTTCTATCTATAAACAACTTCACAATACATTTAAAATGGCCCTTATCGCTAACCAAGGCCATATGATGCCACTGGGGAGGTAAATCTTGACTGCCTGGTGGTTTCATCTGAGGGAAGTTCGTTAAAGTCATATATCCATGACATGATAGTCAGCCCTCTAGCTGTGGTCGAAATCAAACACTCCCATCTTATCTCCACTTAAAGACCCCCTCCCCTCACCTCTTTACTTTGATCCTTTTTGATCTGAAGGGCAAGTAAATTGAGGTGAATAAGAGACTGAGGGGACTTGGTTAAGCTAAAAAGGTTAGTTGAAATAAAACAGAATGAAAAGGGTGCATGGTTATTTATGATCAATATATACTTATTGTACCTACGTTACACCTGTGTGGTAGGTTTAGACAGACAGTGCCACTGTTGGACATTAAGAGCTTTCATTCCCACGTTCCTATAGATACAAAGACACTTGAGAGGGACACTAAACCTGATACCGCCCACTCATTAGAAATCACTGTTTTTTAACAGGTAAATTCCTGGAATGTAAAGGTTAATGTCTGAGGCTCAATTTTAGGATTTTAGGTTTTTTTCAGTTACTCCATGCACCAGAGATTATTAAGACTGAATAATGGTGCTGCTGCAGGGCAGGCACTCTCAAATACAGTATATTAACAGCCTACTGTATTTGACACCCTAAAGGATAGATTCCTCTCATAGTTTAAAGAGCCAGCAGAGACATTTTGTTTTGTTGCTTACCCCCATTTCTGTACATAACTGCCTGAATATGATTAAATATGGCATCACATGAAGTTATACCATAGCCACTGAAAATGCACGTTTCTTTTTGGGTGACAGATGTTTTCTTAAAACTGTATATTGGGACACCTCACACACAGTTCCAGTCAGCACTTTTTCTGCTGTTTTAAATCCCGATTTTCTTTTCACTTAACAGGTAACCATAGCAACAGTACTTATGACTGTATATACTCCACACTAAATTAACAGTTAGCTTTACTGTAGCTTATATATTAAATGGATGACAATTTGAATGCAACCAAATCTTTTATTTATTTGGTATGTGGCCATGGTATAAGAACAATAAAGCACTCTGTGGTGGAAATGTCACTTCTTCACCTCCACTCCATCCAATAATGTATATTAAGGCAGTCAATAAGGTGTGTTTATGCTTACATACTTACAATTGCAACCGCAAGTATTGTAGTTAAGTATTGGCAGCAGAAAAGTGTTTAGTCATCTAAAACATCAGCAAAGAAATGTCCTACATTTAACAATGATACAGTAATGGGTATTTCTGCAGACAGTAGCCTCAATAGACCAGAATGTAATGTAGCAATGTTTGGATGGAATCACAGGAATCTCACACAGAAATGAGTTACCTCATTATATTTACATTCTGTTAGGTCTGTTTGTGAATGCAAGGATGTGTTGTTGAAAGTCATTCTGGGAAGTATTAGTCACTGACTAAATTTAAACTTGATGATCTATCTTAAAGAGGTACTCCAGTGATTTAGTATTGAACTTCATAAATGTATGACTCACAAGAGACAGCTTAAAAAAAGAATGGTCAAAATCTATATCTATATCCCAAATTTTAGTCCCCGGTGTGTGTCAAGCAACCCTGGATCCAACATTTCCCGTAATACAGTCACATTTCTCACATTGCTTAGTTTCCACTGCCTGGTAAATGCCCCACGTCTTTCAAACTCTGCACCCCAGTTTGTTTTAAATACATGTGTAGTTTCCATGCCCAAGGTGAGATAACCCTGCTGACATCATCAGGGTTGTGTTTCAGACATTAGAAAGCTCCTCCAGAGCCACAGAAGACATTGTAGACCTTGTTTCACAGGCTGAGTTGTCGTACTCCCCTTTGTGAGCAAACTGAACTTCATGAGTAAAATCCTTTTAAAATAACTCCTGGAATGCTTGGAATATCATAAATGGAGGATATCTAACAGTTAAAGAGTATCCAGGGGTGTTTGAGGTCTGTAAATTTTAAATGGAGAGCCACTTTGGTCTCATTCACCAAACAGGATAGGTCTACAGTACATAGCTGCATGGTACAGTTAGTGCATTCTTTGATTTAGCTAAATGGTAGGTGAAATAACACTGAAATGAAACTATTCTTCATTTTTATTGGGGAACCGCAGAGTTTCCTTCAAGGATCTCTGATGGGTCCCCAGTCTCCACTCTGACAGTCACTACAGCAGAAGGATGAAACACATCCACCAGATGTGGCAGGATCACACTCTACTGGCAGTTTTATCCACACTGATGAATCTAACAGCCATAAAAGGGTCAATGCTTTGTGTTAGGTTATCAACACATAGGGTAGGACTGATGGTTTTGTTCTACCAGGATCCTGGATTATACCCTAACTGAGTACAGGTGGGATTTCAGCACACAGACGCATGTGACAGCAAGATAAACACACGTTTAAATACAAAAATGAGGAGTTACACACAGGCCGTAGAGGGTGAGGTGGCATTTTAAGCACATGCATACACATCTACCTTTGCTTTCACACCACATCTGAAAGTAATTCTGGGCCTGTATGTGTGTGTGCGGTGGGAGGCCTGCCGGATTCCAGGGCGACCCCCCTCACCAGGATGGCGGAGGAAAGGGGAAGGAATGGAGGGCGGGTGGTGGTGGTGGGGAGGGTAGAGGTAGGTAAGCGTTTTGGGAAACGTGGAGGGAACAGCAATTAAAATCCCCTTTTCTCCGTCCTTTTGATGGAATTCCCGGCGGAGTCGACTCAAAGCGGGATTAATCACCAACCCTCATCCCCCTGAAACCTACATCCCTCACTGCCTCTTTCTTTTCTCCTTCTTCCCTCTCTTTCTTTCTTTCTTTCTTTCTTTCTTTCTTTCTTTCTTTCCAAGTGTGTGTCATTTCCTCATTAATATCCTGGGAAAGGAAATCGAGAGCCCGGGCAAAGCAACGTAAACTTTTTTTTCTTTTCTCTACTCTGAGCTTAAATAATTCTAACAAATGTTTAGTTGAAACTGTAATGACCCGACCTCTCTCTGCTCGCTTCAGTAAACTAATGCAAGGATTATCACAAGATCTGGCCTTAATAGACTTTCATAGCAAAGTTTACAGTGTCGTCTTAAACTTCACAATGATTTGTGTGTGTGAGGGTGTGTGTATATGTGATAATGACTTGTGTGCTCACACATGGGCATGGGCCAACCCCCTTGACTCTTTCCCTTGTAGCTGAATGGCCTTGTTATCAGTGTAAGCCATGCATTGTATTAAAACCTGTAATTTAGTTTACATTGTGCTTGGGAAAGCAGTAAATTACATGGGTTTCTGCTCAAAATGAATAGCCGACCGCTCCACAGTTGAGACAAATGTCTTTGCTTTTGCTACTTGAGGCAGAATTTTTTGCTAACAGTGCTCTGAAACATATAATTTTGTCCCAAACTCCTGGCTTTTAAAAGCAAAGTACAGTGAAATCTAATAAGCCACTTTCAAAAGGGGTTTTTCTACTGCTCTGTCAAATGAATGCTCGTTATTTAGCTTTTCCCACTCACTTTTGGATAACGTTTCTACTTTCTGCCCCTTTCACACTCATTCCTCTCCATCTGTCTTTCACTCTCTCTAAAACAAACATCCCAATAACCCTCAGGAAAACACTGTTTGGATGTGCATCCATTTCATCACTTCCATTAATTGAGTCTGTGACTCACAGACTTCTATTGATGTTTAATGGTATCAGTCATCTAGTTTTGGCATGAGAAGAAGAGACTGTGTTATTACGCAGCTTTAGTTTCTTAATAACTTGCACATTGAGAAACAACATTTTCATTCCGGGAACACAATGGAGTGTGTACACATTCTAAACTGTTACTCACTCTCTCTCTCTCTCTCTCTCTCTCGATATTCATTATTAATGTAGGTATAAACTCAAAGATTTTGACTTTGTTTCCAGTAAAGACTTACATACATGTTAGAGTTTTCCAGTAGTGTGTGAATCATTTTGGGATTAAACGGATCATCTTCTGGAATGTGAGTTTCAAAGATCAGACCATCAGCACCACTCAATAAAAACAAGTGCTTCCTTCCTGTGATCGCTTGTTAAAAAGGGGCAAATCCAAGTGTGGTGTGTGTGTGTGTGTGTCCACTCTCCTGGTGTTAATTTGATAGACTGTTGAAGGGAACTGAAAAGATCTGTAAAATGGAAAAAAGGAGAGACTGTTTTTAAATGTATAACAATATTTATCAGTATAGGAACACAGGAAAGTTTAACCTCTCATTTGAATCTCCTGAAACAATCTGAAGAACAAGGTTTTGATGGGGAAGGCTGAGTTGTGCAATAGCAAGCCTAAAGAAAGAATCACAAAAATATTTAAAGAGAAACATCAACGACTGATTGGTTCACAAACGTGAGGAGGGGAAAAAAGATTAGCCAGAAATAATAACTTAAGAGTTTGTGAATGGGTGGAGCTGTGTCAGTGTGAGAAAGCGGAAAAGATGGAGAAGCTAGAAATTAAGATTGGGGTGGTAAGAAATAACAGAAATTCACCAATAGACGAATAAAGGTAAAACACTGAAGCCACAGAGAGACATTGGTGTTATCTTATATGGTCATCCAACATTTCTGAGGGGTAAAATTCATGCCAATGTTTCTGCAATGTTAAACTTAAATATATATTTTACATTTTGTCTGTTTGAGATTTATTGACTACTTGGAAGTTCAAATACAGCTGCCTGTGGTGTGTGCAGCTCATTGACATTAATTTGTTATAATTGTCATTATTACTTGTGTACATGACATTTTTTTTTATCCATGAAATTTGTTCTTCAGAGGATCAATCCTTTTTACTTTGGATACTCAGTGAGCTTTCCAGTAGTGCCACTCTTTGGTCGCAACATTTTACCACAGGATATAATAGTGACAATGAGATATGAGGTGGCGATTCATGGGCTCCTGAGGATGAACCCAAATGATTTTGATGGTCCTTCGATCTTTCATCTATCACTCTCAAGCCAAAAACTTAATATCACAAAATCTAATGGTGAGAATTTGTAATTACCCCAGAGTCCATTTTGGTCCATACATGATAATTTCTTTAGCACCTCCTTTTCTTTTTCTTTCCTAAAAAGAAGAGCGATACTCATGTATCAACACTCATTCCACTACTTGCTGTTTTAAGAAACTGTAAAAGCTTTTGGATGAAGGACAGTGCCATCCTCCTTTGAACTGTAAAGCTACTCTAGCACATTTCCACCAAAATATGACAAGACAAAGCCTGTAGATGTTGTCAATCTTCCAGCGATGGCCTCTGTTCCCGTGCAGAATTGAGTGTTTATTGAGGCTTGCTGTGTTTTTGGCACATCCCATATATTTGCAAGACTCTGGGTTTGACCTTTGGCACAAGGCTAACTCCCTCTGCCCCCCATATTTCCTGTCTATATCCAGGAATTATTACATAAAATAAAGCAAAATCTCTCAAAAAAAGAATAACAAATGACTATGAAAGAGTGCTGCTGTATCTATATACTGCAAACTCTTTCAAGCTGCTCCAAAACCCCTTAAATCTCCAGTCATGAGAACTTACTCCAGCCTCACTCACTGCCTCAATTGTCTCTCATTTACTTTCTCAACTGTGCTCTATCCTCCTCATCCTCCCACCCCTCCGTCAATCCTCCCATCCATCCACTGTACAATCCCCTCAGATGCTTAAAATCCTCCCTCCCTTATTCTTTCCTGCTGTGTTCTATATTTTTTATCTTTATTTTGCTTTATCTGATCACTGCTATCCCCCTTTCAATCTCCTTTATCCCCTCCTCCTCACTCCTTCCATCCCTCCATCCACGCTTCCAATCCTACCGAAGCCTTTCTACCTCTCGCTTTCAATCCAATTCATCACCTTGTTTCATCCTTAGCCCGTGGCCTCCCATCTGGACATTTTGTCTCTTTTTTATCCATCCATCCGTCTCTCTATCAAGTTAAGTCTAATATAATTTATTTCTAAAGCTTCATCAACAACATTGCTTTGTGAAAATTGTTTTACAGATGAAGAATATATTTATATTTTCATTCATCCATCCATCCGTCCTTCCTTCAATCTCTCCATCCATCTCTTCATTCATCCATCCACATCTCCTCGTTGTTTCACACAAAATATTTCCCCGCCTCAATGAGTGCAGGTGCTTTCCATTACATCCACACATCCACACATGTACATACAGTTTGTGCACACACACACAAACTTTGAAGTACAAGGCTTCATCAGACCCAAACCGCAGGAAGGGAGATGATGGATCAGAGATAAGCTAGCAGCGTGGAGCCGTGCATGTTCACTTGTGTGTGTGTCCTGCCATGGGAGCTTGACTCCTGGTGAGTTGGTGTTGCCTGTTACCAGCAGGCTGGTGGCTTTGATGTTATGACTTCAGTGTCTCGGGCTAGCTGGAGTAAAAAACTGTGGAAATTACAGTATAGCTACAGTAGATTTATTTCATTAGAGCTCAGTCAGTCTCATGTTTTCAAACAAACTGAAATTAAGCTGATTTTTAGGAGGCCTGATAACCCAGATATAATGTAAACCCTGTGTGATTTAATTCATGATTTCAGTGAAAGCTGCACCAATTGTGGCTCCAATCAAAACCTAAATCCTGGAGATATTAGTATCTATAATGGTGGAAGACTTTTTTTGCCCTCACAGACTAGATGATTACACCAAAATGGAGTATCATGTTGAACAATGTCACAATCTTAGAGGATCCTCTACTTTAAGACTGTTGGGACAGGTCCAAGTCAAGCCTCAAGTCCTTAAGGACAAGTAACAAGTGTAGTCTCTCAGGTATCTGACCAGTAAAACTGCAATGCATTTGAACATTTTCCTTTCAAAACTGTGTCAATGGTGTTTTTACACAGTCCTTTTAATGTATTAGTCCGATAATCCTCTGTGACCATGCAAGGCAGGAGGTTGAGCAGGTCATACATTGATGAAAAGGTTGGTGGTTCGATCTCCAGCTCCTCCTGTCCACATGTCAAATTATCATTGAGCAATACACTCAGTTGCTCTTGATGACCAGGCCAGAGTGTGTGCATGAGTGAATGAGAGGCACATTGTGAAGCCCTCTGGTACAAAAGCGTTACATAAATGTAGTCCATTTACCAAGTCTCAAGTCTACAGCTCTGTTGTAGAGCCGTGTAAAAATGTGCTGTACACTTTGCAACAAAAGTTGGAGGTGATCAAGATTTATCAGGAAAAAGTTACAGTTACATTCATTCCAAGGGTTTTTAATGTTAAGAACTGCAAATGGTAAATGGCGCTTTTCAACCTTAACGGTCCCCAAAGCACTTTACGGATTGATGTTATTCACCCATTCACACACCGATGACGATGGAGCTGCCATGCAAGGTGCTGGCCTCCATCAGGGGCAACTTAAGGTTCAGTGTCTTGCCCAAGGACACTTCAACATGTGGACAGTTGGAGCTGGGGATCGAACCGCCAACCCTGGGATTAGCCTGTTAAGCCCTAGGGTGCTGGAAGGTGTGGTTTGCCTAAACAGATATACCCAAAATAAATCAAGAGTAGCTCCACAACTATCAGGTCTATGTGCATGAGCTTGATCTCTACGGATAGGTAAGACCTCAGAAAATGTATTCCCAGTGTCAGTGACATTGTGACAGTTACTATGCCTGAGTAAACTGTGATGAACCAAAGGAGAAATTTTAATTTTTATCCTCACCTAATCAATGGAAAGAGTAGCTTCTCTAGTTTCATACAACACCCAACATGGCAGAGTGGAGCGAGAGGATTACCTATACTGTTGTGTTTCATTTCGACTGTCCCTTATATTTACAGCGCTTTTATTTTGTAACTAAAATATTGAAATTATTGCCAAACAAACATAGTTTGGACAAAGTACACTTGGAGTGTTGTTTTTGTAGCGTTACGGCCTCATCTTTTGGAAACATTCAGAAAAAAATACCATCACAGCATTTTATTAACTTTTTACAGGTAGTAAAGAGATTAATGGATGACCAACTCTACCTCCTGAGCCATAGCTGCCCTACATATCTGAATTATTAATGTAATGTCATCATATTATTGCTGTTGGTAAGTGCTGGTTTTAGAATAAACCTATGATCACCACATGTCACAGGTACTCTGATTGTCCTGTTGGATTTTCAGACTGGGATAAACAAATGTGGTGTAAAACTGCCTGATAAATATCTGCTGCAGCAGAAAGTGACCCTGGCGCTGCCCCATTCTCTTCTACTGGAATTGCTGGGGGGCATAGCCACAGAGGAACAAGGGTCACACATCAAACACATACACACAAACACACACGCCTGGGAGCTGCCCAGTTCAAGTGTAATCTTGTAGAATTGACCACGGAGCAGCTCCTCTGGAGCAGCTCCTCTGGAGCAGCTGGGGGGGTTCACTGTTTTTCTTTAGAGCAATGAGTTTTTGTTGAGGGAGCAGAGAAGGGCAATGCTTGTTGTTATGAAGGAGAAGAGAGCATGTCTTGTACATTTCCTTTTCCTACATCTCTGTCCCTCACCTGACTGCTTCTGCCTAGGGTTTGACAGTCAGTTATGGGATTCAGAATTATAACTTTCTGTTTTTACACTCTCTACTCTGTCCAGAAGGCAGCTCTGGGTTTTTTGCTTTTTCCCTCCCCTCTGTCATTCATACTTCACCCTCTGTAAACTGTTTCCTCTGTAAATCTTTTGTGTTTTTCTTTCTCTTTTTCTCTCATCTCATGTCTGTCCATCTAGTCCTTTGTATCTTTCATACTCATAATATGAAAAGAGTTGTCCTAGCTTTGTTTAACATGTGCTTAGTAATAGGTTTCTCAGTAATATGTTCAGTGTTGTTATGGTATTAACATTGTTGTTAAGTATTAACATGGAAATAAAAGCTTGACAGAACCCCATGCATTCAGGTATGCACGTCTCATACCAGGCTGAAGAGCTGCATGTTTGTAATCATATCTTCATAAATGGAGCAGATAGCATCACAGGCAAAGAACTGGGGGTGGAAATGAGATGCTGATAGGGTAATAGCATTACCATAGATCCTGTAACACACACACACACACACACACACACACACACACACGCACATACATGCAGACACACACACATCTGTGATGGCATTCCCTTGGTGGATCAGGTAACATGGTGTAAATTAGCAAGTGATCCATGCTGGCAGTTAAACAGGACAAAGTCGGCTCAAATTTGTGTCAAAGCATTTTACAAGTGCCCAGTTTCATTAAAGGTTTCTCTGCAGCAAAACCTTTTCCTCTATTATGATACAATTTTGATACTGATCTATAAAACAAAATCATTTGTCCAACCTTGCCCATAAGCATCTTTTTCCCATGATGGAATCTGAACATTAAATTAAAATTATTTTTTAATACTGTAAATTATTAAGATCCTCTGATAAGAATCTGATATTTTTGAAACTCTGAGATTGATATTAGTACCAAACTAAATGCTTTTGCAATGTTTTCGTAATATGAAGACCTAATTTTAGCTTTTGCTGCTAAATTAAGTTAAGACAGAAGTATAGTTTCCCTTGTAACACGCCCACATATGTGTGCACAAACACACACGCACACAAACACACAGTCCTTTGCTTTGGCATGGCTTTTATATCCGGCCGCGTTTTACATCTGTTTTGATTGGCCTTCAGAGCAGAGACAGCCGGGTTTGGAGGTGGCGAAGAGGAATGTGTCCACATGCGCGCACACACACACACACACACCGATTTATTTTCGCATCACTTTCATATCTCTAAAAACACTCTCCTCGCACCTCACAAAAACAGACCCTATCTTTCTCTTTTCCTGTGTCACACTCATGCAGACTAAAACACATCCGTCACATCTTAAACTAAAACACACACACACACACACAGACACACACACACACACACGCACACACAGGCACATTGCAGGCAGGAATGTGTTGTTGTTACAGTGGAGCTGCTCAGTACTCAGCACCTCCACACTGATAAGACTTCAGCTATCTGATAGAGAAGAATGTAGACAGACAGACAGAAAGGAAAGTGCATAGATTGAAGAAGGGAGGACAGACAGGGCGAGACAGACAGGAAGTTAAAGGACAGGACAGGACAGAGGGATAAAAAGGCAGATACGTTTATTTAGATTTCACACTTTGAACTCACGAACCGTTTTTTCATGAACTTTTCCAGTAAAGTCAGTCATTTTCCCCGTTAACACCTGAGCTACTGTGTGTGTGTGAGATTTCTGTGTGTGCACAATTAAAGTTGTGACTTTCAGATATTTTTGAAGAGTCTCAGATTTCCCACTCAGATTTACCACAGTTGCAGGACAAAATGCAGAATGCATTAGTGAATGAAACTGGTAAACCCAGATTCTCTTGTGTTTGACAACATTTTCTCAGATAGGTTTATGGCAACATTTTTAGAATCATATCCCATACAAAAAGTTGCTACCCCATTTTCAAAACATTGATGAATTCATATATTTGCTGTGACATGTTTTGAGTTAAGATTAAGTCAAAAATGTCTAGTCTTTGTACACACTTAACCATCATTTATTTGATCACAAATAAGGGCAAACTGCCTATTAAAGCTGATTCTTTTTGTAAAAATCTGGAATTTGGGGACTTTTACTCACTTTTATGTTGCAAACTTGGAAATTTCACAATATCACGAGAGGGGAAATCAAATCATCTTTGCTGAAACATCGATTCTGGTTGCCTTTAACACATGACCCAGAGACAGAAAATCCACGTGTGAGATCTGTATTGTAAAACAAAAATAAACATTACAAATGAAGAGAAAAAGAAGACAAAGAGAGAAGACAACAGTTGTAAAAATCTTGTGTCAAGACTTTGTTTTTGGACCAGGCAGCTCAGTGGTTCTCTGGTTATTTATAGGCCTTATTAGACTTCTAGACTTCAGTCTCGAGTCTCCTTCCCTGCCTCCTTTTACAATTTATCCTTTCATCCCTCCTTCCTCCTCTCCCTCCATTTGTATCATGACCTTTGCCTGTTCCTTGTTAGGGAGGAAAAGGAAGAGGTTAACCTCTGCACTGAATACACGCACACACGCACACACACACACACACACACATGCACACGCACACACACATGCATACAATTTCAGTGCCCTACAGCCTTTACTAAGGTTCCCCATGGAGTGTAGGTCTACAAATCTAGATCTAGATAGTTAGCTTCAAATGAACAGAAGACGACTCTCTTCTTATTGAACTATGTTGGGTTAATTGAGGGCAGTGGACAATGATATCAAATACAGTATATTACATATATTTCTCACATACATAAATAGATCATTGGCTATAACAGACTTTGGTGCAGCTTCCATTAAGGCACTGCTAGATTTATTCTAGTTATCACCACACTTAAAACACATCTTGTATAACTATTATGACATCTTTGGGACTAATTTGAAGATATTTGAAGGAAGAGTATACTGCCAGTGGTGAGTGACACACACATAAACACACTAAAATAGAGTCAAATAGAGCCACACACTCTGTTTTTTATTATCAAGAACCCTGTGTGTGTCTGTGTTTGTGTGTGTTTAGCAGGTTTTTCTAGCGATTGGGGCTACTACTGCCAGTGTGAACAGAAGTGTTTTACTTTACTTTACTCTGCCGCTCAGAACAACTTTTAAATATCTCTCTTTCTCACTCTCTCTTTGTCTGCCGTTCTCTCTTTTATCTCCCTCAGACTCTAAACCATTCACTGAAACTACATTTAAAGATTGACATCTACATTTTTATTGATTCAACTGTCAAAACATGAACAAAACTGCCAAAAAAATACAAGAAATAACTTTTATTTAAATCCTTGAGCGACACTTTCACTGTTTATGATGCAAGGAAATGGAAGAAAGAAAGAGTGTCCAGATAATGAAATAGTAAGTAATTAAACTGGCCGTTACACACAAACGCACACACAGCTCACAGAGACCTGTTTCCTGTCTTACTGTCTGCAGATAAACGCTGTTGTGTCTGTCAGTAAATAGCTTAGAGCTGTGGTACAACACAAGCCTTAAAACACTCACACTCACACACACAAAGGGTCAGCAGTGCAGATGTGCTGCTGCCCAATCAGTAGTTTAATCACAGAGGTTAGAGTTTAATGAGTTATTATTACTGAACCCTAAATCACACAAACACATGGCTGCACAGCCATTATACACTGTATGTATGTGTTCAAGACCTGCAGCAAGTAACAAATAGCTTTACAGAACTGTATTGCGTGGCTTTCTGAACTGTTTCCAGGTCTTTAAAGCTGTGTGTCTGATTAGACGGACAAGGCAGGGATGTTAAATGGTCAGTTCACCCAAATCACATGTGGCATATGCAGGTATTTTTAGGTTTTTATTTATCAAGGTTTTCAGATAAAACCGAAAATTGTCCACAGAAAGATCTAGAGATTATCCTGAGTAACTAAGAAAGAAAGAAAGAAGGGAAGGAAAAAAGAAAGATCTTTCCATGTACATCTTTGTAACTCATATCACACTGTAACAGATGATTTTAGGAAGTTTTCTTTCAGTATTTTCAGTAGAGTGAGACACACTTTAAGAGTATCACTAACTGCGTCTGTCCACAGACATTTGGATCTGCCTGGGCAAAATAAGCCTTCGAACACACCACCAGGCTGCCAGTTTGGTGGTGTGTGTGTGTGTGTGTGTGTGTGTGTCTTTGTGTGAGCGTGTGTGTCAGTGTGATATTCTAGTAAATTAGCCCATCAATCAAATGCAACATGGGAAGCAGCAAGAGGAAAAAATATCCTCGCAAGGAAACAAAGCCGCTGGAGCAACATATGGCATTATTTAACTGCCCATTCAGAAACACAAGTGTGTGTCTGTGTGTGTTTGTGTGTACTCGCAGTACTGTGCTTGAGAAAAGCACTGTGCATTATTTAACTCTTGAGTTGTGGACTTTCAGGGGACAGGGGTTTATTAGAGACCTGGGAACCTTTTTGACCTGTCAATGTTAAGAGTTCATTCAGTAAAATGATTAGAGTTACTACTAAGTGAAATTGGGCTAGTTAGACCAGAGACTTTAAATTAGGACTAAAGTTGGTCTGGTGGGATCAAGGTTGACTTGAGTTAGACGTACAGGTCTAAAATAAAGGGCAAAATTCCAGAATAGAGAAGGACTAATTGGATTAAAATTTAAAGTTAAAGGTCACTTTTTAAAAGAACTGTTGTTTTCCTATTGTACAGTGTGCCTGCCACATGCTCCTGTCTTGAGGATTTCCTGGTGTTTTTTAGGTGAGCATAAAATCTCAAAGCGTGTATCAAGTGTTTTAAGCAGTTTTGGCTGACACAGTTTGCCTGATAAGTTGGAAGCCTAGGAGTTACACCTGTTGGACTATAATGCCAGCAAAACGCAAGACTTAAATATGTGTTTGAAGATGAAATAATTAAATAAGTAAATTTAGACTAGTTGGCCTAGAATGAGAGCTTAAGTAAGGACTAAAGTTTGTGTAGTTATATGAGAAGGAGGATAAAGAAAGGGATGTTACTGGTCAGGGTTTTCGCCAAAAAAAAGCTTCAAATGTGGCCCGTCGTCATTACACATAAGCATAATTATGTGTGTATGTGTTCAAAGCGACATGGAGATGTTGTGATAGCCCCCTTTAAAAGTTGGCTTTCCTTTCTCTCACTCTGTCTCTGTCTCTCTCTCTCACACACACACACGGAGGAAGTGCGTACACAGTGTATGGGGAGATAATAGCTTTGCAGGGGCCACAGTAGAGCTTAGCCAAAGATCTGTCTGGCTAAAAGATCCATTAAACCACAGACACACACACACACACACACACACACACACACACACACACACACGTACTGTATGAGGACATACTTCATCACTGACATACAAAAAATACAAAATTAAGCAAACAGACACCTATACTAATACCAGTACAAAGCCTCAAGAACACACACACACACAGAGTTGCCAGCATACGCGCACACAGCTGTATAGCGTGAACCATTAATGTGCCATCAGATATCAGACCATTTAAATGGATGAGGCCCAGTGTGAAGAGAAGGCCAAACTTTCCACCAATTATTCTCTAACCTGCCCGTTGCTGGCATGGAGGGAGAGCGTGGAAGTGGAAGAGGAGGAGGGACAGAGAGAAGAAGAGGGAGATGAGAAGCAGGAACTATGAGAGTTATAGGGAGGAAGACAAAAACAGAGGTCTCCGTAACACCAACATTATTGCAACAAAATTTTAAACCACAGTTAATTTATTTCAGTATAATCACTGCAATTAGTGGATTTGCACTCAAAAGCAAAGTTAATTTGTGTAGTGCTTTGCGTATAGTGTGTAACTTTGAACTGACCTACGAATTCATATAGTCCTGACAGAACAGAGAGAACCAGAGAGTCAAATATGGAGGAAGCTAAAAGGGCTGGTACTCTTTTGAAAAAAATAAGTTAGAACAAATTAGAACTAATGTGTGATTTGTTCAAATTAAATGGAACCCAAACCATGCAGCCAAATCATTAATGAACGTTGCTCTGTTAAGCTAATGTCACTGTAAGTCAGTTGCATTTTACAACGTGGACAGAACAACCTTTCCTTTTTATCCACGATTTTTCCATCCCTGGTGTTGAACCCAAATTTCTCCTGCACATTATTTCTCTGATTGGTTTGGTATCATGATTATGCATTTGGCATGGCTCGCTAGTTCTTTCTCCATGTTGTATTAGCGACGAGACTAGTTTACTGAAATTTGCTCAAATCAAATGAAATGGTGATGATATGTCAATGCTGTGTTTACAATGTGTTTCTGCTGCCCCAGAGTAGCCACAAAAATCAGTTATTGCAGGTTTAAGGTTAGTAAAACATCGCCATCAAAGTAAGATATTAATTTTAAGTAACTGATGTTTTAATTTAACATAAATTGTTAGCCATTCCACAAAACGAGCACATTACATCCTGCATTGGCACAGAACGCTGGCATTGGATGTGAAACGTGTCCTCCATTTTTGTCTAATATAAATGTAATTCCTAGGGAGACTGGGCTGGAATATGTCTTTGTCTTCTGCATGTGTGAGAGAGACTTGGTCAACAGAGAGGAAATTCTGTGTGACAGCATGATATTTGTTACCTTTGTGTGTGTGTGTGTGTGTGTGTGTGTGTGTGTGTGTGTGTGTGTGTGTGTGTGTGTGAGAGCAGTGAAGCGTGAAGCTGTTACTTCGGTCACTAGCCCGGTCCTGCACCACAGAAAGATGCTAATTATTAGCACACTGTCTCTCAGCTCATAAAAATACAGAGACTGGGACAAGAGAAATAAAGAGGGAATTACATAGAAAGAAAGATGATGGGATAATGGGAAAGAAGAGAGAAATACAAGGAGAATGTGTTGATGACAGGAAGAGAAAGAGGTTTGATAGATTCAAAGCAGAGAGAGAATGTGATGGAGGGTTGAAAAGTGCACCCGAGGGATGGCAAGAGAAAGAGTGAGGAAAGAAAGAAAGAAGAGGGGGAAAGAGTGGCAGTAGTTATGTGGTGTGAGACGTTCAGCATTAGCCAACTCTGTTCACTTCACAAATGCTTAATGTCTCATTTTGTAAAGGACTTGGTTGTTTTTTCCGCTTAATTCACTAAAATACAGTGGAGACTACGGGAGAAAATGCTCAAGAAGGGATCATGAATCAAAGGTCCTGAGCAAGATTTCAAACCCTCGACCTCAAAAGTTAATGACATGCATCTTATCCCAATGAGCCCAAACAAAGAGAGTGGTTTCATACACTCATAAGCGGTGGTTTGTGTAAGGAAAAAGGATGATCACTCCTTCAATTTTAGTGTTTCAGTGTGTTGTTTTTGTGGTGGTGCAATTTTTTTTTCATTATTTGTTTGCCCAAACTCTCATTTATTTCAGAGATGGGACTTTTCCAATAGACTACTTTTTTTTTTTTTAGAAACATGTCTCCTAACCTCAAGGAAGGAATTGCTTGTCACTATTTAATTTTTCTCCATTTTAGCCAATTTGTAAATCATGTTTGCTACATTTGAAATCACCCAAAAATATAAAAATGACATGCATATTATTGTTTAGAAATATTAGACTTTCCTATCAGCTAAATTAAGTCACTGAGGGAAACTGGGATTCTGCCTGTATGCATCAGCAGAAGTGACATGTAGTTGTTTTTGGCAAAATGACTAAAAAAAATAAAATTTAAATGGTAGCTTGGATAACTGGCTAATGCAGGCATGTCCAAAGTCCGGCCCGCGGGCCAATCACGGCCCGCTGTCAGATTTCATACGGCCTGCAGCTTCAGTCTTATAATGTGTTATTTATTGCTCGCTAGCTCTGTCAGAATAAATAAATCATAAAACTTTAAAAATGTAATTCCTCCTTTCACCACACGGTGGCAACACCATTCTAATGCTATCTGGCTCTGCATCCATGCCGCAAACCCTTCTCCACTCATTTCTGCCATGGCGACTGCAAAGGAAAAGAGAAAAGTTGACAGTGAGGGTCGCCGCTTTCAGGAGCGGTGGCAATTACAATACTTCTTTACTGAAAATCGAGGCAATTGTGTTTGTCTAATTTGTAAAGAGATGGTTGCCTTGTTTAAGGATTTCAACGTAAAGAGACACTACGAGACTAAACATGCTACAACAGGGAGTGACCGCGCTGAAAAAGTGAAGCAATTCCAAGCTGCTCTGGCATCGCAACAGCGATTCTTCACGCGGGCCTGTGAGTCAAAGGAAAATATCACCAAAGCCAGCTACAAAGTGGCCATGTTAATAGCTAAACATGGCAAACCTTTTACTGAAGGTACGTTTATCAAAGACTGTGTCATGAAAATAGTGGAGAACATTTTCCCCGAGAAGAAGCAAGAATTTATGAATGTTACACCTGTCACTATTAACAGTGAAAAGCCTAAAGCACACTAATGCACTTGGACTTATGGCACTTATTTTTCTAAACTCTTGAATAAGATTTTTTATAACTGTTGATGTTATGTACCTGTAGATGTGACACCAACTGTGTATTTTCATGTAACTTTTGTGATAAAAAAATGTCAGAAGGAACTATTGGCCCCTGGGCATCTTCACTTTATCAAATTTGGCCCTCTTTGCAAAAAGTTTGGACACCCCTGGGCTAATGGAACAGACTCCCCCAGTGAAAATGTGTTAATTAGGATTAAACTCCAAAGAGAAAGATGTAGGTCTGTGTCAAGTCCTCATGAACGGTGCTGAGCTGTGAGGCAAATTTGCCGTAGTGGACACACTCACTGGGGAGGCTGTGGCTCAGGCTCACTGATCAGTGTTAAGGGTTTTTTCCCCCTCACCTTTTATCCAAATTGCTCCTGATGGTCAGGCCAGCTTGCATGATAGCTTGCTGCCATTGGTGTGTGAATGAGAGGCAAATGGTTGTAAACACTTTGGATAACAGCGCTATATACAGTAATATGTAGTATCACGTGACGCACACTGGCACAGAAGGCATTTTCCCCCATACACAATCAGTAGTAGAGGAGCGGCAGCAAAACAACGAGTCAATTTTTGTGAGTACCAAACACACCCCAAAATTACTCTTTGTATTATCAAAATTTGATTCATAGGGTCCAATAAAATTTGGAAAGTCTAGAAGACCTATATGATTATTTTATCCCATTCATATGTGATGGGAGCCAAGAGGTCAGAGGTCAGTCGACTCGGCCAGAGGAACTCTCTGATGCGTATGCTCTCAGCCAGCTCGGCCGGAGAGGGACTATAGTGCCCATGCTGTATTGGCCCAAGGAGGCTTTTTTGTGCCCAGTGAGTAGCTTTCATAAGAATGACTGGAGCGCCATCTTGGATCGCAATATCCAGCTTTTCTGAAGCACACAAAGTTTCTGGGACATTGATTTTCTGATTAAAATACCTGTTGAGTGATGAAAAATGAAATTATATAATCATCCATGTGTACCAGTAGATCTTTAACTGTGTACTTATGCCAACAAAGCACTACAGCGTAAGCAAGTTGCCTTATCTCAAAACTCATTTTCAAAGTAGCTCTATTCTTTCTCTTTCAGAGGCTCTTCCTTTACTACTCTTTCATTTGTAAAGAAATACACCATGTTTTTGGGAGAGCGGCCTGTTGATCGGTTTACCTGTTAAGTCATGAAAACAAAATCATTCTCTCTGTTAATTATAACTCTCTGCTAACAGTCTGACTTTGGTGTTTGGTGTGTATGTTCACAGTTTACCATGCAAGTTGAACAACAGTTGACCAATCTCAGAAAAAAAAAAGTGGTGCAACAGTTTTAAGGACATTTGTGAAAACACTGAACTAAGTACCAACAAGAAGAGAAACAGCAAAGGGCAAGAGAATTAAACTGTTACCACATTGTTGTTAGAGTGCTGAACATTAGATCAGTCTGACTTACGTGTGTGGATCTGTCTTCCTATAGTATCTTCCTTTTCTTTGTTTTACTGTTTCCGTTCCCTACATACAGTATGTATGCTGTGTCTCTCCTTTATTCATTTAGTGGATATGCAACACATGGACACAAAGCAACACCAGATGTGTGTCCACAAGACCATTGTTTTTTCTGGTTTTGTATGGATTTAGATGTGCTCTCCTGTCAGTTATTTTCTGCTCAAGATCATTAATTCCTTTTAATCTAGAGTTGAATGGTGGTTGACTCACAAGGTCATGACCTCTGCATCGAATGTTGCTTTACTGTATGTGACATGATCCCCATGGCATCATTGTTAGCAACTCTCTTGTGATGATGAGTAGGCTAGTATACAGGGATGTACAATAAGCCATGAACAACCAGAACTTGACATCAGGTGAGTACATGTGAAATTTATTAACAAGCATGTTGCCATATGTGTAATTTTATGGGGGGACACGGTGACCTGCCACTCCCAACAATTAAATAAATAATCTGCCCCCTTTAATTAATCACCACCAATTAATCATCCACTAATTACATTTTTAAAGCCTAGTAAGCCTTGTTAGCTTTTTAGAGGCTAACTAGCGTACTGTCAACTAGCTAATGTGAAGCACTACTTATTAATGTTTAGCTAATGCCAGATGTCTGATAATAGGCAGTCTCATTCAAAATAAAAAATGTGTTTTATAAGAACTGCTTGCACCAAACACATGTTGTTTGAAATACTGTTGGTAGCTAACAATAGCATGAACACAAGCAAAGCAAGTAAAGTTTTTTTTAAACTTTTTTTGTTTTTGTTTTCAACATTACAACATTCAACTATAATACTACACAACTATTTTAGTTAACACCCTTGTCTAAGCTAAAAGCTTAATGTTGTGTTAAATAAACACAAAGTGCATTGTTGTTGAAATGCCAAGGCAATTGTTGGATGTTTTCCATTAGCTTCAGGTTTATGTTAGCTTTGCAAGCCTTGTTGGTGTTGGCCCAACAACAGCATACAACTAGCATCTTTCAACAAAAAGGGTAACTGGGACATCTTGTTTAGAGTTTACAGTGTTAGTTCTGTCTGTGCCTGTGGAACATCTTTTGCATACAGGCTTGTTGGTATCCTTCAGTTTGCCATAGTCACCTGGCCTAAATGGGAAGCAGTGTGTGTGGGTGTCTGTATCGCATTGTCAAAAGACAGAGGTAGCAGGGAAACACATCTTATATGGATATAATCCATGCTTCAGAAAATGAATATTGGTACCCTTTCAGATTGTTAGCATTAATATTTATTGATAAAATTGTACTTTTGGCGCCAATATTTCTTTGACAGATTTTGAATATACTATATTGTGGTAGCACACTATCTGGCTATTCCCAAATGCTAATGCTTTCAAAACGGGTACTGTTTCACTGCTACACCCCCTGCATGTAAGCTCTTGGTGGCGATAACAACAAGATCCAAGTGCAGGTGGCTGAACTGGGTTTTTCCCCACAGAGAGGCTTACTCTCCTTGACAGACTACTCGCTCCTGTGCCTCCATGGGCATGGCCAGCAGGGAGGAAACCTCGGGGCACACCCAGGGAACTCTGGAGGGATTTAATTTCCCCTGTATGCCAGGGGGCAGCTGGGGATCCCCCAGGAGGAGATGGAGTTAGTTACTGTGGAAATGAACTGTTCTGCTCCGCTTGCCCTGCTGCAGACATCATTCTGACACGAAATCATTTCAAAGCAGCTTCATTTTCTTCTGTCCCTTCAATAGTAAAGGGGTTGTGTGAGGGATATTTTCAATAAGCCAACTTCTGGTGAATTTCCAAAAAAAGAAAATGAGATGAAAATTGGAGGCTGGAGAGCATATTTAAAGAGTAGACAGGGAATTAAGAAAAGATATGGCTAAATTAGACCCCTCTCACCCAGTGTATGTGTCTGTGTGTTTATCAACCAAACTCCTACTTTTACAATGTAATTGAGAACGTAAAATTAAACTGATGGCAGACAGTTCAGTCTCTCGAGACTTGAACGCAGATGATCCGTAGTTTAAATGGAAAAAAATTTGACAGAAAACCTGATGCTGTGATAACTGATAAGTGATGTTTTTCCCCTCCTCAGCGTCTACCATCAATGTGTGTTTGAGCAAGGCTCTGAACAAATAAACTGATAAACTGCACCGACGTCAACACCGGAAGGAACTGGCAACTCTGAGGTATGAATACGCATAACCGACTGACTGACCATGAATCAAGATGTACCTGAAAGACACACCATTTAAACACATTTCAAAATTAGACAAGGGGTGCTTTTTTGAAAAGCTTTGCAGAATTTATCTTAAACATTACAATACATTTGTTTATGAGAATATCTTCTTCAGAATTGATCAAATATTAAACTGGCCACAAGTCTCGAGTTTCCAACTGACAGGAAAACTGATGTTTTAATTCCCTGGAGTCCCAGAATGAGACACTGAATTAGTCTGGATTCCGGACAGTACAATATTTATGAACTTTCCACTGTTCATTATAGAGTGAGACATTGCTGAGGAAAAATCTTTTCAAATTTTTTGACAAACATTTTGCAGGAAAATTTCCCAAATGAACTGAATTGATTTAGAGGACACTGATTTAATGAGACGTGAAATTATTTTATTACTGTAACTGCAAATTGATGAGTCTTCACTCTTTGTTTATGAAAGTTTTCCCTTCAGCCAATAGAGGGCAGCAGCACTACTGCAACTTGCAGAAGGGCACCCACTCTTCAGAGTGGATCCACACTGAAAAAGTCTTTTCACTTCACTGCTGCAGTCTGTCCCAATGGGAAGAAATGTGTGGAAATCACTTTCTAGTGACTAAAAATAGTTGCAGCATGAGCAAGAGCTTTAGCAGTGTTTATTACTGAATAATCAAGTTTATGTCAAATATTTGAGGGTGGTCTTATGAGTTACTTTACATTTTTGCTTTCATCAATTAAAACTCAATCAAAACAGTCTTAATCCAAGTTTTGGTGTTGTTTCAAGTCATTGTGGACTTCGTGGCATTTGCCCTCACCGAATAAGATGAGTTAAGTTGAATTACATTTTTGACTAACTCTGATTGATCTATCAGACAGCATTTTTGTGTCAACTGCAGTTAAGGCATTAATCGTTGAAGCTGACACACAGAGACTCCCCAAAGGATGATGCATTGGACTATTTGAAGAGATGGCTCATAAAAGGCATGGCTCAAAGTAAATCATTAAGATGATATATGGGCCATGACAAAAGGAGGACGAGCTGCTGGGAAATTAGCTGAAACATGCACTGTAATGTGTCACTGCTGCCATGCACTGAGAGTTTGGAGTTTTATTCCTCCGTGTGGGAAAGTATCCGAGTTTATACAGCAGATAAACACTCTCTGCTGTATTTCTGCGGGGAAGATAAGGGACGAGTGAAAGTTTGTAGAGCTCACTCACTCTCTTTTCTGGTGACATCGAGAGAGAGAGAGAGAGAGAGAGAGAGAGAGAGAGAGAGAGAGAGAGAGAGAGAGAGAGGATTTGGGGGGAAACCTAAGTACAAATCTGTCTGCCTCTCTAACTCTCACAACCTCCAGGCGTACCAGTCTGTGTTGCGCCTCTGCTCTCTCAACTTTTTTTTTCTGATTACAACTCCTCTGCAACTCTCATTTTTTATTCCCTGGCATCGGAGGGATGTTTTATGGAAGGAGGTTACACCCGAGCTGAACATTTTTCACCTTGGAAAGTTTAGGAGTCAAGCTGATAACGTCTTCTGGGAGAGTTTGTGAATGGGGAACATTTGGGTAGACTTTTACGCATCGAGTTGAGTGACGCACGGCGGGCTGTTTTAAAAGAAACCTTTTTCTTTGTAAGTGTCACATCAAAATCTTAATTTTCTCTCTTTTCTTCAATGGCAAGGGATCGTTTTATGGAGAGTCTGACTGATCGATTCTCTTGAGAGAAACTTTGGTGAACTTCTGCAACAGCGACCTTCATTTGATTTCGGCTCCCATCACTTCTTTTTTTAATTCTACCACACAGTCTAACATCCTCTCTTGACCTTTTTTCGGGATCCTTACTTCCACAACGTCTACTGTCCCCCCGCGGATTTTCAATTAACTTCGGTTTGGAAGTAATTTGAGTGGATAATCATGCCTCTGATCGTGCCGGAGAAGCGGGCTGAGCTCTGCCGGGTTTGGGCTCTGGCTTTAGCGCTCCTGGTGTGCGCCGCCTCGGTGACTGGATGCCCACACAAGTGCAGCTGCTCCGGGTCGCATGTGGACTGCCAGGGTCTGGGTTTGAAGACCGTGCCTAAAGGAATACCGAGGAATGCCGAGCGCCTGTAAGTGGCAGTTTAAGCAAATCTCATTGTTCTGTCATCATGTATCTTAAATATCATGATACTGTGCCCTGTGGCCTCACGCGCTTTTCTCCCTCGGCTGTGCTCTCATAATCCTATAATATTCAACAGGGATTTTTGTGCAGTATATTGTACATGTAAAACTTAACATGGCGTGTAGGAATGTTTTCGCAGGACTGAGTTATGAGAGGTGATGGAGATGGCTTAAAACCTGAAAACACTATTAATTGGACGTTTCAAAAGATACACTTGGTTTACTCTTAAAACATCTCAATGACCTGTTAATTACTGAATCAATACACATTTGTGGCGTTTTCACTACTACTGAGTGATTAAATTGAAATGCATTAAAACTCTGACCTGCAGTCAGTGATCATTATAAGGCAAACAATCAGTTTTATTTTCAGATCAACGTTCATTAATGGTTTTATTTTACATTAACAGACTGTCTGGTTTACTTTGGCTTATACCAGCTCATACAGATGAGTAACTTTGATAATTTTGTTGCCATGAATTAGAAAAAAATGGGCTAAACCTTTCTACAAAAGTTGGTAAAGTGAAATAGGTGGGAGCTGGCTTTTCAAACTTTTAGAGGCATTTTATGCCCAACAAGGTTGATAAATGGGAAAAATAACCCATTATTACTTACTATTAGCCTATTACCCATATACTTAAGCAAGGGGTAGTTTGTTGGGAAAAGTTACAAGTATACCTCCTGGCTGAAAGCATACACAGCAGTCACTTTGGTTATACACTTAATAGATGTTGCACATGAAACTGCCCTAAAATTCACCAGCGACTGCAGTGAACTGAGGCAGTAAAGAAAACAGTCCTAAAGCAGTTTTAGAGTGAGTGTTCAAGTTTTTAAACCGGTCAAAACGAAAGGTGAGAAGTAGCAGTGAGCTCCTTAAATCTTTTTATATTCCTCCACACTCCCTTTGCAGTAAGACTGCAGAAGTTTTTTACAGTTTTTCACAGGTTTCTGAAGTTGGGCTAGATCCTCAGTGATTTGTGTCAAATCCATAACAGTGATTTTTTTCTCTTAAAGAATCGCTTTCAGTGCTTTTTTTCAAACCTGGTGACAGTTAGTTGACTGTTTCAAATGATATGCATTCCCAATGCAGAGACAGACCCCTGACAGACGCTGCTGCCACCTCTAGCCTGATCTTGACACGTATACACCCCCGCAGCCACACACATGCACTCATAAACACACACCTATGCTGTTAAGGTATGGAAGCGATTATGCCTGATAACGGAGCAGCCAAAAGCTCCGCAGGGGATCAACAACAGACCTAACCCTGAGACAACAAACACAATCAGTAGGCTGCAGATGGAAATGAGGGGCCGTGTTTGTGGATGTGTGTGTGGCTGTGGGGGGTACTGGTGGATGTGAACATATGATTAGCATTTGTGCGTGTGCGCATTTTTACTTTTCCATGTGTGTGTTTTCATGTATATGGTTGTGTATTTTTGTCTGCATGTTTGCGCTGGCTATAGTGTGATTGTGCTGCTTGCCAGGGTATGTGCGAGTGTGAACAACGAACCCCATACCTCTTCCATCCCACAGGGCAGTTTTGACCTCCCAGGACCTGTTGACTTTTACACAGCAATCCCCCGAAGACATTTACACCCTAGGAAAATAAATAATTAGAGCGGGCTGTGATGGGGAGGTGGGATAAGGGAGTCCCCTGCCTCTTGCTGGGGTCCTTGGGGTGGAATATTTGGGGTAGTAGCGCCCCCTCCCTCCTCTTTCACTCCAGAAACTATGTGTTTATGTTTCCCTGATTTATCCAGGTCAGTGTTTCAGCTGTGACTTTGGCCCAGAGTTGCTCTTTTCCTCCCTCTGTCTCTCCCTCTCTGCCTGCCTTTATCTTTCTCTCTCTCTCTCTCTCTGCAGATATATTTTAGGGAGTTTGAGATGGGAAACATTAAAATGGATGAGATTCCAGTTCTAAAGGTTATGGCAGATGGGAAACTTTTTAGGAAAGAGAGATGAGCATTATTGTCCTGAGCAGGGATTTAGGTTTGACAACTGAGATGAAGTCCATGTGGACAACAGACTCTAGTAACTAAGTGCCAAGTTTGTTAAGTTATGAGTAAAAATGCCTAATTTGCATCATAGTAAAGTTTCCCAAATTCTCTAATTGCTCTGTGATATCAACTTTATCATTCAGTAGTTTAGAAATACTCAATATCAAGTGTTTCTTCGTGATCTTTAAAAATGATCATATTATGTTTGAGATTCACATGCTTTTATAAGGGCCTGTTTCACCTTTTTTTTTTGAAACATGTCACATATTTTAAACTGTTATGTAGTGGCCTAAAATAGAAAAGACAGCACTGCAATAGAATGCTTCAAAACATCCACAAAGTCATCATTTTGTAATCACTAATATGTTATAATGAAATGCTAATGTTTTATATAACTTTTGTTATGACAATCTCAATATCAGGGTATAAAGGAACTGTTTTTATGGCAACACAAACTGACAATCAGCATGTGAATGAACTGAAAAGTCACAAATATATTTAAATTTATTGAATCCGTTATTTCAGAAGTTTCCTGGCAGCAAAGCGTTCCGATTGGTCAAAGGCAATGCAATGTTGCAATGTTGAGGTAACTGGCTGGACACTGGTATGCATCAATTTCGACAGCAAAACATTACACTAGGACACATAGGCTTAAAAGAGTACTCCTATGTGATACTGAAAAACCTTGTAGGCTTGAAAGATGGCTCTGAAAAGTTTGTAGCTTGTACCCTCATGGAGGTTGTAGTCAGCTTGGATTCACAACACGTACAATGGATTCCAATGATGACCAAAAGTCATGGTGAAAAAAAATCCGATCGAAATGTCCATGGAAACTTCAAAAGCTTCAAATCACTAAAAACTACTCTGCTGTTAGTCTGCCTGATCAGTTTACCTTTTTCACAGGCAACTCTGTTTGCTTATGTTGATCGCGAATCGACAACAGGAAAGGACACTGATGTGTTTGTAGCTGTTAAAAAACGGCGATCCACCTTGCATTTCTGTTCCGATTTTGTCGTTTGGTTGTGTCTCATGCAGGAGTATTGGTCCACAAACTAAAACATTTCTTTAGTGACTCTCCATTTTGCAGAAATGTTCAAACAGTTACATGAGGAGAAATTCATAGAGAAGAAGAGATACAGTTTTCTCCACCAAGAGTAGTCTCACCACACCAGAATACTATGCAGCAAAACCACAAGACATGTGGTGTTTGAGTAAGGGACATGGCTCTCGCCTTATCTTGAGTGGAAAATCTTTTTCGGCTACTACTGCTCCCTCTATCACTCTCTCGAGCCACATGTACCTAATCAAACAAATTCAGACAGAAGGTTACTGAAAACAAATGTTGAAAATCACTGTTAAGTGAAGAAGAAGTACATGACACAGTTTGAGGGAAATCAGACACAAGAAAAAAGTTAAGTACAAGGCTTCATGATGAAATAACTTCAGAATATGTAACACTGAAAAAGTATACGATGGCAGACTTCTTCTTTGAATGACCATGGCTGCCTAGAAGGAAATCAATCAAAATGGAATTAGAGAGTTAGTCCCAACTTACTGTCTTTAGTACACATAATATACAACTTTGAATCCAGTTCACTTCTACCACATCCACACTAAAGGGTGAGAGCAGTATTCAGAGCCAGAGTCCACCTGTCATAACTACAGAATGAATCTCTTTAAAAGCCCCGTTTTCTTCACTATTGTAAACAGAGCGTTTGGAAAGGTTAACGAGAGAAAAACAGTGGTGGCCTCATCTGTTCACTCAACACACAGACACACAGACACACACACACACACATATGGACTCACAGGCAGCCTCACAGATTACCTCAGGCCAGTCAATTCTGTAATGTCCTCCTTGGGAAGCCACTTGAGACCTCATTTGCATCTAATTTGAGTGGAGGGTTTTGGGGGGAGGCTTAACAGGCTTAACGAGGCTGGGTAAAATGAATTGGAAAACAGGGACAGCTTTTCTCTCCCGTGTCCAATTCACACCTGCCCTACAGGGACACACACACACGCACACACACACGCACACACACACACACACACACACACACACACACACACACACACACACACACACACACACACACCCTGGAGTGTTGATTTTTAGTGCTGCAAATTCCGAACTGCCCCAACGGCTGTGAAATGTGGGGAAATTGAATGCTGCAAACTCTAGAGGGGGCCTTTGATTGATTGAGCTGCAATCAGGACATTTTGTGTGTGGGTATGTGTGTGACTATACCTCTATGCTTCTGTATGTGCTTTTTTAAATGCCATATGTATGTGTGCAGTATGTATGATCACATTTATATATATGTGTACTGTATGTCAAACTGAGTATGTGTGGGCTGATGTGTGTGTTTGCAGTTGAGTTCACTGCTGGAAGCGGCAAGCTGCCTGAGCCAACTTAACACAAACGAATTCTCATTTTAACTGCCTATATTTCTGTTCCCTCACTAACGGCACTTTGAGTAAGTTTTGGCAAGTTCTTTAGGAGCAACACCTTCTCTACTTTCTCTAGCTTTTTCTTTCCCTTCCCAAATCTTTACCCCTTTACTTTGTTTCTCTTTCCTACATCTCTCGCTCTTTCTCCCCACCTCTACCTTCCTTTTTCCTTCTTCGTGTTACTTTCCTTTGTTTTTTTTCTCACCCGTGCATCACTCCACCTTCTTTTCTTCCCCATCTCCCTCTCCCTTGCCTCCTCCCTGCCTCTCTTCACCAGTCTCTCTCTGACCTCCAACACACACTCACACACACCTTCAGTTTGCCAGCAGCATCTCTCCAGTAGATTTTTCACAGCTCCCATTTCCCCTCAGCGTGCCAACCTACCACGGAGCGCACAACAATAGGATCCTGCTGCTGTTTGTGTGTGCAAGCAAGCATCAGTGAGTGTGTGTGTTTCTGGGTGTAGAATGGACACACACACACACACACGTTCCAACCTCTGTTTCTGGCTCTTATCAAAGCTTGGTGTTGATTGGTCAATGGACGCTGTAACCACCACACCCTCAGCTATGAAATGGCATTCCATGGTGGGACTGGAATCTTTGCGTGTGAGTGATCTTTGGAAACTTGGGCCTAACCTGTGCATGTAGCAGACCAGCTAATTTGCGCTGACACAGTTTCCGTCCCTTAAATTTAGAATAATTTGATTGGATCAAGAACACTCTGTAATCACTGAAGTACTGTGGTGTTCACTTCAGTTTTGGCTCAGTCCGAGCATTTGCTTGAAGTCAGGGCAAATAATATTGTGCTGTATACAACTGCAAGCCACAGCCAAGAAGTCTTATAAGTCAAAGATGCGTTCTAAACGTTTGGATAATTCTCATGAATCTCTGCTAACCCTGCTGTGTTGGTGCTTTGCCAACTTTTGTTGAAACCAGGGAGCTAATTAGTGATGTATTTTGTTTGTGCAGTATTTCTGTATATGTACACTACTTTGAGGGAAGCTTCAGTCAGCACGCATGGTTTGTTAACTGTTAAATAAAAGCCATCATTCAGTGAAGAGTGTTCTTTACTGTTATCGTGGGCATGATGGTGATGTAATACATCTGAGGAGCAGCCGAGCATTATTGCTATAGCAGACAAGTCTTAACTGAGAAGTAAAAACCACAATGAGCTTGCTGTTCTCAAACAGCCTCTTAATGTCACGCCTATCATCTGCGGCCATCTCGTGGTAACCATTTTGTGCCCTTCCAACTATGTTTGATTCATTTATAGTGTGCCATTTGGCAAGAGAAGGTAACTAACAATATTTAGGCTCCAGTTCTAGGTCAGTGGGTGATATTCTCTTCCCCAAGTTTCTCCAGTGTGCGGGCTGTTGACCTTTCTATATAATAACTTTCAGTTTGCCAAGGAGGCAGCCAGCTGGCACTGACAGTGGGCACTGCCCTTCTGGGAAACAGAGCAAACTGGCAGCATTAAAACATACACACATACTGTATTCACATGTACTGTACACACAAACAACATACACACAAACAGGCAAAGAAGTGCACAAACTCACTCGCATTCATATGGAAAATAAGGCATGTATATATGCAGACATATGAATGCACACTGTAAACTGTATGCATGAATGTACACATCATTTTACTGCACTTGTGAGGACCCTCACTGACATACTACATTCCTAGGCCCTATCCGTAACCTTAACCATCACAACTATGCCAAACCCCAACCCAACCTAATTCTAAACTTAACCTTTAAAGGAAAATTACGGTTTATTACAACTTAAGCCTTATTTTTGTAGTTTGGGCCATTGTTTCTGTCTTTTGTACTCATCACATTTACATATCACATTACATTACCAAAGTAATTGCTGAGATCTGGGAACATTGCTACCAGAAAGCATGAGAAATGAGTGGTCAGATGATCAGACAGGTTGTAAACAAGCCAACAGTTCATCTAAACCACTTTATTTAGAGGATAAGCTGGAAGGGAGCGCAACTCAAATCTGACTGTGTGTGTGCACAAGTACGTAAAGTATTGTAGGTCAAAGTTGGACCACAAAGAAGGCCTGTTAACTGTGATGGATGTTTGCAGCGAACAATTTGGGTGATTATTTCACAGTTTGCCATCGTTTTGTCTTCAAAGTAAGTTTTGTTAACCCGGGGGTTGGTTTAAAACATGCTTGTGGACTTTTGCTTTTTTAGCAGCGTTACTTTACAAGATCTTAGCAATTACCTTGGTGTGTAGAGTGATGTTATTACAGATAGGATTGATGGTTTAATTGCCAAAAGCACTACAATAAAACCCAGGTTGTATGAAACTAGAATTTTCTTTTAGCCCTCAAACAACCCTTTGAAGTAGTGAGGACCAACCAAAATGTCCCCACTCTCCAAAAATATCCTCACTGTCCTCAGGTCTAAAAATGGGTCCTCACAAAGAGAAGAACACACAGACACATTCATGCACATGAAGAAGGTAAATTTGTATTCCAAATTGAAATGCATACATATGCATGGAAGCACATAGGAGAATTTATGCATGCGGCCACACACATACAGTGCACACTCATCATTAGGCAAGTGCAGGCAGAAATACACACACATACACATAGGACTCTTTCCTGCTTTCACCGGATTAAACATGCCATTGGTTGTAGTTGGAAACTTTGACATATAACAAGAGAGAGACTATGTCACATAGAAACTACCCAGAGTCACGAATGACCTTCTGTGATTTTCTGCTGAAACAGAAGTCCACAGCCTGGAGGACTTCAGAGTGTGTGTCATACTATAATGCCAGTCTGGGTTTGTGTGTGTGCAGTACGCTTGGAGTCGTTTGACGTTAACAAGCTATGCCACTGTTTTGTTAGGCCACTGTCACCAAAGCAACACATTATATCCCTTCTGCAGAGACTTTCTTTTCTCAGTGTGTGTTTCTGTGTGTATCCCTCCATTATATGTGTGTGCGTGTACGTATTTGTGTTTATTTGTGAGCATGTGACAGTGCATACAATATGAGTGTACAGTATGAGAGTGTGACTTGCACCATAATTTTCCCTTTTCGGTCCGATGTTCAGCTAAGCTCAAAGCGACAGACTGTTTATGTTAGGCTGGAAGCTTATGAAGAAACTGGTCACTACGCTGTGCATGTGTGTGTTTCTCCATCTCTCTGTCTCTCTCAAGCTTTGTCTCTATCATTCACTTTCTCTCTCAGTCTCTCATTCATCTTAACCTCTCTCATTCTCTTATCCTCTCGTTCACTCACTCTCGTTTTTTCTGACTTGGCCTCTGTTGAGGAAGCAGCAGTCCTTGTTCTTGTCAAGTGGCCTCTCAGTGGCCAAATTACCCCTCCAACCCCACCCCACCCCATTCACTTACAGTACAGCAGTAGTAAATCTAGACAAAAGCAACGCAGCCCTATAAAGTCCAGCAAAGAAAAGAGCTAACCAAATACAGGGCTGGTTTATTGCCCTTTTGGCTCGTGGCTCTAAAAGAAAGGGATGCTTGCAGGCGACTCCCTAATGTGGTCAAGCCTGCGTGGTTAACAGCAACACCAAACCATGAATCTCCTGAGGTTGAGTGGCATCAACATTGAATAGAGACTATAAGGGAGAGAGATTTAAATTGTGCCAGACAGAAAACAAAGCAACAGATGATGAAACACAAAGAGGAGACAAAGTACTCCCCCAGATTTCGACAAAATCCAATCAGTCTGGGATATTGAATGCGAAAGATGCATTAACAAGTTATTGAGAAGACAGAGACATAAGCAGGAGAAGAATAGAGGAGTGAAGGAAGGATGACGATGGGTTTAAAACTAAAAGATGGATAGAAAAGAAGGAAAAACAGATCTACAAAGGGTGAAAAAGAAAAGAAGTGAGGTAGAGAGTCAAAAAATACTACCATGAGGATAAAATTGATCCTGATTGACAAAGAGTTCAAGAACTAAAGTGCAGATGAGAGGGAGGGAGCTGTATTGTGCATCATTCAGACAGGATTCCCCTTTATGGAGTGAAAGTGAGTGTCCTTCAGTCTGCTGTTGGGAAAATATTTTACTGACTAATGGCTCCTTAATCATCAGTGTCTCTGCTTCTCTTCCTCGCTCCTGTCCACTTACCTTTCCTCTCTTTTTTTGGGAAACAACTTCTCCTGCCTTTTATTTAGCTTCTCTTAGCATTGTTAGCATTCTACACATTGCAAACCTCCAGAATAAGCCAGTAGCTTGTTAGTAGAAATACAGAAAGATTTTTACCCATTGTGACAAATGTGTGGTGAGGAACATTGGCCAGACAAATGTCAAGTGTCAGAATGTTTCTGTGAAGCATGCTGAGCTTACACGAGAAACAATCTCCAACAGTGGGATCAGTGTCTTGCTGTAGTGGCTGTAAACCCATCACACCAGGCAAACCTTTGTCTTCTAAGCAGATTTTCCTCAGTGGTGTTAGCAAATGTTTGCTTTTGCTGTTTCAATACTACTGGGGCTGAATTTGATGGCTGTCTGTGAACATATTACATGCTTTTCTATACAGGTGGTAGGTTGAATAATTTGGCTATAATAATAATTTGGATAATTGAATTACTGGCAATGTTGAGTTTAATGACATCATTTATATCCTCATGTAAAGATACAGTTTTAAACGCAGTGCCACCGACAGACATGTGAGTTCGAGAATGATCATGTTTGATTTCTTAGAGTTATTGTGTTGCTATGATGGTCCATGGGATTTTATCCATCACTGGGACAAATGAAGGAAGGTGGCACATGAATGGCTAAGTGAAGTACAGACAAGTGGAGGCAAGGAAAGATACAGATAGAGAGAGATATCCAGTAAAAGCCCAAGACCATGTGTCCTTTGATAAGAGCCATACAAAAGTCTCACACAGATGTTTGCAGGCATGTTTGTATGTATCTTTGCTCACATGCTCGTCTCTCTTTTTTTTTAGATTTTAGAAATTGCAGAAACTTAAGTCATAAGTGCTAATCTGCACTTAAAAAAGATAAAAAGATTGTGAGTGTGAATGTTTGTTTGTCTGTCTCTATGTGTCAGCCCTGTGATTGGCTGGCGACCAGTCCAGGGTGTACCCCGCCTCTCGCCCAATGTCAGCTGGGATTGGCTCCAGCCCCCCCCGGGACCCTCTAAGGATAAGCAGTTTAGATAATGGATGGTTGGATGGATGTTCCACAGTTTCCCTGTCTGATAGTCGAAATGATATTTCAAAGCTTTTGCCACACTGCGATTAAAAAAAAAACCTGGTGGTGAAATGAGGTCATTTTAAAAAGGACGTGTCCAAAAAGGTAGCTTCGGCCCTGGACCTCTTGTGTATTTCTGTATTTGCTTGTTCTCATGTGTTCACATGCCTTTTGTCGTGTGAGTGTGTGTGTATGATGTGAATGCCCAAAAACCTCCTAGTGATGATTGCTGTGTATCCCAGAGAGCAGTTCTGTAATAGGAGGGAGTTCACTACCCATTAGCATCCCTATGACAGAGATTCAAAACAGCAGGAAACGGCTGCACAGGAGAATGTTCCACAAAACCCCCAAATTTTCCAAAACTTGGAGACTCTTGTAAACTCTTGTAGACAATACATGGTCTGCAAACATACATGTGACATATAGTTGTTTATAGAGTTACTAAGAACATGCAGTTGAGTGTTTCACATGATTTAGTCAATGTTTCTTCTTGTAAACACGAGTTCTTCATCTTAAGTTTATTACCTAAATATGTAAGCTAGAAGTTGGGGTTTACATTCAGTGGAAGTATTTAATATATTCTGCCACCAGCAGTTAGTTTGAGCTGAACATTCTGTTGCTAGTAGCAACCACTACCAGCACAGTTCCATAGCAGTTTAACTGACATCGTTACATCCACCATTTTGTTACATATGTGACCAAGAAAATATTGACAGACATCTTTTATCTACTCTATGCTTTTGTTGGAACTCAGTGTATATGTTTGTAGTTTAATTACTGTATTGTACTTCTTATGGGAACTTAATGTTGATCTTTCACTGATGAGACTTCTTTTCTATCTGGCACAAAGGACAATGCAACTAATTTCACAATTAGTCTATACTTCTGTAAACCTGCTTTCCTTTTTACTGTTCTAATTAATTTATACATTACCTTTGTTCTAACTCTTGTTTGTGGTATCTTTTTTTTTCTTATTTGTAGTTACTATCATTGAATTTTTTACCAAATACTATTTTCATAGTTTCATAATTGCTTCCAGCAAAAACTTCATATATAGATGTGAGGGCAGACGAATATGTTTAATTTAATTTCAACCATTATCAGTTATTTAGCAGCAAAATGTGATATTTTTATGTTCTGACTGATTTGGCTTCTAAGCTCCCTTCTTCGTCAGTCCTGATTGGACATTAGGTTTTAATGTAACGTTATGCTGCTCCGGCCCTTTAAGCTTTCATATCAAGTGATGTTACGATTAGTGATTAGATCAGAAAAGTCTGAGCAGGTGTGTCATATCCAAAGATTTGATGTGGATAGATTGCAGCTGTAACAAAGCAGTTTGACGCCTGCCCCCTGCTTCTGGTGACAGACACATTGTAGAGTGTGGAGCTTACAGGAAAAGGAAGAAGGCAATTAGGATTCCTTGCGTAACTGGGAGATTTAGAGAACAAAATTGAGAATACCTAGCTTAGAGAGAGAGAGAGAGAGAGAGAGAGAGAGAGAGAGAGAGAGGGATGGAGAGCAAGAAAGGAGGAATGAAAAAGTGAAGCAGTACAAGAGCTTTGTGGAAAATAACAGGAGATTAGGACAGGAAGCGAATTCATTCAGAAACGAAGCATTGGACGGAAAACAACAAAGGATGAAAGGGAAAGGATGGAGGGAAAGGGAGATAAGGATGCAGTGCCTGATACAGTGAGAGGAAAAAGTGGAGCAAGGAAATGTCCATTGTAGACAGAGACAGAACAGAGAGAGGAAACTGTTTGCAGTAGTTAGTCGTTATTCCTCATTGCTATCCCAGATTAAAAAAAAAAAAGCGGGCAAAGGTTAAGAAAATAAAAACAGGACAGATTGAGATAGAGGGACAAGGAGAGAAAGAGAAATGACCGGCCAGGAACCCGACATGTCAAACATTTTAACTCACGTATTCTCTTAATATTTCATGGGTTACCACAGCGGCGGTCAGTCCAACTTTTCATTCAACTGAGCTCTTGGGAGTCTTTGTCACCTGATCTGTCATTTGTTTAGCATTCCTTTCTAATAGTTATTTCTCTGTTTTTTCTCAATCTGTGTGGTGTAGCCAACCAATAAAGCTGTACTGTAAGTGAATCAGCCCCCCACACACCAAACGTGTGTGTGTAAAGTCAACCAGTATGCTGGCCCAAGGCAGCCAGACTTTAAGGTTCACTGGTTTCAGTGGTGTGGGGTGAGATGTGGTGGGGAGGTGTCTGTGCCTTTGTGTGAGTGTGTGTGTGTGTCTGGGTTGTGTGTGTGTTGTACGGTATATTAATTCCCTGAACACCTGCTGTTTGCATTCTTGTCTTATCCCATTGTCGCAAACACACACACATGCACGCCTTACCTCTGCCTTTAATGGAAACAAACAGTGGTGAGAGCTTTTGTACTAAAGCCTCTCGTTAGTTGTCTGTCTGCCAGCTGGTCAGTTAAATTTAAAGCAAAGTTGAGCTTTACTGGTGGGTGAGGTGGACACCCACACTTCAGCAGACCAGGTGCACAAAAATGGCCGCCTCACTAGCTTGAAGTCGTTCAGATCCTCTGCATCCCTTTTTATTGACTGAGTTTTTAAATATTTAGGTTGGGGTGCCAAAATGTTCTCTACAGCATAATTATATTGGTTTAAAGTATAATGGTAGCCCACTGTTTCTCCGCTCTTTTTCCAACAACTTTTCAAATTTCTCCAATTTCTGTGCGAGACAGAGGCCCTGTGTGGGATTAGCTGAGTCCTTATCTCAATGCACAACACTAACAACTTCCACGGTAGCGAGAGTGGATGTACTAACTCCTGTAATAAAAGTAGTGTAAGAGAAATTTTACCTTCCTATTTTAAGGCTAATGATGGAGCATTGACTTAGATCAGGCAGAGCACTGAAGTTGCACTTTTATTACTGCTAATTGGCTTAGAAGCTTCATTCATGCTTCACAATCTCTGGCTCACTCACCAGATATGTGGCTACCAGCTGATTAGTAATGTCCAGTTATATTCAAGCAGGTGCAAAACTCTGCCATAATAACCTGACACTTACTAATCTGCAGATACACTCATACCGACATTGGTTGCTGTTGCATTTCCCTCCACCACCCAGTCCTCCTCCGTATGTGCGAAGATTGAGGTATTTTTGATGTAATTAAGATTTAATGTTCTATGTTATGTTCAATTTAATGTATGTGTTAATTAGGTGGGGTTAATTAACAGAGCAGAGCCATTTCCACCAAATCCACTCTGTAGCCATTTACTATAAATGGTCAGTTCCTTGATGTAAGTTTCTCTGACTAAAAGTTTTGCTGTAAAGATTGGTGGTAACAGCTACTGCTCACTCTTAATTTATGTTTCTTTGCTTTATTGTAATTGTTTATGCTTATCCATTATATACAAATAAAGGCTAATGGACGGTAGAATTGAGGGTGAGTAATCAGTTTACCCAGTTGTCAGTTGCAGAATAAAATTGATCCACGACCTTTAGATCAGCACAATAGCAACAGCAAGTGCTATATTTAAAAATAAATAAAATGTTTGAATACCATAAGGTGGAGACAAATTCAAATTGGTCCCTTTATTTGATTTTGACATTAAAAACAAGACAGTTAGGCCATTAAGACCTGTGCAGTGGCACTGGCAAAGTAATAAAACCCATAATAAACATCTTAGTAATAAACACATGTTGTCTGAAGGAGCAAATCATAAATACATTTTTATTTGACAATATGACTGATGTTTAAGTTATGAAGAATGACTAAAAGTAATACTTTTACACCTTTTCATTTCTGAATACATCAGTGTAAATTGGTGTGCTATTCATTTCATCTTGTTTCGCTCTGGCAATAGCCTTGACTTTTTCAGTTTTTAGGCGGTGATGTTAGATAAAGTGATGCCATCACTCTCCACCTGGTCCTGTATCCTCACTGTTTGTTTGTCTTCCTGGTGAGAGCGCAGTTTCCACTGTGAACAAGAAAAAGATGGAGATAAGGATGGAGAGATTAGGGGAGAAGGCAGAGAAAAAAGAAAAGGAAAAATGTAGCCAACTGTAAAAGAGTGAAAGATTGAGATAAAAGAGGAGAGATTGGGGGGAAAAGGAAAAACAGAGGAAGGCGAAGAAAAAGTGTTAAGTCAACTGTGAAACAGTGAAAGATAAGACAAGAGAGGTTGAGAGAGGGGGAGACACTGTAAAAGGGGGAGATTAGAGAGAAAAAGAAAAAGTGGAGAGGAATGCTGGGAACACGGGGTAAAGCTGAAGGACTGACAGATTGACATTAAAGAGCAGTGACTGGGGAAAGGACAGATTAAAGATAGATGAAGGGAAGGAGTGAGGGGAAAAAAAGAAAATCTGAAAGATTGTAGCCAAATGTGAAAATATAAGGAGAGACAGATAGCACAGGGGTAAGACAGGGAGGCGAAGGTGGATAGAGGTGGAGTGATGGGGAACAGAAGTTTTCAGATTGGATGCTGCCTCAGAGTCACTCAAAAGTGAGTGGATACTTGAAATTACAAATCAACAAGAAAAAAAGTCATGGAAGCAGCTCTTTCCTCAAGCTGAAAATCATAAATCAATGCTGTATTGAGTTTTTCACCACATCCAAGAAGGCTTATCAAGACGCCTCGCTTTCCAAGGAACTGGCAGTTACACACATACTGAAAGCCTGTGACAAGAACCAGCAGTAGCTATTCTGGATGATGGTGAAGTATGTATCTGGTCTCTTCAGTGCACTGGCAAGATGGATGAGACGTAAAATCATCATGAATTTCCTTTCTGGTTTTTATATATTTTTTCATTTCAAAATATGTCAGTTTATTGACAGTTTGCAAAACTCTGTCTATATATATAGGCATTGATGCTTTATTACATAGTCGGCAGGAAATAAGGGGGGAAAGAGATGGGGAATGACAGTCAACAAAGCTTCCCGGCTGAACTCGAACTGGGGACATTGTCGGCACCTTAAACCCCAGGTCTCAAGGGCGCCCCGACAGATTGTAAAAAAAATATATGAATGTAGGAAAAGTGGTTAGCTGTATGAAAATATATCGGCATATAAAACTCATTGGCCTACTCATTGTAAAACCTGCACTAAATGATTTCTTGACCACTTGGGGGCAGCACAAAAACTAGAAACACAACATTGACATATGATCTTATAAAGTTGTTATGGCGAACGTGTTGGCAAACAGTTGCCAATTTACACAACCAGCAGACACGGGGCAACATTAGCATTCCTTTGGCCCCCTGGCATAAAGTAAGTCCAATATTCAAACTCCTTTTAGCTCTGTTTTGGTCTCTACCAACCCCTGAGGGAAATATTTGACCCTTTAGCAGCTAAATGCTCCAATATGTTCCCCAGCAAGTCGCTAACTTTGTCTGTCTGTCATTTCGTCTGTGCTGGGCAGGTAGTGTTCTGAGGGTTTATCAGGGCTTTATTTGCTGAAAACAGCAGCCTGCTGTGTCTGGAAACGCAGTTGATGAGAGCTGTGAGAGTGAACCAAAGCAGTAAAGTTGCAGACTGTAAAACAAAAACAACAAACTTAAATATGTCTTAAGGTTCTATATTTCACCACTGTAAAAACTTTTAGAATTTTGTACAGAGGCTATCTCTTCTCTTCTCTTCTCTTCTCTTCTCTTCTGTTTCTCATATCAAGAATCCTCAAATAGAAACCTTACACTGGGACCTCATTCTGAGAACTTGTTGCATCTTATGATTTAGATCACTGTCTGTTCTGTAGTGGGTGGGATTCTTTGATCAGCAGTCATTTTATGTGACCTCCCATTGTATCAGATGAGATATTGAAGCTATTCATTACCCTGGAGCCCTTTCAAGAACCCCTGGTGGACCTTGGACCCCATTTTGGGCTTTGGGAAGTGCTTGCCCTCACCCACACCAGCCCTCCCTGTCTCAGGCCGGGGTATGGCTCTTATTAGTGGTCCTTGTCATGGCAGCTTGGGGAAACCTTTTGAAACCTAATATGGTCTTAAATCAGATTTATAAATGTTTAGGTGTATTATGAAAAACACACACGCAGGCCGCCTTGGCAAAACCAGACTCTGTTTATGTGTATGTGTGAGTACACATCTGTGAGTGAGAGAGGGCGAGTGAAAGCTAACAAAGCGAGGGAAAGAGTCGTGTGTGTGTGTGTGTGTGTGTGTGTGTGTGTGTGTGTGTGTGAAATAAGAGAGAAAATTGTGTGTGAGTTGTCTGTGCTCTGTTGTGTGTGTGTGTGTGTGTGTGTGTGTGTGTGTTTTTCCCTTGCCCTAATTCTTTCAGTGCGACAGCGTTTCAATAAACAGCATACCCGTATAAAGGGAACCAGTCTATACACACACACTCAGGCAGTCAGTTCATATTGCAGTATGCATACATTGTGCACCCGTAGTTAAAACAGATTGAATGACAGCCAGGAAACACGATAAGCTTTTAAACTCTGATGATGGAAAGAGAAAATAATTTCATCCCACTTTTTTTTGCTAGAAAATTTGCTTCTCAATAATTCATCGCAGCAGGACCTGTATGTGTGTGTAGACGTGTGAGTGTGTGTGCATTATTCTCCTGGTGCCTGTACGGTAGGAGGGTTTGTGTGTTTTGGTTTCTGTTTGTTTGTGTTTGTATGTTTGTGTGTGTGCAATGTGTGTATGTGTGTGGGCTCTTTCTGCTGTGGGGCATTCTCACGCTCTGTCCTACTGCTACATTCACTAATTCCACTGAGTGAGAACACACACAGAGACACACACAAACGCAGACTTACACATGCACTTAGTGGGTCTTCTCTGATGTTCATTTGCTTTTTAGCATTTTTTATAATCAAGTATGCTTTCACGCTATTATATTAAGTCCATACTCTTAATTACGCTCAATTTTATTAACGATCAGACTTGATAAATCAGATTTGTAACCACTGTGTTTCTTTCTGTAGGGACTTGAACAGAAACAACATCACCAGAATCACTAAAGTGGACTTCTCCGGCATCAAGAACCTCAGGATTCTGTAAGTTTGTTCCCTTCTTTGTTTCTTTCAACATTTTGGGGTGATTAACCGTTGAATGCTGCTGAAATGACTTAAGGTTTGTTAAGCCAGGTTGTTCCACGAGTTCAAATTACATTGAATGTGTCAGCCTTTCTTTTGGTTCCGTCACGTGTGAATTTCTAACTGAGTTCATGTCCAAAGATAATGGGACCCATTCAGAAACATTGTTGTACACATATCCTAAACATCTCTTTACTTCTTTCTGTAAGGTTTGCTCGTATGAGCGTCAGAGAAAATACAGAGTACAAGAAAACTGGCGAAGGCGACAAATTCTCTTAAATGACTTGTACATGCCACTTAAGATCAAACCCATTCGTATGACTTGTTCTCGCATGAGGCCCAGTGACTTTATCTGTATAGCTCATTTTTTTATAAACATGAAATGCTTTACAAAAAAAATGCAAGTAGGGCTACTGTAGGATTTTTAACAGTAATCTGTGTTCACCTTTGAAATAACTGAAGCATAACCATCATTGAAAGAACATGCTCTTGCAAAATGTGTGACAGCTTCAAATAGCTGAAAACAGATGTGTTGGCTTAAAGAAAGCACATAACATTGTGACATTGTTATATTGCCGCAGAAAATCTAGGTCCAAGTAGATGTTTGGGCACACAAAGCTAGTATTGGTTTCTGTTAACCATGCAGGTGATCTCTCCCTTACCCCAGCCTAATAGCTTCAGTTGTGTAAACATAATCATACTGCCACCGAACAATTGGCAGATCCGAAAACATTCATATGAGTTGTTTATTTATAGGTTGCTATCAAATGACCTGTTTAGTCATTTAGGTATGAAGACTCAATGTTGAATCCACCATGTACCAGCTCTTTTATGACCTCTTTTCTTTTCCTTGTTGTGACCTGTATTCATTTCTTTACAAGGAATCCCATTAACCAAAAAAAAACTTCCATGCTGGCGTAATTAGCCAAATGCTATATATACCTAATAGGCCTGTATATGGCTATAGGGAAATCAAGTCTCTATAAAATAAAGTTCCCCATCCTAAGGAGGGATTTCAGGGCAGGAGAGAATGCAAGTGTCCTATCCAAGGAGTCGCATTTCGTAATTACTGAATATTTACGAAGTTAAATAATAGAGTAATCGTTAGCTGACATGCCAGTAACAAGCAGCAAGACTCCCATTTGTTAAACAAGCAACACGACAACAATGTTAAACTGGTGCGGATATGATGATAAGCAGAGATTAAACTGCTTAAAAAATGTTGCAGTTTCTGTACAATTGTTAGCAAGGAATTGTGAGTCACTATTCATGGGAAACTGTAAAAGAATACACAATGTTACTCGGAGTTCACTGTTGCCTCTCTGAACAATAGTTAAGGAATGCTGAATGTTCAAATTTTGCAATATTGGGACATCCAGAATGCCTTACGAATAAGCAACACACAGTTTTGTGATTCTTTAAAGATGCACAAAAGGGATTTGTACAAAATTGTGCACATGCAATTAAACTAAAATTATGACTTATACACACTGCGTTTCTTAAAAAATACACACGGAGTTGCCAATGTAGAACGAACCTTTAAACAAGCTCTAAGAACTGAACGCACAGCATATTGAGAATTACTGATATTATGCCTTGAACAGGATAGGTATTTGCTGGATCAAGTATAGGCTCCCATTTTTTCGAGTCTATCTTGACACAATACTCACATGCCCATATGTGCACTGAAGGGTTTTTTGTTCACTGTAATTGTTTCTCCTGTATGTACTGGCCACAAAGAGACCCCCCTCTTTAAGCAATTCACGTGTCCGGCCTGAACTAACTGTATATGGTAATTCCAACCGCTCTGATATACTATCTGTTCAATAATTGTTTTGTTTTTGGGGCCTCGCAATTACTGACTACAGACTAAACGTGCTGCTGTCAGTGAACATCTCAAATGGACATTTTTTTCAAAAGTATGAACCTTCTATATTCTATTGATGGCCTTTGTGCCTTGTGCCAGTGACATGCTAAAGTTGCTGATGTTACTCTTGCTTGTCTAACTTGTCACATCTAAACGGCTTCAGTCAGTCGAGTGTGACTCCTTGTCTCCTCTCAGCCGTCCTAATTGACTTTAAGGGCTCTCTCACTCTTCTACCTCAAGTGGCTCAAATGTATCTGTGTGTGTGTGTGTGTGTGTGTGTGTGTGTGTGTGTGTGTGTGTGTGTTAGGCCTATAATAACTATAATCACCGTTGGCTGCACGCAGCTTCCCTCCTCACTCTGTTTTACCCAGACCGGCAGATATAAATACACTCCCAGCACAAACTACGCTGAGGAGTGGAAATATGTTTATGCATTTGTAAGTGCATTTGTTTAACTATAACCATACTTGTAAGGACCATTGTGGATTTTGGAACTTTTTGAAACAGTTAATGTTTCAGGTGTTGTCTATGCGTGTGTGTGTGTGTGTTTGAGCAAAACAGAGAAAGCGTGAGACCTTTATTTGTGTGCATCCTGCACACTTGGGGCAGGGTGAGAAGGACCAAGGAAAAGAGGCTGTGTGTGTCTGTGTGTGTGTGTGATAGAGAGAGAGTGTGTGTGTGTGTTTGCATGTCGTGGGCCAGCAGCTTGTTTCATGTGGTTGGTGATAAACTGCTGTGACATTTCCCCACTCTAAATCTCTTAAAGAAATGGGGAGGAGATGGCTTGGGAAAGAGAAGATAGTCTGAGAAAGTACACACACACACACACACACACACACACCCACACAGTCTTTCTCACACACGCACACACACATTGTTGCATACGATATCAAGGGACGATCAAAAGCATACATGGTCACACAGAGTGTAGCCTATACCCTTATCTGGAGTCAAACAGGTATTCCACAATTGCTGTTACTTACCAGACCTCTAGCTATCCCTCTCACTCCTCACACACACACACACACACACACACACAAATGCCAAGTTCTGGGATTCCTGGTCACTTAAGCTTGTATACATCCCATGGGAAAAGTTTGCATGTAGTTTAATGCTTCTAACATTTTTCCCATGGAAGGTTAATCGCTGCAGAAAAAGTATTCCTCAATGCCCATGCTTATATACAGGCTGGTAATTATTGATAATTAGAAAATACTTGACTCCCATTACATATAATCTGAATTCTGTTAAACACCTCAATCAAACTAACTTACAGTTTCTACAGATTCATTTGTTGGTATTTTAAATCTTCAAAGTTTTTTATGTCATTAAATCACCTTATTCAGACCACCTTGCTGTAATCACATACACAGTTTGTCTCTGCATGCACACTGCATGCGCAACACTTAGCGTAATATCTTTGGCAGCCTAACATCACAAGATTTCTTCCAGATTGTGTCGAAATTGAGTAATTCCAAACAAATTTGGATGTAGGTGAAAACTCGTGCTTGACATTGAACATTTGGCCTGGGAAAGTTAATGTGGTTTCACCCTTTGTGTGTAAACAACAAGTGAAGTTAATATCCCCTGAAGTATTTCCTTATTTCCTTCAGAGGCCAAGTGCTCTGAGTTTGCCATAAGGTAGCGTGACATCATTGTGCTTTTTCTAATGGTTGCTAAGACTTTCTAATATGCTTGAATGAAAGAGTTATTAGACACACCAGGCCCCACACACATGAAATCAATACATGTTTTCTCTCTTTTCTCCATCTTCCTCCATCTCTCTGTCGATGACTAATGCCTGATACAGACCAATATAAAAACAATACCTCATCCGAACAATATGCCAGCACCGACTCCCCACACCATGTGTTTGGCTTAAGATCTCCTGCCTTTCTAAACTTCATTCAATAAATCAGCATGCGGTTGATCCCTCATTTGGACAAATAAACTCTGATAGTTACTCAAAGTTATGTCTTGATGTAGCTTACTCCGCAGTTCACGAGATATGCCTTTCTATCAGGGCGGAGAAAACGCAGCTAGGCTAGAATAAACACCCTGGATTAATGCTGGCTGGACTGTAAATTATGACTGATGGCTGGAGTCAGGATTGTGCGTATGTTTACGTATGTTTGGATATGCTTGCTACCAGTGCATAACTCTGTACCTATCTTTACTCTCTACTTGTTTACATGCATATCTGACATTGCTCATTAGTGCTGGGTGTGTATGTCTAGGCATCTTCTGCACAGTATGTATTTGCACCTGTCAGTGTGTGTTTGCCTTTGTTAGCAAAGAGTTTAGACTTTTTTCTCCAACTGTCATTACTTTCCTGTATTGTTTGCATTTGTGTGAGTTTGTGAGTCTGTGTATAAACTGGTTTCATTTCTTCATTAAAAAAAAAAAATCAATTTTCACTAAATATTTTTGGTGATTAAAAAAAAAAGATATGATTGGTTGAAACTAATTTTGTCCTGGAATTATGCAATCAAATTTTGTAATTTTTCTGCTGCAATAAAATGCAAAGAAAAAAGAGCCCAATCAGGAAATTAGGAGTGAGTGAATAAGTGCATATACAAGTTATTTCCTCTAAATACATGATCATGAATGCAGATTTGAGTGTCTGAGTCTGTTATCTTTCAGCCAAGTGCATGTTGAAGTTGGACTCCGACAGACTGTCCGTGTGTGTATGTGTATTTGCACGTGTGTTTGTGTAGAGAGCCGGTATGACAGACCACAGATTAATGGCTGCATGTCTAAACATTTTCTTTGAAAGAATATTTAAAGGAAGGTCATGCCAAAACAATTCAAAGTCCACATGGCAAGCCAGACATCATCTCGTTTGATGCAGCTTCTTTAGTCTTCCTTGGCTTTCTATGTCCTTTCTTAATGTCTCTCTCACTCAGTCCATCCACCTTGTCATTCTGCGTCTCTGAATCTCTGAATCCCTGTTTCCTCTCTCTCTTCCTACTCCTTCCTCTCCCTTCCCTTTACTTCTTCCCTCCTCTGCCCGCCCCCCCCGGAGATGTCACTCCTAACATCCTCAGACAGACAATGTAAACACGCAACTTTGTGGAGATGTTCTCTCTCCTTTACTCTGACCCATCTGGAAAACCTTAGATCGCCCCAAAAACTTACACACACACAGAGCAGGGAAGAGAGAAAGAGGAATATGCATTACATTGGGAGCACCACTGGAAAGACAGATGAGAAATGGAGAAGATATCCACTGAGGGGTGGAAGAGGGATGGGTTGTTAATCGTTTGTTTTGGCTCACTACATTGTGACATTTGTGAAATGTGGCATGTCCTAAACTTTTTAAACTTTTCCTTCGTGCCAGATTCGTTTGTTCAGTGCAGTGCTTGCTTGTTTAGTGCAAGTGTCTCTCTCGATGTTTGAAATCTCTCTATTTCTCTCTGGCAAGCAGCTGATTTCTCTTGTTTGCACTGTCCAGAAAATGAGATTTATCTGGTGTTTCTTCCTCCAGGTCAGCCTGGAAAGCTGGCTGTGGATAGGAATTCCCAACTATATAGTAATCCGTCAGTTTGATATTTAAATCAAGACATTTTTAAGAAATGCCTGCTGCAACTATGTAATATTACTGATAATTTGTATTGCCTCCTTTGACACACAACTATTTCTCCCTGGTCTTGATTGTCATTCACTGCAGAGTCAAATAATATTTCTGCTGGTATTGATTTTAAATTGTGGATTTGTTTAGTTATGATAGTAACTACAACTGTTCTTCTTTTCTCTTTGTGTTTACGTCCATTGCTGTAGTCATCTAGAGGACAACCAAATCAGTGTTATCGAGAGAGGAGCCTTTCAAGACCTCCGACTGCTGGAGAGACTGTAAGTACACCATCTTATACTGCTACCTGTTGTGTGTGAGTGAGTTTAAGAAGCATTGCAAGCTCAACAGCTGATGCAAATATAAGGTATTTTAAGCATGTAAAAAACCCATCCGGCTACAAAAATGCACACACATAAACATCCCAAAATATGCATACATGCACGAATTCACACACCTTTAAATATTTGACTTACTACTGCTGATTTTACATTTTGTCAAACATACACACACACGCCTTTGACTTGCTGTTTTCCATTCAAAGAGTGTATCTGGATGATACCCAAGTCCATCCACTTCACACACAACCGTGGAATCTCTCATAGATATTGCCTTGTTCAGTGTGTGTGTGTGTGTGTGTGTGTGTGTGTGTCTGTGTCCGTCACACCAAGGCTCTAGTCGACAGACTCAAGGTGTCAGTGCACAACACAACACTTCCCACACACACACCTGCATGTTTATGACTCTTGTGGGATGACAGGCGGACAGCTTTGCAGGAAGACATGGTTCCATGTTTCTGCTGTTCAGAGTGTTCATGGTGCTGTAGCATGAAATGACCCTGTGTATTGTCAGACGTCTCTCCTACATTTTTAAAGCTGTTTTAAAAGATGTAACATACTTTCTGGCTTCCATATTGGAGGTTTTCACCTGATGAGAACAGCATTTCTTAACTGGCTGTCTTAACAGTGTTGAATTCACATTGCTGGGCTTGGACAGGAGCGGAGAATTTGTTCAGTGACATGTCTGTTCAATTTGTTTCTCAGATCATGTCACAGTGGGCCATTTAATTTGCCACTGTCTTTCCACAATGTACTACCACAGTCTCATAATGTCAGTAAGGTAAAGAAATGTTATGCTGCTCTGTGACTGCAAAAAGGTGATGAGTTTTGTCCATTAGGTATGATTTAGAGATGGTTTGGAGAGTTTGTATTGTGCAAGAGAGAGTATAAGAGGGGCATGTTGTCACAGACATGTGACAGAGACACACAGGGAGACAAAAGCACTTAATTCAGTTCAGGTGAGAGCAGACTCATCTGACATTGGACAAAGGAAATGTTGAGTGACAGCAACATGTGTATCTTTCTAAATGGAGATCACACATCTGATAGTGAAAGCAAGCGGTGACGGGCTGCTTTAGTGTTGAAAGGCTCTTTAATGCGGTGTCAGGAAGGGCCAGAGGTTAGGGGTGAGGAGGTGAGGGCGGTTGGGCAACAGGAGGCAACATAGTTGTGTGTTAAAACTCACACAAGAGATGGCATTTCATTTATCTAAGTCATTTGAAAATATGCTTTTGTGCAATCTTAATGTATTTATAGCTAAAGTTGCATGTCAATATAGATATTCTGTACATCACATAGTGTACGGGTGACATGTTGTACTTTACCTAAAATCAGTCTAAGGAAAAAACTAAAGTTAATTTTCTCTGGTTTTTTTGGTTTTGCTGTCGTGATGATAATAATGAGGCTCCTGAGTGTTTTTACTTCAGTGATAGTGAAATGCTTTTTAAAATGCTTAGTTGACAGGTTCTCTGATGTTGAGCCTCTCAGGGTGAAAGGTTAGGGGCGAGAGTCTGTGTGATTTATGGCGTCACAATGTGAAAAACATGGAGCCTGTGTAGTCATCTCCTTGGGTGAGTACGTTCATATACGTCAACAGATGAATTTCATTTCACCTCACTTTGGTAATTTAGGGACTCAGAGTTGGCCTGAAATGGCTAAATGTAATGATTAGCTGGTTTTCAGTCCTGTATAAGGTTCTAATTGATGGATATTTTGCAAAAGGAACAGGGGATTTTTCAAGAGATTTTTTTTATTTAGTATTCCTTACAAAAATATATCAAACTTCTGGATTTTGAGGTACTGGCCCAGTGAGATTAGTTCTTTTCAGTCTCCAAACCATTTCTGCTGGACTTCATGGCGATTCTGACTAATACGGCTCGTTTTCCAAATTTTAAAAATATAGTACCCATGGACTTGTGGTCTGGTAATATTTCAAAGGTTCCAAGTAGAATAAACTCGTCATTATAATTAGAAAATACACAAAGGATTCTTTTCTGTTTTTTGAGCGAACGTCTTAAAATGACTCATAACTGTAATAGTAGCCGATCATGCGCTTTACTTTCATACCAGCAGTTATTTTCTAGGAGCAGGGGTCAATTATTTCAAATGGTGGATATCTCATTTTGGACTACAGCTCTCTTTCCATTGGTACACACAGGAGTGAAAGTCAGGGTCTTATTATCATTATCACAGGGGTTAAAAGGTTGGTGTCTGTGTCTTCTCCAGCACAGATTCTACTTTGTGACCCCACGACCCTCCACCCTCCCTTTCTTTTCTTTTTCCCTTCCACGGCTCGTTTCTCAGCCAAATGCTTTGATAGCTTGATAACACTTTCACTCCCTCTCGTCACACTGTCCTCATCCGTCTCTGCCGCAGCCAACCCCACCCTCCTTCTGCACACACACACACACACACACACACACACACACACACACATCTTTCACCCTGACACACAGTACATCTCTCACTTTATCCTCACATGTCTACCTGTTGGTCAACACCATTCTTTCACTCTCTCCATCTTCCTCTGCCTCTCATTCCTTTGTAAATAATTGCCATGTGTTCATTTCATGCTCAGTTCATCTTACTCAAACTAGGAATGGTATTTTACATGTTTTCTTTTCATATTAGTTGAGAAACTGTACCATATCATAGGAAAAAAGCCCAAAAAGATTCCTTGTGACCTTCAAAATATTAGCAAGATGTTGTAATTGAACAAAAACTGCTAGACTGAAGAACACTAGGTCCAGAGGGTCCTAAGAGTTGTCTTTAACTTTTTTTGGTAATAATTTACTGTTATCCATCAGGTAATAAATGAGAGCCCGCCCCCAGTTTTTGTTTGTATATACACGTGTGCATATAGAGATAAATACTCATGGGTGTATGCATACAGGTTGTAGGTTGTGTGACTGCCCAACTAGCTGATGAGTTTATGCACAACACCTTTTGGCTCTTACCACCTTTCTCCTGTTTGGCCATTGCTGTTTGTCTGAAAGCTTGTTTAAGAATTACAGAAACATTCACTTTTTTGTCACTTTTTTCCCACATTTAATCATCCATTTTCATGTTTTGTTTTTATCAGTGTGCTGGCATTTCTTACTATGACATGGGACACTTGTTTGTCTTGGCCGATATTAGTGGAGTAATACAGGATGGATAAGCTATCAGTTTTATTAATGAGAAAAATAAAATTTTGTGCATTTTTGTCCTATCAGAAAAAAATAGATTAGGTTTATTTTTACCATTTGGATACACAGCAGTGCACTGTTGTAATCCCCTAATTCATGCTACAGTGTGGTTTTTTTCATAAGGTGACAAAACAGTTTAGATAGTTACCAAAATATATATTGGAAACACCCTAAGAGTAGTGCCAATTAAGTGAATTACCCTGGAAAAAGCATTTCCTTTACTGACTGCGTCTTTCAGCGGAGATGACTGGAAGACGCCAGGAACCCAAACATTTTCCTCCTTTCACTCCCAGGTCAAAGCACATGCAGGGATAATAGTGATAACTGACTTTAGAGAGCTTACAGCACGATAACCTGTAACTGACACACACAAAACACAGCATGATAACCTGTAGGTCATGATCACAGGAAACCAGACAGACATTCCCATGAGTTTGACCTTTGAACCGTGATCCTGCTGACCTACATGGTGATGTAGTTGCCTTGTTGGTGATAGTTCAGTCAACACAAAAGCATGAATCTGAGTGATTTATGAGTGTGTGTTTTTGCCCTTTTCTGTTCATGCTGAGGTTTCTCTTTGAGATGAAACCATTTTGCTTTAACTAAATTCCCTTTCTTTTCTCTCCACAGTCGTCTGAACAGAAACAAACTCCAGGTTCTCCCAGAGCTTCTCTTCCAGTCCAACCCCAAACTAGGACGACTGTGAGTACACCTTTCTTGCTTTTCCATTTCTTCGTCCAGCGATCCTTTTCTTTCCGCAACTCTCCCATCTCTCTCTGACTCTCCCTCCGTCACTCTCTCTCTGCCCTTTTCTGCCTCTTTTGATGTGTTACGTGATCCATTTGAAAACACAGCCACGGTGCAATGTCAGAACCTTTATCCGGGTTGAGGGTTCAAGTCCCTCGCCAGGTGACACAGTGCCGCTCTGTGCTCCTGTCGAGAGGTGAAAAAAAGTGTGTGCATGTGTCAGATGTGTGTGTGTGTGTGTGTGTGTGTGTGTGCGCGCACGATTTAAAGAGGTGAAAGTGTGCCTGGAGTGAATGTTTTGCTTGGACCTGTGAGGAATTTTTATTCGGGAATATGGAGTTTTCCCAGAGTATTCAGAGTGTAAGAGCAGGTCACACTGATGCAGAGAAGCCTCCCACTTGCCGTCCTTCTCTCTCTCTCTCTCTCTCTCTCTCTCTCTCTCTCTTTGTGTGTTTCGGTCCCATCAGTGCACCCACCCTGTCTCCTTTTCTTCCCATGTGCTCTCTTTGTCTACATTCCTTCTTTCCGCTCAGGTTTTCTATTTGTCTTATCCTCAGAGAGTCTCTGTCAGCTTAGGTTGAAGGTTGAAACACCTTCTAAACTTTATAGCTGTTTGTATTGGGCTGCCTTCAAGTAAAGCTAAAGGTAGACCCAGTGTGTGTGTGTGTGTGTGTGTGTGTGTCTCTCTCTCTCTCTCGTGCACGCTTGCCTTTGACTGCATGTGTCTGCAGTCATTATTGTGTGCATTCTTGAGCATATAATTCATGTATGTAAGTGTGTGCATGCATGCCCCATGTTAATATACTGTATCTGCATATCAGTGTGTTCGTGTGTGTAGCGTGTATGTGTTGCAAGGTGTTAGGATAGTAGGGAATACCAGCGCTGGGACATTAAACTTCTCACTTCTCTCACTCTCTTTTATAATGTTTCCATGAGGCAGAACACCTTGGAAGCTACTGTAACCTTTCTTTGTTGAAAAAGTGTATTCTTCGGTGAATGGTCTTTTTGTATTTTTTTGACGTTATTGTAGTTTAAGGTGTTTTAGGAGATCAAAAGCGGAATTAGACCAACACAAATTAAATGAATACTTCACTGAAAAGCTTTTGAGTCTCAAAAATTCAATGCCTGCAGCCTTGAAAAGTAGGTCTGAAAGGTTTGTCGCTTGCTTCGTCACAGAGAACGGCAGCTACAGTCAGCTTGGGTTCACAACAGTTACTGTGTTTTCCAATGGAGAGCCAGAGCCATTGCAGTGTCATAACGTATCAAAATGTTCTAAGAAAGGTCTCAAATGACTGCTGTAGCATAATCCACTTATACGCCATTAATAAATATGTTCAATATGTTCCCAGCCGTCATAGTTTTGCCCCAACATTCTTCTGTCCACAGACTGCCTCTTCCAGCATTAACACAGGTCTTATCTACAGTAAATGATAGATGTATCTGAAAACCTAGAAATAGCAAAATATGCAGATAAACAGTTTTCACTGAAGAATGAAATGGTCTTTTATGAGTTTTGTCAATTTCTCTACATCTTAGGTGGAAAAAAACCCTTTATAAACATATCTATGAAGTGCAGCGTTTTTCTTATATCATGAAAAGTTGACATGCTGAAATACCTGGACTCTCATTGGACAGTGACAATATGCTCTTTAGGATTACAATATATTGAAAAAAGTTTCATTGTGAAATGTTCTCTTTCAAAAACATCACTCTTTGGTCATCAGAACTTATTTTTTGAAGCTTAGCAAAGGAATGACCCCCCCCCCATACATTCATACACCAAAAACATCAAATACAGTAATAATAATAGTGGTTTATGTTGATGACAATAAATTGTCTTGTGTTTTCTGTAGTGCTTTCTCAATACAATCTCTTGTGTTGGCAGAAAAGCCACTTAAAGATGAAATCTTGTCAGTGGGGTGCACACTGTGAAACCTCTATTTAAAACTCTGGACAGACTGATCGTGTGTTTCATGTATTTGTGGTGATGCGTGATGTATTGCTGAAGACAGAAATGTAGACTGTTATAGCTGAAAGCAAATTGTCATTTACGTCAACTGTGGCTTTCAGGATCACACACAGTCAAAACCCCTCATGTGAATATCGAGGACACACACAGTGACAGATGAAAACACACACATACTCCATCACACACACACTCTCACTGTGTTTACCTCTTATTTCCAACCCTTTCTCTTGTTCTTCATGGGTAACAGTCTTATTTCCTCCACCGCCTGACTTACTTTTCTATAAAACCCCTAATTGGTCACGATAGCTCTTATTTATCGCTGGTCGAATATGGATCCCTATAGAGCTCTCAGACAACTCAGTAAGAGAGTGGAAAGGGTGAACGTGTTCCAAACTTAACATTATAAATCTCATGTTCTTTATATCCCTACTTTGCCATCAGCACAATCTAAATTACAGTGTCTGGAGTTTCCTCCTACTCTTTATTTTTTTCGTCTTTCCACTTTTTTTGTTTTTCTCTTCCATTTTTCGGTGCTTTTCATCCCATCCATGCGGTGTTTTTCTGTGAATTAAGGAAGTGACGGCAATGCAAATAGCAAGGTATGTAGATGAGAGTGCGTGAGAGAGAAAGACAGAAGAGGAAGAAATGGAGGTAGAATGACAGCAGAAAAAGAGCAAATGTTGGAGGGAGGGAGACTGAAAGAGAGAATAACAGCGGGAGAGTAAGAAGGAGGAGACAGGGAGGTTTGCTGGTGGCTTTCTGGTTTGGGTTCGTAACCTTCCTCTCTGTCAGCCTCGGTTAGATATTAAATGATTGCAGTGTGATAGGAATTACCTCTTAACCCTCCTATTAAAGCCCTGTGGTCTGAGGTTTGGAGACGGGGGGAGAGGGAAGGAGTTGGACTAGCATTAAGGGAAAATAGGCATGGGTTGGAGGTTTAGCTCTTGAGGAGGGTGGGAGGTAAGGGCAAGAGGTATCAGGCTGGATAATAGTTTTTTACCAGAGTCTTGGATTCTGCCGAGTTGAACAAAGTGTACGAATCGAAGAGGTTGGCTTTGTGTCTTATTGGAAAATGTTCTAATTGAGCAGTAGGGTGCGGACGGTGAGTGCCTGACAAAGACAGATGGATGATAGGTATTGGGGAGGTCATGTGAAGTAGGGAGATGGATGGATGAAAGGATGCTGGTGGAGGATGAAGGGAGTGGGTAGATGGATGGAGGGATTGGAGTCCGTGACCCCACTAGGTGCTCGGTAGGGGGGGAGCGAAAACAAAGATAGGGATGGTAAGATAGATGGATCGTGGACTGGAGTCTGTGGGTTTCAGTGTGTGCAGTCTGTGGTCGTGTCCCCCCACAGTTTGCAGAGACTGTGGTCTCGCAGCACATGCACCCAGACTCACACTGACACACACTCAGATCAAGCTCTGAGCAGAATATATTTGCTAGAAAGGCAATGAATTTCTGGTTTGAAAAGCAACAATCATGATGGCTCGGATGGAAAAATGTAAGCCATTGGTTAGAAGGCTTTTGTGCATCAGTGCACATTACAGTGTATCAGGGAGGTTTACTTTTCTAAGTGACTTGATGGCTGTTAGTCTCCTGTCTAATAACACTGACCCAGACTGAGCCTCATCCTGTTATCTTCACTTTCTGCTCTGGTAGTTCGCGTGCACGTGTGTGCATGCCTGTGAAAGTGTGTGTGAGTGTATGTTGCGTGCAGGGCCTCGGAATTTGAACCAGCGCTGGTTTACTGCCAGCGATACTCATGAAGCAGCATCATTCTCCCCCCATTAAAGCAGCTCAGGTTACAGTTGATTGATTTGCATTAGACAAGAGGGGTGCGATGAAGAACACTGTAGCTCTGGTGGGGCCTCAGATGTGGAGTATTGCATAATGTAGGAGTTGATTTTTGACCATGTTTCAACATTCATGGACACTGAAATAAAAGTGCTGTCTTGCTGTAAAGATGCAGAACCCTTGTGTATTTTATAGATGGGGCTGTTGTCATTCGAACAACTGTTTAAAGCAAGACTGTGTAACTTTTAAAAGACCAAATAATACAATCTTCCTCCTACAAATGAAAAGTTAAATTCATAAATAATTAAACACACCCTTGCTCATTACAATACTCTGAGGAGATTTTGCTGCTACAGCCTTACTTAGTCTGGTGTGACCAGTAGTACTAAGTCAGTTGGCTGACTTTATGACTCTTCTCTACTTGTGCTACCTGTAATTGTCACCTGTGACCACAGTGGCCATAAACAGTAAGAAAAGATATTCTACTGTAGAATTCAATTTAAAAATCATATTTATTGTAAATTTGCAAATGTGGCATTGCAAGAAATAAGTATCTGCAATGAGACAAGGTAATGTTAAACAATAAAAAAAAAAACTGACAAAAGAACCTGTGACCCAAGAATATAGCCATCGGATCTTAGTTTAGTAACACGCTCTAGTGTAGTAAAGCTTGTAAACTCCTGTGTCTTCTTTTCAGTTTTCAGCTTCGTCCTATTTTTTAACACTGCTGTGCTCCCCCAAAGTCCTCACTGCACCATATAAAATGCATCACAGCAGGGACACAAGCAGCCAAACATTCAGGCTGAAAGGGTTTTTTAGAGGCTTAATGGAAAGAGAAGTGAGGTCCTGTCCAGCGGGATGCTGGTGAAGGATTTTATCCAATCAGAGTGTTCTTGAGAGTGATGCTTAATCCCTACATGTTCACTCACTGAACATGCACTCACTCAGCATTAGATACATTCCTAAAAAGTTAAAGTGTAGCTAAAGGCTAGGGAAAAAAAAGATCTCGGTGGGGACGTGAAACTAGATGAATTGGGAGTAAGAGAGGGAAGGCTATGTAGCGGAAGGAATATGACCAGCAAGAGTCTAATGGTCAACAAATGTGTGAGTGAACGGTTATGAGACGTGCTCTTCAGCACCATTAGGTTACCCTTGAGCAAGGCACTTAACCTCCAAATGCTTCACTGGTGCTCCCAGATGTCAAAGTGGGGATGTCCATCTCCCCAGTTACTGTAAATACAACTTTGCTGGTTAAGTCAGGGGCAAAGAAGCTGGACGGAGAGAGAAGAATGAGAGAGGGGGGGAAGGCTAAAGTGAGTGGGGGGTCATTTGAGATGTCTTTTCCTCCTAATTAAGTTAATGGAGAAAGATGAGGAGGTTGCCTTTAATCTTGGCTAATTGTCCATTTAGAGGTGACTGCCATAGTTTACCTGCTGGAATGATACAGTTAGTGTTACAGGAAGTGGGTGTTCTCTGTGCGTCCAGTGATTGGCTGCGATAGACGGGGCCTCAGTTGGGATTGGTAGGAATGGTCTGGAAGGGTGAGGGGTGAACGTAAATTGCCTGAACTCATGTGTGTCTTGTCTTTTTTTTTTTATCATAGGCTGGTTCACTCATTTACTTTTCTCTTTTTTTTTCATAGACACAATTTTTCTGTTACACCCACACAAACAGAACAAACATCTTTGATGTTTGTTTTGCTGTCAGGAATTGTAAAATTGTTTTCCTGTCACTGGGCTCCCGGCCTTTTGTTTGGTTTCCACGCCACTGGGTGCTGGTGTGTAACAAATAAGTCTCAAACACACACACACATATATCCCTCTCACGCCACCTCTCCTGCTGATTTAACACCACAGGCACTGGATGCAGAATTGTGGGTCTGCATTTGTGGGTCGATGTGTGTGTGTGTGTGTGTGTGTGTGTGTGTGTGTGTGTCAGTGTGTGTGTTGGTGCATGGCAGACCTTTTACTAAACCACACACCCACGACAGAACTTCCTAATAATTAAACATGACTCAGACGTACAAACCATGGTATGCAGCTGCACCACAAGGCTTGAAGGACCTGACACGCAGCTGCACCACAGGGCCCATGCACAGCAGTACACTATGCATTTCTAACAAGTTTATCAATCTTACTTACATTCAGTCTTAAAATCTTACTTGGTGTAATGGCTTCCTAAAACAAGGGAAAACATGTCAGTAGGTTGAAATGGCAGTAGGTGCTCTGGCATGAAGCTGCACCAGAAAGCCCATAGGCTCCAGGATGGAGCTACATCACAAGGCTCACACAGAGTCTAACTGGTATTCAGGAAAGGGAAGACTTTTACAGAGGGAACCTGACCAGAGCTCCTCTAAAATAAGGCTGCTCTTAGCGGCTTGCATGTGTGTGTGTGTTTGTGTGTGTGTGCGTTTCCCACAGCCCAGACGGCAGTGCGATTTTTGTCCCAAGACATATTTAGATAAATACACACTGCAGAGATACCGAAAACCAAGAGAGAGAGAGAGGCAGATAGAGCAAGAGAGAGAGAGAGAGAGAAAGAGGAAGAGAGCAAATGATATCGGGATCATCTGAGAGATTTGGAAAAGCCAGGAGAAGTTTCATTCCAAAAGTTTCATACCTTCCTTCATGTTCTCTTAAAAATACTATCATAACATTAAAGTAGATAATATGATACTCAGTGCATTAATATAAACGGGTTACTGCAGTTACCGCAGTAACTGCAGCATCATCTAAACAAGAAACCTGGTGTCTGTAATCAGACGAGGGGATTAAAGAAACCTGATTTCTCCAGTAGAAAGTCGATGTCTTGGACCTTTATACACATAACTGGTGGCTTTTTACAGGTATGGATGTGCAGGACAAAGTAAAGACAGGGGAATTACCACTGTGACAGCAGTCCAGCAGAGTCAAAGAAAAGAACATTACATGGCACTTCTTGTTTGTGTGTAACCCTTTCTGTTACCTTCCTGTTGACACTGCCTTATGCTGACATTTGGCTGGTCCACAATCAGTCCTTCAGGTCTCTGTCACTCACATACATACATCTTGCTTCACTGACATTGTTTCTACTCCTTCGCTTATATTGAACAACCTGCTGTTAAAATGACTTAGTTGTTCTTGCTTTGGGCACTGTCCAAGTTTAGCTTTGTGTATGTGTACACATTTATATATTTCATCTTATTATACAAGTGTTTGTGTGTATTTTCAGTCTCATGCACCAATTCTATTACACTTTGCAAAGTTTCTGAATGCGCAAGTTAAGTTTGATTCTCTTGCTGTGAGAGCAGCTGAGAGGCCAAAAGTTCTGAAGTTTGTGGTGTGTGAGTGTGTGTGTGTGTGTGTGTAGGCATATGTTTGTTTTCCTGTGTGGATGTGTGAATAACACAAGCCAAAGTGTTTCTTAGCAGCTTTTCCTTTCAGCTGCCTACCTTAGCAGCTAGCCAGCTAGCTAGCTCGCCGTAGGGCCAGAACCTATGAAATGTTCGTGGGAGGCTGGGGGCCTGTAGATTTATTTTTTTTTTGCAAAGAATTTTTATATGCTCGCACTGATATAGCACAGAGGCTGCATGTGGTAGTAATTTAACCTCGCAAATAAAGGTGAGTTGCATGGGGGATGTAGCCACAGAGCTGCTAGTACACATAGTTAAAACTCACCCACTTTCCCCTTAAACCTGACAGGTCATAGGGATGTGTGTATGCAGATACTGTATATCTGTGTGTGTGTGCATTTGTGTGTCTGTGAGTGCTTATGTACGTGATTGTGATTGAGGCTGCAATTAGGGTATATATGTGTATGAATATATATACAGTGTGAGTTTGTGTGTGCAGTCTCTGTGTGAGTGTATATTCTTATACATGGTCTTTTATGCACGCTAAATGTGTATGCACACTTTAGTAATTTGTGCCTCTGCTTGCGTCTGCATATTTGCTTATATGTTTGTATACGTCTTGCATTTGTTTGTACATGTCTACTTATATACATGTCTCTGGCTTTGCTTGTGTGTGTGTGTCTGTACATATATTTAAGAGAGAGTCAAACTTGATATAGGGCCAAACGCACTCACACAGTGTTTGTTTAATCACAATTTAGGTTTACATGAGAACACTAATCAAAAACAGACTTGGCTGGAAAGCTGGAAGAGGAGGAGGAAGAGGAGGAGATGAATGGGGAGGCAAGAGGGGAATGGGAGGATGTGAGCATGAAGAGAGAAGAGAAAACAAGCCTGAGTGACAGGTGAGGACAAGAGAAAAAGGGAGAGGAAAAGACAGAATCAAATGAGAAATGGGAGATGAGAGGAGGTTGGAGGAGAACGTGGGGTAGTCTCTGTGAGTAGGAGCTTTAAGAGAATAGAAGCTTTTGTTGATCTGATTTTTTCCTTCTTACAGACCAGACTAATGACCTTGCCCTGATTTGAGATGCTTTATTTTTCCTAAAGGATGCTTTAAAAACCTGGCAACTGGCATCTGGCCTTCTTATATGTGTATTTGTGTGTGTGTGTATGTGTGTTCACGGGGTGGGTTTCAGTAGTAAAAGTACAATGGAGTCGTATACACACTACACTCCATCACTGACAAAAGTCAAACCACTAAACAAATGTAATGTCCCCCATAATTACATTCATGTGTATAAGATGATAGAAAAGACAGATTCTTTCCTCAACAAAGCTTTCAGTTTTATGTCACTGTTGCACTTTTTATAGTGAAACTCAAGACTGCTTGTTTCAAACACTTTTTTTTCATAGTTTCCTGGGCAGCACAGTGAATTAGTGGGTAGAAAGTAAGACTCGTAATGCAGGTCAAACTGAAATCCGGTGATCACACAAAAAATGCAGCAATAGTCAATCTAGCTCAAATGTTCCCTGAACTTCATTTTCCCCTATAATCAACCGTACCATTATCCCATGAATGATTTGTTATATGTTATATTTTTGTCATATGCATCGTGATGTCAGCTAATGGTTTAAAGATATCATAGTTTGATTTAATTTCATGCTATTAATCATGTTGTAAGTACGTCTTGTTTAAATAAATCTCTTAAACCTGACCTACAGTCTAATTGCTGTTATGGTGATGTCATCTAAGGGTCTGTCTTCAGTCTCCTCCTGAATTCTTGGAGACGGTGTTTCCAGGTTATTTACTGTAAGGTGACCTGTGGGCCTACAGTCAGTATAAATTAAAGCTCCAGCTCAGTGTGGGGTCAAAAAAGTGCTGAAACCTCTCTTTGTCTGTATGTGTGTGTTCGCAACACAAGTTACATATTGTACAGGACTCCCACATGGCCTATTATTCTTTAATGCAGCTCTACACTCATGGGAAAGTCCTGGGAAACTGCGAAAATGACCGACATTTCCTGAAACAGCCCAGTATCCCCAGGAATTATGTCTATATTGGACGATTCAACACCTCACAATTTACATTCAATGCCAAAGTTTAGTGTCAATGCAGAACGTTATGGGCCTTTTATATAGCAAGGTGCAAACACTGTGGTGGATGGGCATGTAGTGCGCGACTTTCATGCAGGTTACCAGAGTTTGTGTCTTCTTATTAACCAAAATGCCAAGCACAGACACCGTAGAAAGCAAGAATGTTTAAAATATCGGCTTTGGATATAAAACAAAATCTTCGTCCGTGGGTGTAATCTAGGGTTTTGCAGAATCACCCTATATATCGACATTCTTATGTGGTGACAGAAAACAATGAGTTTTTGTCAAAACAGCTGTTAAATTAACTGTCATTGGGGGGGCTCCAAAATTAATTTTGTAATTAATTTATACTGCAGCAATCACTTTTGTCCAAACTAAAGAAGCTTTAGATTTCAGCTATACAGAGGTTAAGTCATAGAATTTGGACTCAACTTGTTAGATTGAGTGAATTTAGTTTCTGTTATTGAAATTAGTTGATGTCAAGACTTTAGAGTTTATCACCTGGTGTCATCGTTAGCCTTGACTAACCTAACTGGTCTTTTAAAAGAGAATTTAATAAAAAAAAAAAAAATAAAACAAATAAAATCAGGTATTAGTTTCTAAGACATGTCCAGGTCATTTCTGAAAACTGATAATATCTGTGTGTGCAATGCAATATGCTTGCAATGTGTGGGATTTCATGAGTGGGCTTGCCACTCAAGAAATCCCACACATTGCACACATGTTGCGTTATGTGATGAACCTTCTTTGGGGTTTAGTGAATGAAAGTCAGTGAAATTGTTTTAATTCATGTGTGCGTGTCTGAGTGTATTTGTGCGTAATATTTTCACTTTGTGGGAGGTCTACATAGCTACTGCTTTCATTGTTGACCATTATTATGACTACAGACTACATGGTTGGAACTGGCTAATGTCTCACACACACACACGCACACACACACACACACACACACACACACGGGCAGAAACATGTAGGTGTCTAGAGAGTCATACTGTCTGTGTTTGGGCCTACAAGTGAATGTGTGTGTGCGTGTGTGTGTGTGTCAGAAGTTAGACTTGTGATTTATACTGTTTAAGTAAAGTCTGATTGTTACAAATGAACTCAAACTGTTATTATTGCTCTGGTGTAATCAGAGTCATGCACACAGAATGACCCACAAACACTCTCTGTATCGAACTGTCACACACACACACATGCACACACACACATGCACACACACACATGCACACACACACACACACACACACACACACACACACACACACACACACACACACACACACACTAACAGAAACACTACAGATATACACATAGACCCATGCACTGTGGAGACACACAAACAAACACGAACCACTTATGTCGCTCTTTCCTTCTCTCCTCATCTGTCTTACCGTCCCACAAACACATTCACTCAAAGGTCGAACTCTCACATATGATGGAACTCATTTAAGAGTAAAAAAAAACAGTAGCTATAATATTTGCTTTCATCCTTTCCAGATATGTTTCTTGGTGGGGTGTAAATCTTGCTGAAACAGTATGAAGATTATGTATATTTAATGAATGAATGGATGAAAGGTACATCAGTATTCCCCCTTTAGCTGAGTGTGAACTCTTCCTGTCCTGAGTAATTTGAACATCTTTTATTACAGGTGTTATTGCCGATAAAGTCATGCTCAGATCTTACCTAAAAGAGAAAACATTTTGGAAATAAACTATTCCTAAACTGCAGTGTTCAAATGCGACTGATTCAAAGTTTGTCTGTTTGTCATTACGTTACTATGGTGTAACATGCTGGCTATAAAGACCTAACTAACTAGGTCTAAAAGCTGGAAGCTTTTACATCATCCGTGTACCACTGTCGATGAGTCAACAGCAAAAATAACAATCATAAGCTGCTACATGCAACATTTTCCATGTCCAAAATGTTGTCCAAAATCATGTCCATATTGAGGCTGAAACAATAGAATAAACACTGCAAAGAAAAAAAACCCCCACCACCAAGAAGATTGGCAGCTATACCTTGCCTCTAAACTGATTTTAACATTGTGTGCCACCTTGTCGATATGCCTGGAAATCTGCTGGATTGCTTTACAGTACAGAACTGGGGGGGGGGGCTGTTGTTTTTCCAGCGCAAATGGAGCTAAAGTTTTCAGAGTTTCAGATGACGGTGGAAGATAATAGACTGAATTGAGGACATTTGATAAATCACTTCCAACATTATTATCCCTTTAAGAGAAAACCTTTGACTGAGCAGCCAAAAATCCTCTTACGAATCTAAGCAGTGGGGTTAATGGGAAGTGTGCTCTTTACTTTAGAAACACTACAGATGCACGACAGATGCTGCCAATCGTCTTGATTTTCATGGTAACTATACCAAGCTATCGCAGCAAATTTTACAGTTATAATATGTACAATATATTGATCGCACCTTTAACTTCATAGAGTAATGTTGTGAGGAATAATGCAGATTACTGTGGCAGTATTATATCTAATGTGCTTCTTCTAGTGTTAGATATAGTAATATACAGATACGTTACAAATGAAAGAAAAACCCGGAATGAATGAGTGGAGAAACATCATAGATGCATATTCTCCCATAAAGGGCACGGGGGGATCACTGAATTGTTTGAGTATGAATCTTATGCTATGGTGTTTGCAGCCACTGCAGCTCAACCCAGGTGGACCAACATATTAAGTGCAACACATTTAGGTGGTGTGTGTGACGCATATCAAAACACTCACACCCGTTGTTGCGTGTCAAGACACAATGGCGGCGTAATCATGAGATGACATACATGTATATGCCCACGAGTCAATTCAATCCCTTTTCGTTCTTGTGGTCGGCACATTCCAGCTGGTGTACCTTGACTATACCTCTTTTTGTATGACGCGTTCGATGTGACATCAATAGACACGTGTCAAATGCAACTTTCTGCAACGCTGCCGAGGTGTGTTGCATTAAGGCCAGTTCAGCCCAAACATTCGCGATGAAGAGTTGAAACTACTTGCAATGCACCAGTCAGCAACTGAAACCTGCCGGTTTACACCAGCTATATATATGTATAGCTATATGTTTCCATATATATATATATATATATATATATATATATATATATGTGTGTGTGTGTGTGTTTGAGTTCAGGTGGAACCCCAACTGTTATATAATAACATCAGAAAAGTCTAAAGTCATGTTTTCTGTGTGTATGTGTTTCTGTTTTAGAGATGCGAGGGGCAGAAACAGGGAAACTGCACATACTGTCGGTGTATCTTTTCATGTCACTGTGTGTTTGTATAATTTGTAACGTCTTAAAATATGAATGAGGATAGTGATAGTGTGGTACTTGCTACAGTTGCATTTCTAGTATTGATGAAACAGCGAAAACAAAAAAAACAGAGAGGGTCCAGGTGACCAGCTGACTTTTGCTACGAGCTGATTGGCTGTTGAAACAGGTGACGTGCCTTACGTTGTAAAACCAGTTGCTGGTGATTTGACAAGCTGAGTCGCAGGTGACGCCATCAGCCGGTTTGAGTCGAGCTGAGATGGGCCAGATCACACTGCTGCAACTTTTCTAAACGGTTTCGTCTCGTCATGAATCTTTGGTCTGAACTGGCCTCTCTTTTGGAAGAATGCCGTTCATCCCTCCAGTAGAGCTCCAGAGACTTGGGGAATCCATGCCAAGTAGCACTGAAGCAAGGCTCGTGGTGAAACAACACCTTGTAATTTGTGTTTGTTGTTCCTTTAATTTGACACCCATTTGTTCATTGTTTCATAGTGATTGCAACACAGAACAAAATTTTGAGAGATCTTGGACGGCTGTATATTCAGGGATGCTGGTCATGGTATAGTGGTAGTGATGGTTGTCATGAAATAAACAGTATCACAGAGGGGAAAAAATTACTGTAAATCACTTTAAAGGCCAACCAACTCCCACACAGATATACACATAAGTAACGACAGCACCAAAAGGGAGTACATCAGACCGTCCAAACCTACTTCACATTCATTTTCATTGTCTTGAAGCATCGTATGAAGATGTGGTGCAGCCTTGTGAAAAAGAGGATTTACAATACATAGAGTGTGTGATAGGAGAGAGAGACAGAGTTAGGAACAGTCTGATGGTGGGACGGGGGAGAGGAGAATGAAGATAGAGGAAATGAAAGACTCAGCAGAAGTAGAGAGAGAGAGAGAGTCAGCCACATGAATGGGGTGAGAGGAGATTTAAGCAGGCCTCCTCTAAATACAGATCACCGCAAAGCCACTTTAAAACCTGTAGAGATATATTTATACATCACACACAAACACACAGAGACATGAAAACACACCGACAGTATGTGCAGTTTCCCTGTTTGTTTCTGCCCCTCTTGTCTCTAAAACAGAAACACACACACACACACACACACACACAGAAAACCCCAATCAACTCCCAGTCAGTCTCAAACATGACTTTAGACTTTTCGGATGTTCTTATGCAGCAGTTGGGGCTCCACCTGTTGAACTCAAACACAAAGCTTTAGCGAACTTTAAAATAGCTTTACGCTTATTAGTTTTCCATCATTCCACATGCAAAAAACATTTACTGTGTTATATCAGGTACAAAACTTGTCTGCACATGTCAGACTTGGACTTCAAGTCATGTCAATTATGTTGCATGTGAAGAGATGTTTATAGCTGAATCTGTACCTACCCAAATAAAGGCATACTGCAATAGAAAAAAGGCATGTTTTTTTGGAAAATGAATGGAAAGATAACTGACTAGGAGACGGTTATTTTTGGGTTGGGAAAGATAATTAAAGATCCTAAAAAGCCATGACAGTTTGTGTATGTTGTTCAAATCAAGTTACAAACATAAGGGTTTATCTTGTTTGGGTTGCGAATTCTTCTCACGGCTGAACGTGAGCGTAGACGTCACTGTCTATGTGTGTTTGTGTGTGAGAGAGCGAGAGCAAGACGTAGTATTAGCTAGTTGTGTTTGTGCTAAGTGTGAGCTAAACAAGTGAAGCAGGAATGTGCATTTTCGTGTTTAAACAAAGAAATATGAAACCATGAAAAAACCCTCTACCCTCCTCCTCTCTTCTCTCTTATCGCTCTTTTTTTACCCCTTTTCTTTTCTATTCAGTCCTTCACAAAACCTTGATTTTGACTGTTTAGCTAATCTGTCAGCAGGGGAAGGCTAATGTTATGCAGACATCCGATAACCTGTCAGAGCTGTGTGTACTGTGTGTGCGTGTTAATTACTTTATGTATGTGTGAAGGTGTGTGCATGTATCTGTGGTGTACCGAGAAGGAGCATCGGCATTCTGAGCTGTCTGCCAGTGTATACGAGTTTACCATCGTCAGGAGCCAAACTACAGTTGTCAGATGCTCCCTTGCTGCATTTAAATATCCTTGTCTTCTTTTAGGTGCGTGTCCATCAATGTGAAGAAGCTATACACGACTCAAAAACTCACAGACTCGCACGTAATCAACACTAGCAACGGCAAATGTGAAGTGAAATGTGTATGTAGAAATAAGTGTAAAGTTGTAGAAACACACTGCACTCAGAGGCAAAGAAAAAGAGTGTGTGTGTGTGTGTGTGTGTGTGTGTGTGTGTGTGTGTGTGTGTTCTCTGCAAACTTGTCATCCTGAATTTTGGTCACTTTTACAAGTGCAGCGTCACGCTCGTGGTATAACCCCATGGCTTTGTGTGTGTCTCTCAGTGTGCCTGTGATAGGTTTCTGTTTCAAAGACAATAGGCTCCAGTGGCCTGCCCGCTAATTGGTAGCTTTGCTTTATAAGGCCACCAAGTCACCACAACCTCCCCAGTATAAAACAATGGCGCTGCTACACATCCAGCTATCATAGACTATCTGTTGATTACTTTACTTTATGTACTACTGCTGCAGCTTGTTGCTCCAGCTTGACAAAGTCTTTTGGAAATTCTGCAGCTCTTATAGTGAATGTTGGGACAATATTTCCCACAGAACTGATTCCTTAACCTGCACACCAAGGCTTTTGCTATAAATAAATCGGTCAGCTTGTTTTTATCTATAATAATGGCATCTCCCTTGGGGAAATTTGTATAATTTTGGAAATGGTACACCGCTGTAGGGAGATGCAACGTTCCTCAAAGTTTTGCCGAAATCCAGTCAATGTTGTCTAAGATACTGAGTACGTGCTGGAGAGATGGATGAATGAAACAATGAGCAAATATGTGACAGAAATAAAATGCCATCTGGGAGATGGTTTTGACTCTGCAGCCAGTTTTATTTTCAGCTTGAAGTTGATTTTTCTGTTTATACCATGACCACATACCAGATTGTTCATTATATTTTGGGATTAAATAGAAACCTTGTGTTGGCACCAACGTCGTCAGCTTGAAATAAACACTAATTTACTGCTCCATTAAGTGGTAGAAGCTGAAGCCTTGTTACAGCCAAAGCAAGTAGTGATCTAGTATGGTTATGCATAATTATTTAGAATGTTGATGAGGCCTCTGTGTCAAAACCCTGCTATGTGAAAATAACACACACACAAATAAATAAATAACACACACCCTCTGGTCAGTGAGGAATAGGAGTATTCTATGTGGCTGCGATACTGTATTCATGATATTCTGGTTACAGTAAATGGCCATTTCTTGAGGTAGTTGGCCCAGAAAACTAAAGGAGACAGAATCAGTCAGAGAGAGAGAAAGAAAAACAAATTTCAAGTGCCAGCAGGAGATGATGGTTATGGCAGAGGGATGTTTGATGTGTGGAAAAGTTTGTCTCCACCACTGAACATCAATAAACACGCCGGCTGCAGTTACCAACGCTGACAAAGGAGAAATAAACTGTGGAGATAGAGACACATACCAAGAGAGGGGGGAAGAGGAAAAATGATCACAACAGAAACAAAGACAGTGGGGGGAAAAAGGAGGAGAGAGGAAGAAATTGAGGGGGAAAGAGAGGGAAGAGAAAGATGAAAGAGAGGTCCCAGCAAGAAATCAGACAGTGGGATAGAGACATAGAGTACATTTACATGCAAGAAACCAGTTAACTGGGAGAAATCAGGTTATTCAAGGCATCAGAAAATGCATTAACATGAACTGTAGTAATCTGGTTACTGTGAAAGTCTTGTTTACAGTCGGTAATCAGGTTTCTCCCCTACCTGAACCTTATTTTGGAACCATGCCTTACTTATTCTAAGTGTCTTAGTGATACAGGAGGTTGCTTCCCGATATAAGAGAATGTTTATTTTTAATTATTTCCTTGGGTTGGAGCATTTGAACTTGCAGCGATAAAATGAGCACAGTAGCACAAATATGTCACAAATACTCAAAAATTCAGAAAACTTTACTTATTGTTACCTATTGTCAACTCTGACTTTGAACCAAATTTATTAATTATTTTGAATATGAGGACACAGTATTATGTACAGAATAATGAACTTTCCTTTCATCTCTGTTGTCACAGATACTTTCACTGTCTGCAGTATTTGTCACACACATGCGCACATGTAAAAAGCTGATTAGAAATCTGGTTGTACATGTCCATGGCCAAGAAATTCACCTAGGAGAAATCTAGCGGGGGAAATCTGGTTTCTATAATCCCCTACCTCGATTACAAAAATCAGATTTCTTGTTTACATGACATTGTAGAAATCAGATCACCTCAGACTTCAGAAAAGCCTAGAGTAATCTGGTTACTAAATCCTTTAAAATGCACTCACAGGCAAAAAGAGACACAGCAAAAAGAAGAAGAGAGCCTGTGGGCAAAAGATCCAGAGAGAGAGAGAGAGAGACAGGCTGACAGAAAAAGACACAGAGAAAGAGAGCGGACCAGACACAAGACCAGAACAAATAATCATGTTGTTGATAGCGAGATGGAGAATGTCTCGGGGTGACACACATGCTGTAGCGGGGCATGGAGGAAGCGACAGAGCGAGCTCGTGAGACAACGAGAGACAGAGGAAGTACCAGAGAGAGGGAGAGCAAATAAATACCGGCACCAGTTAGTGTCAGCGAAGGACCAAGCTAAATAAACGGCCACAGGCGTCAAGTGGTGCCGAGCGCTACTGAAGTCCACGCCACCCACTGCCTGGTGGCCACTTTCATGTGGTCACTTAAGAGATGATGTCACTGGCCGCTCCTTGGCTGCGTCTCTGCTGCCCTGCTGCAACTGCTTCATGTCCTCCGGCTCTGTGAGAGGATTAATGGGCTGATTCACACCAGATTTGTCCAACCAAAGGGATCTAGTAGCACTTAAAGGGGCTATGTGTAGCATTTTAGCATCAGTAAGTCATTAGCACAATATTTTATTTATCATAAATACATGTGACCATCACAGGGCGAGGCTGGCAGTTTCCTCCTGTATTTTGGAATTTGCAATTTCCAGTTTTCATGTTTTCAATTACAAGGCATAAAGTCCTCCTAAATGGAGGTATTGGTTACATGCCTTCATCAAGACACATGACGTAGCCGTGATAGTTTAGTGATAGTCTACGGGGAAATGAAATTAAATGAAATCCACTACCACAGCTGCCTGTGATAAAACTGCATGTCATGTCATGTCACAGCTTTATGACACTGTTTGGGAAGCAAAGACAATTTTCTGAAAAAAAATCTGTCGGCCTCTCTCTGAGCAGACACAGCGTCTGTTCTTTACAAGGTGTTGGACACACTGCTGAGGAGCTGCTAGCTGAGCATGAGAGCATGAACATGTCTACACACACACACACACACACACACAAATATACACATGCATATAAACACATTTATAGCACCTCACTGACGAGGTGCTCACTGATCCTGCCATCATGCATGTATATGTGTGTGTGTGTGTGTTGGCGTGCGTGCCAGCCACAGACAGATCAGACATGTGTGTCAGTTTGTCTGGTAGATTGCACATGCATTCATAGCCAATGAAATCACCCCACAAAGTCGGGTCGCGTGCTTCAAAAAGTACGCTGATGCCAGACCTGTTAAATAATCCTGTTAAATAAAAATGTCCAGTGTTTAAAGCATAAAATGAGAGTTGGAGCAGTCTTGTGTTTTAGTTTAATTTATCGGGCTACTTGTGTTTAGATCTACTATCAAAAATTAGGGTTTTGAGCCATTTGGTCCAGTATTGTATCTCTTGGTTTGGGGTCCCTCTCTTTGTTTTTCACCACCTCTCACTCTCAGTCTCGTCTCTCATTCTTGCCCTCTCTCTGGCATAGTTAGCATTTCTTCCATATTTGCTGTGAGTGAATTAAGCCTGAGTCACACACACACGCGTGGCTTTCATTAGACCGTCTTTGTAGTGTTATTAAGATGAACGAATGCACACACATGCGCATGTGTGCACAAATACACAAACACAGACGGGGGAACATTTGAATGTACATCCTCAGGAATCTGCGGCGCATGTGGTCATATTGTTTTATGAAAGGTACCCAGGCTGTTGTAGGGGATAAACTTTATGTGTGTGTGTGTGTGTGTGTGTGTGTGTGTGTGTGTTATGTCTGTGTGAGGAGTCATTTTCTTCCCAATGAGTAAGCAACACAACATTAGTAAACACATGTAATTATGCAGCAAACTTACTGTGGACTGGAGCTTTCTTTGGACTCGCTGTTACAGTTTATAACTGGCAATTGGAAGAATTCATGGCAGTGACCATTACAGAGATTATAAATATGTGACAACTCAAGTATAAGACATTACTAGTTTTATAATGAATCATGTATTTGTTTCATGGCTGATTTTGGAAGTGATAATTGAGGGAAACAGTAAAAATGGGGATAGATAAAGTGGGGGATGGTGCAGTTGAATGGCTGTGAGACTTGCACCATTCGGCCACCAGTAAACCCTCTTTCCTGATGTTAAATTCATGAAATGATTGCCTGATGCCTAAGCATTTCCAAGTTGTAGCCAAATGTCACCTCTTTCATATGTCACTTCCAACATAACTTAACTTAAGTGCAGTCCGTGTTCGCCAGTCTCAGTTGCAGTTGTACTTGTTGCTGCAGAAACTATCTCGTCAGACTCCCATCGCTGCTTCTGACCTCACCTCGACCAGATCAGACAAAGCCTGAAATCAGAGGACTGCTCAGCACAGATTGTTACTGTTGTTTGATAGGCGGCAACAATCAGACAATCAGGGAAGGACAGAAAATCAAGAGGCGTCACTGACGTCACAACCTCGCAAACACAAAGGATTGTGGGAAGCATAGAGGCGGGGAGAATTTAACATTGTTGGCTTCAAGAGACCACAGAGATGCCAGAGATGTGTGTGTATCTGTATGTGTGTATACATTTGTCTGTATCATATTTTGTCTGGCTTTGTGTTGTCTGTGTGTCTGTGTGTGTGTGTGTGCGTGCTCGTATTAACATTTTATGTGTGTGTGTGATGACATGCAATAATGTCATGGATAGCGAACATAGCTATGCTCTGAGACTGTTCTGATTTTAATTAGCACTGTCTCGTTAACACACACACACTCACACACACGGTTACACACTGCTTCCTGGAACACTGTGGACCTACCACACACATATATGGATTATGTTTTAACTGACGGGAATAAGGCTTTGAACACACACGCGCACACACACACACACACACACACACACACACACACACACAGATGCACACTTTGGGGCCCTGATGCCTACTTTCTTTGAAAACCTTGCCAAGTCTAGAGTGGCAGACATTATGTGTGTATGTGTGTGTGTGTGTGTGTGTGTGTGTGTGTGTGTGTGTGTGAGAGAGAGAGTGTGTGTGTCTGCATGTGTACAATATGTTTTGTGTGAGTTCCACTCTCATCTAAAACATATCAGTGTGTATAATTACAGGCCTCCGGTTGGCCAGAAACATCTTCTGGAGTCAATTGGAGTGTCTAAGTACCCAATTTAGAAGACGCGTGTTTCAGCACAACAGTCATCATCCGTGACTTTCTTCATCATCATGATCACAAAGATTTGTTCACTTTTTTTGTCGTTGCTTTTATTTTCTCTTAAGCTAAATAATCTTCTGTCTTTATGCTCTCAGCAGTCTCTTAAGCTAAGACTGCGAGCTGCTTGTGCTACCTACTCAGTTCTCTGGTTTTTGTTTTTGTTTTCTAATCAAAAAGTGACAGAGTTATAATGTGAAAGTTTATCTATGAAAATATCACAGATGACACTTAAGTTGGGACTTAAATATGCGCTGTAGACCAGCAGTTTTATTGATTTTGGCCATCAGATGTGCGATTAGATGCCGTGTCTGAAATTTGGACATTTGATTTCATTTGATTTGAAAACTTAAACAACCATTTCTTTAGTACAAATGATAATAACAATAATTATATGTTACATAATATGAATTCCTGTTGTGAGATTGTCATGGTCCTATCTAGAGAGGTCAGAGGTCAAAATCAACAACAGAACAGCTAGTAGACATTCAACGATCACCACCAACATAAATCACAGCCTGCTCTTCTTTTTCTTCTTCTCCTCCTGTTTTTCCTCTCCTGTCCTCGCCTCTGCTCTTTGTCTCTACAAACGTTCGTTGCCAGGGGCCGACGTCCTGGAGAGGCGCAGGTCACCTCCCACGCCGTGTTTGTCCTGACATTTCACAAGATATAGATCATGTTGGAAATACTCTCACACTCACAATAATTGTCATGTGGTATTTGTCCTGCAGAAGAGTTTCTTTTCACTAAGATGTGCCTGGATTTGAGAAATATTACTTATTGTTTTGCCAGTGTATCTTATTTTCTCTTCAGTCTATTTAAACAACGAGAGAATAGTGACATCTCTGAGAGCTCTTATTTTTTTCAGCTCTCCTTCCACAATCCAGCCTAGATACAATCCTCCCTGTTGTCTCCTCTGGGATTTTTGGGATAATTGGAGTTCCTTCCAGGCCATTGTCTGTCCGTCCAGTTCAAGAGGTTGGCGCTCTGTGTCAGACGGCAGCGCAGCCCTGTCCATGATCTTTATGAGTGCTTGTCTTGTTCATAATCTGCTTCCTGTTTCCCTGTGTGTGTGTGTGTGTGTGTGTGTGTGTGTGTGTTACAGATTGTAAGTGGAGGTAAAAAAACACCCCATGCACATTTGTGTGTCAGATACCAAAATATTGCCACCACTTTTCCTCTCAGCTAATGAGTAAACAGTGTGTCCCCCACTGCTAAGTACCATTCACTTATACAGGGGGACCATTAGTGACTAATATTCACACAGTGAGGGCTTTTTGAATTTTCAAATTGGAGCGTTTTTTCATAATTTCCTAAAGAGTGGCTCGTAGATGGAAAATACCACTTATCACAAATACCAGCTCTTCTCATGTATCCTAAATACACCTAAATTAGTAAATACTTAACACTCTATATCTCTTGTCTAAAATACAGATATTATGCAATTGATTAATGTCTTTAAATCTGAAAATACAGAAAAAAGCCATGACCATTAGTGGCCCTAGCCTTGAGCTGTACTTTAAATCATGCTTTCTGTTTGAAGTGCGGAGATAACTGCAGTAACAAATGCTCAGAAAGTATCTCTGAATTTATACAAAGGGAGACTCAGCACTAAATGGTTCACTTTGAGGTTTAAAATAGTTAATGGGCAATAAAAGGAATGCCTCTCTTCCCCTCTGATAATCCCTCTTTCTCTCTAAAGTGTTTCCTTCTCTTTGTACTACTTTAAGTCACTTCCACCACACACACACACACACACACACACACACACACACACACACTGTAGACGCATTATATACACACACATACAGACCCTCTATTAATCACCAGTCTAATTCTGGAGGTAGATGCAGTTAATAATAGCAGTTTCAGCTTTTTGGCGGTGCTCCACTGGTAAATAGACCGTTCTACCTTTCCGGAAAAGGCCGTGAGATGAAAGACTCCTCGAGAAGCCACATTAATGAAATCTGCTGAGTGAAAACTGAACTGGGAGGAAGGGCCCTATACCTGGAAACACACACACACACACACACACACACACACACTTACACACACATTCATATGTGTATACACGAGCGGAAGCAAGAGGCTAGGAGGCATACAGGTGTAGACACAGAACATACACACAGGTTTTCAGTGGAAATATAGATCCTGATGTGCACACACACACACACACACACACACACCTGACTGCCGTGCTGAGAGAGTTCCCTGCTGTCTTCAATGGGTCAATGAACAGCAGCCATGCAAAGACAAGTACAGGCTTCCTGTTCATTCTGCTCTCTCTCTCTCTCTCTCTCTCTCTCTCTGTGCGTGTGGCACTTCTAAGTTAGTTAGTTAGTGCAGCCACTCATTAACACAGCTTTAAATACATCCCATAATTAGCCTTCAGCCTAATTGGCTCAATCACAACTCTGACAACCTCTGCTGTGGAAACAGTTGCCATGACAACTCAGTAAATTTTTGGTACAGTAGCTGCTTTTTTAAAATTTGTTTACCTCCCTGAGGAAGCTCAAAGATGGCGTATCATTTTTTGTGAAAAGAGCATGTTCACATCAAATTTTAGGTTGCAGAAATGTGTTTACATGCGTAAGAACTTATTTGAAAATGGAGAAAACGTTGTTTTTCTCTTTTGTCTAAACACCTGTTTTATGTTTCTTCTTGTGTGTTATTAAAGAATCAGATTCCACCACTAATTGTATAGTATGTGAGAGCACTCGTCCAATCATTTCCCCCCCTTTTCCCTTACTAAAACTCCAATTTACTTAAAATACTCTCCCAGAGGTTCCTAAACAGGAACACTGATATTTGGGGTTGGGGTTATCTTTTTTTGAGCTACATCACTTTTAATGGGTTAGGTCAACCATAAATGGGTCGGTGCAGGTGTACTGTCATTTTCTCTCAGTTTTAGTTCTTCCTAGACTGCATAGTTTTCCAACACTGGGGTTTGACCTTTTCAACAAGTAGTCTTGGATTCTGTGTCTTAGTGGATTTCTGTGTAAGATGATTCTGTCAGATTTAATTTTTTCTTAGTTCACTCAGGGAAAGGTCAGAACAATGACCTTCTCACTGATTCACATACTTTCCTTCTAAATAAGATAACTTTGCAGAAATTCTCCGCTGCGCTGCGACGTACAGAGATGCGTTTGCCTTGACTCGACCTGACAGAGCATGCAAAGAGTTCGGCAGTCTTGAAAATTGGTCATGGTCTGTAGGGTTAAAGGTCAAGAGAGGGCAGCAGTGCAGACGCCAGGAAGGTAACATACGACTCCCATGATGCCTTGCTTTCACTGCTGACCCAAAAAGCCATTAAGTGGTTTCCCTACTGGTCTGCGTACCTGACAGGGGTGAGAAACACAGACTGTGTGTGTGTACGTGATGGGTCAAGGCTGCGGTAAGTTGTTGCTGTTCCACCATTTTGTCTAAGTGCTCTTCCAGACCTATCAGATTGTTTACCTTTAACATGCATGTGCACATATGTGTACACCTGAGTCCCTAATAGACTTAACTGCACTGACAACTCTGTGTGTTGAGACGGGGGTCGGTGCACAAGTTCTGAACCCTGAAACAAGCATTCTGCGGTCCCCGTCTACATTCAGACCTCTTTCCCTGCTTTTCCATGCATCATTCTCTTCCTTTACTCGTGCCCTTCTTCATATTCCTTCATATAGCACTGCAGCAGCTGGTTTCTTTGTACCTCCTGAAAAACTGTCCATTATTGGTGTATGGCCCCAAAAAGTATAAATACTTAAATTAAAAGGGAACACTGGAAAATAGAAGAAATTTAAAAAAAATAAGCTTGATTCTTTTTTCTGTCTTATGATTATGTGACTGTGTTTCATTAAAATATATATTTACATCATACTCGTATGCATTTCTGTTTCGCTGCTACCAATCTACAGTATACACATTTAATTAAAGATTTTATGCTCACTTGACGTTAGCTTTGCTTAGCAAGGGCTTCCTCAGGATACACATCAGTCCGATCATGGCCCTGTCTGACATACCTAATGATAATTACTTTATCACATGATTGGGACATGGAAGATGACCTGCACAGCATCTGGAACAGAAGAGACAAATACTGAGCAGTCTCGGGAGACCGTTAATGCACTTTACAATTCCAGCAGCAGCAACAACTGCAAGCTTTTGGAAGAAACATAAAATGAAGAATACGAGAGAAAACAAACCACGTAGTTTTATTAGAAAGTGATCTCTGGGAAGTGTAGTTCAGAAAAACAGCAACAAGCCTTAACTAATACTACTTTGAAGTATCAGACAATACAAATATTTTACAAAGTTTACATATTTTGTAGAGCTGCTTCTCTCTCCATCCTCTACCTCAGACTCTCTGTCCTTTCTCTCCGCTCATCCACTCCACACAGACGGACAGAAACAAATTTCTCCTGACATTTGTTTTCAATCTAAAGCATCATCCTTACCTTTTCTACTCTGCAGACTTGCAATAATGGAATGAACCTTAAGAGAAAATCCCTCCGTTTCCTGTCCTCCTCTCTCTCACATCCCTGTCTTTCTTTCTTGTCTGTCTGTCTCTCTTTGGTGCAAAGTTTTTAATGCCACAGAAAAAGCCAACATTCAGATTAGCTACATGTTTCTATCGGGTTTAATGCATCTTCAAGCCACTTCTTGCTTTTTCAAAGTCCACAACCAGTTTTAATTGTTCAGTGAGTATAAAAAACATTTACATATACATTTAGAATTTCTTCAACTACATCAAAAAAGCCTTGACTTTTACTGTTTTCACACAGCTTGTCAAATCAAAATTTGAAGCAATACTTCTATTTCATAGATGCTGAACTTCCATCCTAGAAGAATTGGTCTTTTTTCTGTTTTTCTTCCTGACTTTCTCTCTGAGCCTTCAGTATTAACTGTAAAGGGCAGAGCTTTGGCATCTTCCTTTACTTTTATCTTTCTATTTCCCCATTTCTTTTTGTCTGCATCTGTCCTTTTCTTCTTTGTCCTTTCTTTGGAAGTGGATTAGTGGACACGTGCAGAACTCTCTCTTTGCAGCACTGCAGCCAAGGAGGTACTGTACATAGAAAAGGATAATAATAAGAATAATAATAATTATTAAGGGTATTATAACACAAAGATACTTCAGCAATGAAATGTGAGATCTATTAAAGAATAGAAGCACAGTTGACACTTTCTTCCGCTTTTATGGACTTTTTAATCCAAATTAGTGCAATTTCACGCATTTGCTAACAGTTATAAACTAGAAAATAGGACTTTATAATCCTGTTCATTTGTACACTATCCAACAACTCTGTCACCCATTGGTTGTTCATGAAGGAGCTCCAGCTTGCAGAGCGGTGACATTATCGTGAGTTGTGGCCTCTCTCGCCACCACCTCTCGGAGAGACCAGTTCCTGCTCCCAAATCTCAAGTCAACTGTCCAAGCCCATCGACATAACAGATGTGAAATCTGTTTTATGGTGGAAGAGGCTCAAGCACAGAAATATCATCAGTTATCCTCCAGTCTTTCATCAGATGACCTCTCTCATTTCTGCAGTGCCTGACAGAGTGCACTTGTGGTCACTGTGTACGTGCGTGTATTTGCCTGTGTACGTGTCTGTCTGTGTATATTCAGGTCTTTCTTGTGAGTTTGTGGACACATGTTTGTGTGTATGCAGATGCGGGTGCATCTGTACATGTGCTGTCTACATGTATTTAATGCAATACAAACCCCTTCTATTAGTTTTCTCTCTGGTTTGATCCTGTCATTGGAGATTAATTTGTCATTTCTTCAAGTCATTTAAAACCGTTAGAGAGAAATGAGAACTTTTCCCTGTGGCTGACCAGTACATTAACAGCCCAGCAGGAGACTCTTAGCCCTCTCTAACAGAACACGTCTGGTAAGCGCATTTACAGAGACCAGTATTAGCATATGCATGCAGTTGATTGAGTAATAAACCAGACATGGGGACTAAAGTCCAAACCCTGGTCGAGGTAGGATTTTATTTTAAAGCATTTAAACATATTAAACATTAAATTGAAATATTTCCCTGGGCTTCTTTTTCCTAGGAGAGCAGGCGGTTCACTCATCTTTGGAATTTTTTTAAATCAAAAGGCAGGAAAGTCAAGATTATGGAGCAGAAAGGGAGAAGTTCTGCTGGCGATCATTCCTCAATCAGCAGGATTGTACAGTACAGTATGTGTGGTTACAGATGCAGGGGGGCTTATCAGCTATCAGAAAATAACATGTCACAGTAAACAAGCCATCGACCAGGCAGACCTCCTCTGAGCCAAGTGCTATCAAAAGTCTTTTTGTTTTCAGCTGTAACTGTACTGCCTCTGTTGGGTAATCACTGCCTTTCTCAGAATGCTGGAAAACAATGGTTTAATCATTCTGATCCATATTTTACCAAGCTTCATCAAAATCCTGTCAGCAGCGTTTCGGATATCACATATGACATGCGGAAAAATAAACAACTGTTTTGGCCGGTCATTGTAAGCTGCAATTTGACTCTGCTGAAGTGTAATGATGAGGTGAGTTTTGTATAGAAATGTAGGATGGTGTCACAGAAAGGGCTCTTTGAATCGTGGACATAATATTACAATAATACCAGTAAATGGCATTCTGAACTTCAAGTATGCACGTTATGCCATCACATTCATTCATTATTCAGAGCTGCCACTGTGCAAAGTTACTCTACATTACGCTTTTTAAAATCCTTTATTTAACAAGGAAGTCTCTCGAGGTACAGTGACTGTTTTACAATAGAGACCTAGTGAAACTGGCAACAAAAAATAGTTTAACCGACGATAAAACATTAAAGTAATGGATCTCTTTGAAACGTTGCTCATAAAACATTTCTTAAATATGATACTTTTAGGTTATTCCAAGCCCAGGGTGCATTATAAAAAAGGCAGTTTTTCCAAGTTGATTAAAGAGTTTCCATGTTCATGATCTAGTGTCTAAGTTGCTTTTCCCATGTAGGGGCATTTCCCCTTAATTCAGGTAGATGTTATGTTTAATTCAATAAAGGATGCAGACTGATGATTTGACCCTTTGCAGCACCCGTATCTGTCTAACTGGAACAGAAGAGAGGTTGTCTTTATGAGAGGAAAGGAAAAGACTCTTTGTGGCCAGGAAAAGGGGTTTAGAAACCTCTGCAGTGATTAAGTCAGTATTAAGTTTGTAATAGGACCATGAAAGTGTGTGTGTGTGTGTGTGTGTGTGTGTGTGTGTGTGTGTGTGTGTGTGTGTTTGTGTGTGTGTTACCCAATCCCTAAACCCACCAACATTGTGGGTTTTTGGGGGGTTTCAAAGTTGGGGGCCTCAAATTCAAAAGCCACTGTGGTTGTTTTAGGGGGAGACACTGTCTGTCTGTCTGGCTGCTTGTTTGTCTACTGAGCTGTCTGTTAGTCAGTATGTCTTTCTCACACTTTCTCATGTGTTTTGTATGCGTGTGTGTGTGTGTGCGCCTAAATGCACATGAGTGTGTGTGTGTGTGTGTGTGTGTGTGTGCGCTGATATTGTCAGGATGTCGGTTCGTGAGGTATTGTTTATGACTGTGGAATGAGAATAGAACAAAACAAGAAAATAACACTGTTTGCATCGGTGTGTTTGTGCCTCTGTGTGTGTGTGTGTGTGTGTGTGTGTGTGTGTGTTCTGGCAGGCTCACCACTGGGCCAGATGGAGAGAGTTTTCTGTCTGCCCCCCTCTCTCCCTCAGTCTCTTTCTTTCTCGCTCTCTCTCCTTTCTCTCTAATCACAGTTTTCCTTTAGCTGTAAATAGGCGGGTTGGGAAATCTATATGCACACACACACACACACACACACACACACACACACACACGTATTTTGGCCTGCGCTCCTGGCTTGATGTAGCATTTTTAAACCTCCCACGCTCATATGATCTGAAGGAAAAGGAAATGTGCATGCATACACTCCAATACACACACACACACACACACACACACACACACACACACACACACACACGGAGTCAGGCTCATCATACGCTTGCCCTTCTGCTCACCCATGATCAGAGCAAGACACACACTCACATATGCCCAAACCACATAGAGAGTACAGAGAGGAGCCGATCGCCCACAGCTTCCTCTTTTTACTGTCCGCTAAACTGAAATTACACACACACACACACACACACACACACACACACACACACACACACACACACCAGCAACTGGGACTTAGTTTGTGAAAACGAGTAATTATGCATCTAAGTTTTCATATTCTGTAGAGGAGATGCTACATTTCCATGTACCAGTGTAAGTCTTTTTGAGGCATATCCGGCAGCAGCAGATTTCCTTTTGGTGAAGGACATTAATGAGGCAAAAATATTCCCACTATGCTGCACCAAAGCCCTATGTTCAAACTAAAAGATGAAAAATAACGCTGACTGAATTCAGTGGAAGGAGGTGAAACACAGTGAGAGATGGATGCAGCTGGGCTCTGAGTAGCTCAGATCGAAGCGTCAAGATGTTGGAAACCAGAGTAAATTCACTTGAAATTGACAAGTAATTTAGATGTCTATCTTCCAAATAACTGTTATTTCAGCAGCATTTAATGACTATATTTTATCATGTAGTTAGAACCTGCTTCACATACTGAACAAAAAAATTTGTACTCTCTTTAAAAGCTTCACAAATTCCACAAAAACGGTTTTCTTCTTAAAACGCAGCTCAACATGTCTTAAAATCATCCAAACAGGAGGCATTTGGAGAGATGGAAGACATTTGCACTAAAGACTACAGTCCTTAAGCAGTGAGCTTGAAATGTAAGAATAAAATGAACTTTGCTGTCAATTTCATCTAAATGGCATAACAAACAGTGTCTTTCCTCTTGAGATAGTCCATTAAACCTGCCTGTTTTTAGGGCTAATGGTAATGTACCTGAACGTAATCGCGCACATAGAGTAATGGCTGGGACTGTTTGCCCTGGCTGTGCTCTGTCAGGTCAGTCTCTGACATCAAACTTAATTGCATGTCATCATGCCCATTTCGCTGCCATTTTTCAAGTTAAATGATCAAACTGATGCAAGTTAACTTTGAAATTTGAATTTGAATGGTCATTTTGACCACTCACCTCCTGGGAAAAGAGAGTCTGACTGCTCCTGTGCTTTTCCTCTTTCTCAAAAATCTTTATTTGGACAGATCTGTCTGTTTATCTGTCTGTCTGTCTCTCTCTCTGTCTAGATATTGAGTCCAGCCCTCCTTAGAAATGTCTCGTTCTTCAGTTTGTTTAAAAGCTTTCAGCCCTTCACACAGAGAGTCCATTTCATTTAGCCTGGAGGGCCTCTGTATGTCTGTGTACACACACTCATTTTCATTTGACTCTTCCTTTTCGTGTTTTTTTCTTTCTTTCGCACCCTTCAAACCCACACCCCTCCGTCTGTAGATGGCCCTTTGTCACCAGGCGATTCCTCCTCACTCGTCAGTAACCAAAGAGCTTTGGTCCCACACTCACAATTGGGTGATTCAAACAATGTCTGACTGTGTGTGTGTGTGTGTGTGTGTGTGTGTGTGTGTAATACAGTAAGAAACAGTAAACAAGTAGTAGTGTTCATAAGAGTGTATGCGTCTGTACAGGATGTACCTCCCAGTTCACAGTTGGACACACAAACACAGTGTGTCCAACTGTGAATTAATTTTAGACAATTTTATACTTTTTAAATGTCACAAAAAACAAGATGTCACTTTGGCGTGATTGATTTTGCAAGTAATTTTTCTTCAGGGCTCATATTACGTACTTTTTACATGAAAACAAGCAAATCTATGTGGCCACACAACCACAATAGAAGTCTTGTACTTTGCAGTAACAGCAGGTATGATACTTCTGGGAAGTTTGGTGGAATTTAATTTAATTTTTTACATTTTTGAACCTGCATATGCACTTGTAAACTATTGTGCAATGGATTTCTAGTTCTGTCAAGCCTATAACTTTATTATCTTTTTGTGTTTCTGTGTATTGAATATTTTCTTTGTTGAAAAACTTCTTTATTGATCTTGTATTTTCTGTTTCTATTTAGCTTTAGATTTTAGCGTTTTCTAATTTAATATGCAGTAATACAAAGAAATACATAAGATGGGACGCAAGATATAGATGTGTGTGTTACTCTGTGTGTGTGTCTTTGTACTGGCTTGCCTCTCTGTGCATGTGTGTGTTTGCATCTGTATGTGTTTGTCCGTGCGTGTGTGTGGGTAGCAGCTGTGTCCGCCCGGCTCAGAGTGAATGGCTGTCCTCTCTAAGCTTCTCTAAAGACTGACAACAACACGACTGCTAAACGACTGGGAAAACTAAGTACCTCCATTCTCTGTCATTCTTCTTTTCTCTTCGCCTCCCATTTGCTCCGTCGCTCTGTTTGGTTTTCAGCAGAAGGACTGCAAGCTGCCACCAGCTCTGTTTGAGTTCCCTCAACTTTTAATGAGCAACGAGGGAAGCTGCTTTCTTTTTTACTGACTGGCTCCCAATCGCATCTTACTTTCTGTCGTTCTGTCTTACTTGC
>LKNJ01000188.1:127017-191707 GCA_002120245.1 Maccullochella peelii | reverse complement strand
TCTCTGTATCTACCAGTTTCATTGTCTCTTCTTCTCGCTTCCGTTTTCTGGCTGCCAGCTGAAAGCCTTGCTGTATTTACCAGCTTAGTTTCCTAATCCCAGTACAAACTACTATCGCTAATGACTTTCTCACTGGTTGCGCTCTGGATGGCTTCAAGGAAGGAAAGAAAGAGAGATGCATACAACAGTGCTTGAAGGTGGACTTTACATGCAGTCTGTTCACTTTTTACTTGTTTTCTGCTACATTTAAGGAGAGGTGGAAGAGGAGAGGAGTGATATTGTTTTCTGCTATGCACAGTGCAGGTAGAGAGGAAAAAGATAGAGACAGCAACAGGTAGTTGGTGCCCAGTCATGCATGTTCCACAGAGTGTGTCTCTGTGTGCGTGTGTGTGTGAGACCCTGTGACCTCAGGTGCCCTGCAGGTGTGCGCCTCTGCATAACGGGGGGCAGGAACACACAGACTGGGAAATCCTCATCAACTGCATTCCTTACTGGTTTAGCTGGGGGAGGGAGAGAAGAATGGACAAAGACATGGTCTGTAAAAGCAGAGAGAAAGTTTAAGAGAAAGAACGAAAGAAAGAAAGACATTGTGATGTATTAAAAAAATAGCATATCCTCTATCACTGAAGAGTTTGCTTTGTTATAAAGAATTATGACATTCTGAGTGATTATTTGTGTTGTTTTATGACAGTGGTTTTTATTCACTGACGAAATGACTAGTACAGCTGCTTCAATCTCTTTGCACCACATTTAAAAAGAGGCCTGGGTCTTGTCCAACATTTCTGTCCAGCATGATATTTCATATGTTCCACAATTTTCCCTTCATTTCACCATTGTTTTACAACCATGAGTCAGTGCTTTGCAGCATAATAGGCAATAGAATAACAGAATATGCTCTTTGTTTTTGTTCTCATCATGAAATGTGACCAGTGTTACCTGAAACTAATGCGCATTGTTTAGTTCTTAAAACTGATTGATTCTCACTGCCTTGTTCGTATTTTGTTGCAGCATTTGATGTGTCTTTGGAAGGTTGCAAAACATTAGTTAAGATGTGGATGGAAAAGGGATGAAATAAGAACACTGACTGAAAAAACAGCAAATCTGACAGCAGTAAACAGGAGGTGGACAGGAGGGACACTGAGTGAATCAAATCAAGGGGGGTGTTAGTCATTCGTTGCCTCTGTCATGAGTCCCCGGTCTGTCTGTCTGTCTGTTCATTGAGAGTTCAACAGGTGTCAGCTGTCAATAACTGCACTGTCTGTCGGAAATTTCACTGTGTGCATGTGTTTTTTTGCGTGTGTGTATGCTGACTGACGCTTTGTGGGTGTGTCTGTGCTATGAACTGCACACACACATACTGTATGCCCGTATGTCAGTATGTGCATGCATGAATAAGAGAGAAAGGCAGAGGAGGAGGCGAGAACGAAGCAAAGGGAGCAACAGAAGAGTAGAAAAATCTCAAATGTACTCGGAAGCAACTTTAATAGAGAGAAAAAGAACAGGGATAGAGAGGGAAGAAAGAGTCCTGACTCTGAACTGTGACCTTTTTGAAGTCACAATCAGCTGGCCTAGATGCTACACATATGCAAATCAATATGAGCTGGCATGGATAAAAGCCTGAGAGAATGACTGTGAGGATGTTTTTTGTGTTATTTATGTAGGATTATTAGCCTGGGTAGCTAAAAAAGAAGAAATGGACGTTTTCTCAGCTTCTCTTCTCTTTTCTCTCCGTCTGTCTGTCTCTCACTGGGAACTTAAAGTCGTTAGTGAAGTTAAGTAAGTCTTGTTAAATTTCCCCCGGAGTGAGAGATTTCCAACTGTGACCTCCTCCTCTCACACACGCGCGCGTGCAAGCCCACAATCAACAAAAGACTTCAAAGGAATCCCAGCAATGCCAATCATGTTACCCTTTCAAACCTCTTCCACTGTGTCTCTCTGTCTTTCGTCTTGTCTCTGCAGCTACATTTCCATCTAGCTGTCAAGTGAATTTCATGCAAACGATTGTAACGTTCCACAGAACAGACTTGAATTAGACTGCCATTCATGTAAGAGGTGAAAGAAAATACTGTATATTGTGTCTAAATGGCATACAAAATAAAAAATAAAAAATCCACCAGAAAGAGAAGTGATTGAGGTTGTGGATGTATTGTTTTCCTTTCTTAGTGTTAGTGTAGTGTCACACTTCATGTGTTATAATGTGATATGTTATGTGTAATAAAGTGCACTTGGCAGTATAATAAAACACCATCTTACATCAATGTAACAATAATTAGCTATATTCTATAAAGTACATTTCCCAGTGTTCAATGTTAGTTTTGTGCAATGAGTTTGATCCAACCCTCTGTCATTATTGATTTCATTAATTGTTTCCTGTTTCTCTATTGAATAAAGTCGAAAAAAGAAAAACCTAGAGAAAAATACAGAAGAAATTTGATAATTGTCTTACAGATTTCCTCTGTCTTTCCATGTCTGCCATAAAGTGTCCATTTTTCCAATTTGTCCGTCTCTTTTTGTCTTTTTTTTGCCACCAGTTTACTCTGTAACGCTCATTCTTCCCTTGTCACCGACTCTTTGCAATCTCGTTTTTATCTTGTTGTTCTATACATCAACTTGATCACTGTGGAGGTGTTAAGTTGATGAATAAACCACGGTGTGTTTGTGTCTGTCAGAGAGCTGTTAATAATGTATGGAATCAGCTTTCTTTTGCCAATTCAGATAATACATCAGACAGGGAGGACGGAGGGAGAAAGACAGAGTTAAACTAAAGGACGAGCGATATTGAAGGAAGAAAGGGGGACAGAAGGGAAACAAGCTGGAGAAGTGACAGAGAGAGCAGATGAGAAAGTGTTCCTCTGAGAAAAACCATAAACAAGTATGTTCTAGCTAACAAACTTGGCTAGGCCATGAGCGATGATCATGAGTCCTTCAATGCACTGAGTTCATGAGTCATCATGAAGCATCTGTTTGTTCCAACTGAAGTCATGTATTTTCTTCAGCCTGTTAAAATTCACAGCAACAGAGAATTTGCACTAAATTTTATGATTTTTATAAAGTCTGACTGGAGCTACATTTGCAGTAGCTTTGCTGAACAAGCCATCTTCGACTGCTGTGGAAAATCTGATTGGACGCAAGTGAACAAACACTCTAACCTGTCATTTAACACCTACTGTTAAACGTGCCTTTCAGCAACACACTGAACCCCTAAATTGCTCAGGTGTGACAGGATGTATGCATTTAAACCTCCTCCTGCTATATAGAAAGCAGTGCTTGATTTGAGCTATACAAGTGCACATGACTTCCTGTGGTGGTCTTCTCCTCAAAACAAATTGTAATATTAAGATATTGTTTGTTTGTTGACCATTGTTTATTTGACACCCTGTGCTGCAGACTTTGAATCCCATTCACACATTATTTTGTGTGACATTTTTCCTTGAATGTGTCAGTGCAAATATAGTCCAATATTGATACTCAAGCCAAGTTGGTCAGCCATGGTTGTTTATGCAAGCAACCTTTTTGAATCAGCACTTGATTAGATTTTAAAGTAAGACTTGGAGAAATACTTTATACTTTGTCAAAGAAACAGAATCATGTGTCTTTGTTTAAGTTATTTTACTGCAATAAAGGAAGTTAAGATAGTAATGTTTGTTGACAATACACATCTGTAAATGTGGCCATTGTTCCTTGTGGGCTACGTAAGTCAGTTAGGTGTTTTTGTGGCAGCTTTGGAAGGGCCTTAAAAGATTTGTTCCAGTTAAAAAAAAAAAGTATGAAAAACAGACTGGTTGATGACAGATTCTAACAACGCAAATGGGAAGAAATGTAAACAAATCCTTATGGCGTGGAAAGACGGTTTCTTTACCACACAGATAATGTACTTCTAATGTAGTGAATAGATTAGTTAGTCATGGAACAGAAGTGTATTCTAAAATCAACGTTATATATTCTTCTTGGACTGACAACATATCTGATTTGAGTTACTGCTTCAAACCCTACCAAGCAACATAGATGTGGCAAGCCAATTCTAAGAAGTGCTTGATCCTGGTCTGGTTTTGGGGAATGAAATCTGAGCCCTCTGAATGTGAATTTCGACTCAGACACATCACCCTGCGAAGCCTCTGAGCTGGTGTCTACTCACAAAAGGAGCCCGCATCGTAGTTTTCACTCCTGCATGGTGAAGCGGGAGGGAAAAGGCTTTTATTCTGCGGGCTCTTTTGTATGTCTCATGTATCCCACAATCCACCTGCATTTGTTCGTCTCTGCAGGCTAGGTGTCAGTGCATCACATTAGCATTGGAAAGTGGGAGTTTGCACGTACGCACACGCACATTGCCATCTATCTGTCTATAGTGTAGGTGTTAGTGCATCACCATAGCTTCGCACATTCCATCCCGTATGAGCAAGAGAAGAGTTGTATTTGCTTTCTCTTTCTATGGCTTGTGTCAGTGAGTGTGTGACTTTGAGGGTGTTGTTGTGTGCATGCTTGTATGTTTAACTTTCCCGTAGATATAAATCAGTCAAAGAAAAACAGGCCAGAGGATACAATTTAGCTGTGTGTGTGTGTGTGTGTATGTGTGTGTGTGTGTGTGTGTGTGTGTGTGTGTGTATAATGAATACATTGGATTTCTGGAAGCTGATTAGTTCTCTGGTCTTATCCACAACAAGACAGAGGTGAGGAAGTGTGTTTTGAGAAGACATCGTGTGCATGTGGTAGAGGTCAGTCGATATCTTTGTCCCTGCACGAGTCTCTGCTGTGTTTCAGTGAGTCATGTGAGCCGAGGTTAAAGGCCTATACTGGCACATTTAAATTCATTCTGCATCATTTGCAAATCACTTTATGAGACTAATAAATTATCTAGAAAAACATCCTTTTCATGTTTTTGACAGGACCTACTGGTTTCATCTGCTCACGTGTCCCTGTGGATAATGCACTCTAAGCAGGGGATTTAAATAGAGCAGTGTGATAGCTGCCAGTTGGCTAGCAAGAGTTTATTGGACGTTTCCTTTCAGGTTTTGTGCAGGTTTACATCCTGGTCATGTACAACCATAAATATCTGCCATGTTTGATTCTTAATTTTGGCAACATCTAAGCTTGGTTAAAGTAAGACCCGGATTTGTGGAAACCACATCATGGATAATTCACAGTCCTATTCAAATGAATGCCATCATACTAAATAGAATAGGCCTTTATTAGTTATTATCCAGCAGTCAGAATGTTCTCTATTCATTTCAGTGATTACACTAGACCATATTAACGTCTGAAGCTGACTTATTTCTCCATCTCTCTGTCCTGCCTGCTCTTACCCATAATTCATTCATTTTTTTTCATTTCTCACACATCTCAATTTTTTTCATTAGACCTTGTCTTTCCTTTCCGCTTCCCTCTTTCTCTCCCCGCTCATTTTCACGCTCATTTCATTTTGTCAATCCTTAAACAAATTTTCTCACCATATTTGTCTTTATGTTGTAACTAAGGTGCAGGCTATATAAAATAGTGTGTGCATATAGATAGCTCATTATCTGTTAACTAGCAGCCCCCACAGAAAGGTGATGTATAGGAATCAGATAAATGCATTACTAAATCAATAGCACTGGGACTTCATTTAACTTGGACTGTCTTGCAGATTTGCATCTCAGGCTGTTGGTTATTGGATGAGTTGCGGGGGTTTGAATGTCTTCCTGAGGGGCTTGTTCACAGGCGTTGAGGGAAGGATGCTAAGCCAGTCTAGGGATCTGAACCAGCGACCTTCCAGGTCATGAGCTCAGTTTTTGAACCTTCAGGCTAGCTCCAACCGGTTTGACAGCCAGGAAATAAATATTCAGCTCACGAAGTGGCATTATGGTGTGCATCACATGATATTCAGAGATTGAAGGTGATGAAACTGGCAGGCGGACACTACTCTCACATCCAGAACACTCACATGAGGTTTGCTGTGATAGGTGTCAATTTCTCTCACCTGGCCTCTCCTTTTTGCCCCCCCCCCGTCACATACACACACGCACACACAAACACATATACACACTCACATCCTCACCTAACTACTGACAGCTCTGTTCCCATTAGATTAGTAATGATTTGTTGCTCTCAGATCCAGGACTGTCAAGGTTTTACCATTGGATGGTGGGCCGTGTTTGAAAGCCAATACGGAAACACAGATTTCAGCTGAACTGTTGTGCAAATCTTTGCTGAGGGAATTAGCTGGGAGAGGATGAAACAAACATGTCCAATGTGACTCAGACTGAAGCAAAGGTTATGGTGCAAGGGTTGGGATTGTGAAAGTTGCTAAAGATTCTTTAAAAAATATTTTCATTGAGGAGAAAGTCCTCTGGAAGGAATCGAATGTAGAGTCCCGAATGAATTGTGGGTTTTAAATAACATGAAAGAAATGCCAAATGTTTTGTATTTTGAAGACATTTTGCAAACAACACTATAATGGGCAATATTACAATCTCAGTTCTGAGAGAAAGTATCTTTTTAGGTAAATAGGATTGAATGATACAGACACAGCAAACAAAGTGCAGGATACAGTGCAGCAGACACGTATCATTAGTGAACATGGAAAACCCTATTAGTAAAGGGGAAAAACGGATTAAATTCTTAATCCTTATTACTGTATTTTAATGAGATTACTGTAATCCCATCAACATGCATTCTTCAAATATACAAATTCTGTTTAGTAAAGCACAAGCTCATTTGAAAAATTCAAGAGTCAGTGTTTAGGAATCTTAGAATAGGGTTGGAAATGTAATTTAACTATATATATACTTTTTATAGTTAACATGCATTTTGTCAGTTTTATGGAATTATTCTGCAACCCAAGCTGTTTACTTGCTCTAAAGTGAACACATGCATTTAGTTATTTCCCTGCTTACTGTTTGTCCATGTAATGATCCCAGTTATGAGCAGAGTTACATTCCAAATTTTGTATACTAGTAATCAGATTACTGTGGTCCCAGTACATGCAGTGGTTTGTTGTTCGTCACTGCCGTCTGTGTAGTGTAATGCCACTTAATAAAGAGTCCATTAGGAAAAGCAGAGTTCTTCCATTATTGGAAACAGAATCAGCTTTAGTCTACTGCACTTCCTGATTTAAAGAACACACACACACACACACACACACACACACACACACACACACACACACACACACACACACCTTAACCTATGGAAGGCTGCGGAGGTTGTACGTTAGAGTCTTAATTGCTTGGCATCCAGAGCTCTGTAATTATACCAATCATAAATCAGCCTCTCAGTTAATGAGAATGGCTGAATGTGACAGTTGAGACACACACACACACACACACACACACACACACACACACACACACACACACACACTTCCTGCAGGTAGAGTGTGAGTGGTCTCTCCCTCACTGCTGACCTTTCATCTGAGCTGATGTCGACTCCGGCATAGCTCCTTGTCACTCCTATGACCCGTCGTTACCGCAGCGCCCCGGGCAGTCCCACCAATCACAGCTCAGATTTAGATTCCGTTACCGGGCGGATGTTTGAACCCTTTAATAACAGCGTGCCGCAACTAATTTATGATTGGTTGATTGGGCCATTGGAGCTCCAATGGGGCTGACGCATTGGGTCAACTGAGCTATCTGTCTTTTTAAACTGCTTTTATCTCTTCCTGGAAGACACGTTTAGTCAGTTCTACTGCCAGGAAGGACAGTGGAGGTCTTTTTTTAATTTTAAGGCATTATTTTGACTTTGCAAGGTACTTGTCATACTGTAGGAAACTGTTCATCATCATTTTAATCTACTATTTTAAATAGCTTTTATCTGATCCATTAGGGACCTCTTTAAGAGTAACTGTTGCCAGAAAGGTTTTCAAATCAGCAGTTTTTGAACTGATCAACCTTCACCAGTGTCTCTCTGTGTGTCACTCTGTGTGATTCATCCTTTCCTACTACTTATGTGTCTAGTTTTGGAAGTAATTTCTCCATTAATTGATTTGATTTTGCTTTCTTGAAATGTCTAAAATTTCTAATAGTATAGATATACTGCCAGGAAGATACCTTTATCTCTGGTGTACTCCATAAATGCATCAATTTCTAATTATTATCATGGATTTTGCAGCATTTTTTCAGTAAAGGAATAAATAAGGTGGAGAGGGACGTACAAGTAGGTATCAAGCACACAGTATTTCTCTTTCCCTGCTGAGTGGCCGGTGCCTTCCCTGTGGTGGAAGTAGACCATAAACAGTTTGTTGGGGCAGAAATGAAACGTACTCATCACGAAGCCCTGCAGTGTTTTTCATTCGGCTTCCTTTGCTCTCCTCGATCCTTATGACAGTTTCGGAAATCTCCTGTCAGGTTTACTCTGTCTTCTGTTGTGAAAACCTGCAATTTCAGCCGAACTACATTAAGATACAGACACAAACCAGCAATCTAACAATTGTCAAGTCACATAAAGTTGATATTTTTCTTGTTTAGGCCGTTTGCTCTGTTGCTGTAAGACATGAAGGGTTTATATTTTTCATTTTAACACAGTTCTAAATGCCCTGTCAGCCTCAAGGAACAGGAGGAGGAGTGTGTGGCAGGAAAAAAAGGAACCAAAGAGTAGAAACAAGGGTGGAAGGAAGGAAAGAACAGTGATTCAAAATGAATGATGAGCAATTTCAGCCTTCCTGACTGTTGTATTCAAAAGAGCCACTTGTAACATTATTGTGTTCAACAAGTGGATTTAATACAGGTCTGAAAGACTTAACCTAGCTATGGCAGCACAAAGCCTCCTTAGAATACTGAAAAACACACACACACACACACACACACACACACACACACACACACACACATCAACCCAGGATAGGCAGACAAAAGTGTTTCAGATGAAGGTATTTAAAGGAAGAGGAAATGTCAGTCAACAGGAGGATTTAGTGGCTCTCTCACCAAGATATAATTCTCTCCTCTTTCTTGTCCCCCTTAATCACATCTCTTTATCACTCTGCCACATTTTTGTGTCTCTCATGTGCTCTCCTTCTATCACTTTTCTTTTTCCTTCCTGTCTTCCTCTAACGTTTCCTTACTCTTGGTTGTTCTCTTTTTCTTATCTGCATTTCTAAGCTTCCTTTCTCAAATATTTTCCCCCATCATGCCTTCCTTCCTCCCCTCCTGTCTGTTCTGTCACTTTTTTCCTGCCTTTCTCTTTGTAAGATCTCACTTTTCCTCCTTTTCCCCTCAGCGAGACACTGTTGACGTTGGCTTCTGGCTCATTTCTGTTGCATGGCTTGTCAGTGGATGACAAATGACTTGGTGTTGCATAGCGCAGCACGGAGCATTACGCATCACTTTCCATAGGCAAGCATGGTTAATGGCATAATTCTGTCGCTCTGTTTAAACGGCATGGTTCAAGCAAACACTGATGTTGGCAAAATGTTTGACGACAAATCATCACCATCCCCATTATATCACCAATCAGAACACGGGCAAGACGTGAATGTAAAAAGGGCAACAGTCATTGTTACCTGCTATTGACCTTTAATTGTAGCACACCTGTGAGTCAATTAGTATGAATTCAAAAATGTCAGAACTGAGTAGTGAAATATATAATTTCCTTATGAAAACACAGGAAAAGGTTTTGTCTGATGGTTTTGGTGTTGCTATATCCTAAGGTTGGTGGACTGCAAGAGACATTTAAAAAAAATAAAATAAATTGAAGCAACAGAGGCCCTACTATGGGTGAAGCTCTGAAAACACTGGTTCCTACATTTCCCATAATGCAACTAAATTGTGCCTTTTTTGTTAGACCCTCCCCGCCTGGTACATGCCTACGTCTTTAAAACTCCACCACCCCAGTGTGTTACAGAGACTTTGTCTTATAGATTTGTATTCTCCAAGCCCAAGCCAAGATAACCCTGATGACATCATCAGGGTTATTACAGGGAGTCATAGATGACATTATACAACTGGTTTCACAGGGTGACTTGTACTGCCCATAAGGAGTAAACAGACTTCCATGTGTAAAACTGACCCCTTTAAGTGCCCAGTTTTTCTTCTAATACCAAAACAAACAACTCAGCATAGACAACATAAACATCACTTCTTGTGCACCAAAGAGCAGCGAAACACACATTAATTTATGTGAAAACATGATTATTATTTTAACTCATATGGTCCTGACCCTTTCCTGTTTTACTACTGCTTGCTTGTAATGTCAGTGATATTGGAAGTGAAGCTCCTTCTGCTCTTTGCCTCATTATAAGCCACTTTCGAAAAGGGTGTCAAATAAAGAAAGTATAAAACATGTAAAATGCAAATAGAGCCCATTACTCAGTTTCTACTGGCCTAATTATTCTCTCATTTTCCTCCTCCATTGCTGCCCTTTCTCTCTTTATATAATGACAAATAGTCTGACCTCTGACCCCCTTTGTTATGATCCCGCAGGTTTAGTGAGAGAAGGCGGGGGAGAGGAAGGGGTGGCAGAATTAAAGGGAAGATGAGGCCTGACATGGTAGTGACACTTTTAGGGAGACGGATTCTTGACTTTCCTCAGCGCTGAAACAACAGCACACACACACACACACACACACACACACACACACACACACACACGTACAAAGAATGACAGGTAGACTTCCATAATGACTAGAACAGACATCGCTCTGGGACATCTGGCCCAACTGGAAAACTTTCACCCCTGTCATGTTGCTTTCTGGCCTTGCGTCCTCTTCTCTTGTTCTTTCTCTCGCTGCTTTGTATTTCTTCTTCTGTTTCACTGGTTCATTCTCCCTCTCCTTCACTTGTCAAGGAGAGGGTCTGCACCTGGTGGGCTTGTTGTATTGTAGACATGCAGACACGCAGCAGTCACACACACACACACACACACACTCTCTCATGCACACAGTGAACCGGACATCCGAAGGTCTTGGTTGTAATTCTTTGTAATTACATTTTAATTAGCTTAATGAGTTTGCTCTGAAAAGTTAAAATTATGAATGAAAATAAGACCCATGTTTTAATTAACCTGAATTACACTATAAGGATGGGAGGAAATTAAATATTTTGAGATGAAACAGACCCTAACTTTGAGCTATAAAAAATGACAACAGTCCTCTTACGTTTCTTTATTTGAAATACACTGGACATACTAACATGAGCTGAACATTCTCATTTCCAGCTTTTAACCCTCCAAGATCCACATCTTTAGCAGGAAAAATAATTTCCACCCTTGTATTATTTGCTCTAATAACTCCTGGGCCCCAGTAGGCAAAGAAGACAGATCCACTTACACTGTGACACGAATATTGTAGCAGATTAACACTGTTGCTGTAATTACACCGGCCGGCTGTCGTCACACACTCAATCTAGTTGAGAGGGAGAGAGAGAGGGGTAGAAAGCGTGAGGGAGAGGGAGATTTAATATATTAGCGCTTTCATTCATACCCAGGACAATTTCCGCTTGATAACAACACTCATCCAGTGTCTTAACCAATAAAGAAACACGGACAGAGATGGAGAGTGCAATAAAAGAGCCGCTCACTTACCACCATTGTGTTTCATTGTATCTTTAATTAAAAGAGTTGAACTCGGGGCGACAGGCTCAATTAGTGAAGAACGCTATCTAAAAAGCTCCTGCTGCACACATAGACACATGTAAAGATCAAATCACTTCTCAATCACTCACACACACACACACACACACACACACACACGGTCGAGTAAATGTGCAACATATTAGAACAAACAGACAAAGTTGTTGCTCAATCTGCTCTGTTTATAATCATGACTGTAAACACATAGTTTTGCACCGTGCTCTCTGTCAACAGTTTAATAACTAGCCATGTGAATAGCAAATACACACATATGTCCACACGCACACACACACACACACACACACACACACACACACACACACACACACACACACACAAATACATCAGTACAGATGGAGAAGCAGACACACAAATAATTTGGATTCTTTTAATGTTCATATTTCCATACAAAAGAATGTGAATATGATACAGGCTCACACTGTCACACATACACACATAGCGAATATCAGCATGCACACACACACACACACACACATTCCACCCGTCCATGAAAGTTCATATTGGTTAGCAGAGGAATGTGTGCGCTTTCCACTCATCTTATTACAAATGAGGAAATTCCCTTTGTGTGTTTTTGTGCTTGGGTGGCATCAGGCACAGTATACTATTTCACTCATGTTTTTGAGTGAATGTGCGCGCGTGCGCGCGTGTGTGTGCGTGGCAGGCAGGTCCTACAGTCTTAAACGCCCTGTTGTCGTACACACATCTCTTACCTTCTTCTCTCTTTGCTTCTCTCTCGCATCTTTTCCATTCACATTTTCCACCGTAAATCTGATAATATCTTGTACTGTTCATTAATCTCTATAGGTCTCTCTATCGTTTCTCCTCTACAGTACAACGGTCTGTCTTTATCTCTCTCTAAACTAACCTCGTCATTCCCTCACTTTTTACCAGCTGCTGCTTGTTCAAACTCTGATCCTCTGTGGTCCTCACATACACACACACACACACACACACACGCATGCATACACACAGACACACACACTCAAGCACATACCCAGATTGATGTAGTACAGGGTAGGTACAGAGTGTATAGATGTGGCTACTGGCTGATTTGTTGCCTGTTAGGGTGTAAAACAGAGACAGCTCTCGTGGCTGTACACGCACACACGCGCACACACGGACATGCGCACTGTCACCAGCATGTACCCACTGACATCCAACACACACACAGTACAGCATATTGTACAGGCTTGTACACTTATAGAACAATATGGTCACACACACACTCAACAATTCAAAGCCAATCACATATTTCCTTTACTTTGGTTTTGGTAAAAAGGCTGCTGAGACATTTTGCTGGATAGTGGCTGCTCTCATTTCCCCTCTCTCCATCTTTCAATCTCTCTTTCCTCTGCGCTCATCCCTCTCTCTCTGTCTCTCTGTCTCTCTCTCTCTCTCTCTCTCTCTGCCTCTCTGCGTATGGTTTTAGTTTTCATCTCTTCTGTCCTGTGTCCTTGGGGCATGCTAGCTGCCCGAACTTTTGCTGTGCGGTCTGTTTTCAAGTGTGTGTTTACGCGAATGCGAGACATTTTCTTCCTGTGTGTGCGAAAAGGAATATATTTTCCCTAGCGGGGGAATGCAAGCGAGAAAACGAGATACAGAGAGAGGTAAACTCTGTGAGGTCTTCGATATTAGTCCCACTAACCCGGCTGGTTGTGAAACAAGCCAGCTCTCTGATCTGACATCTCTACAGGGAATACACTCTTTCTTTTTATCTCTCTTCTCTTCATCCCTCTTTCTTCTTTCTCTCAGATTTTTTTTCTCTAAAAATGCAGAAATGCCTCATGAATGTGTATGGAAAAATGAGAAACATATGGGCTCTGTAGAGAAACTCGCCGCCTCCCCTCATAACGCAAATGTTGGCTTTAGGGTGTAACACACACTCGCAGACTTACACCCACACAAGTACCCACTCACATACTTTGGCGCACACACATAATACACATTTGTAGTCCACATTATATAACTTCTACCTACATCCTCATGCATATACACCTAATAAAACGAAGATCTGTCTGTGTACGTATTACACCAACAAACACTGAAGAACATTTGCACACACACACACACACACACACACACACACACACACACACAGTGACGGCATGCTTTATAGACCTATAATGTGTGGAATAATAGGAGTAGAGGTGTTAATATATGTGCTGTGTTTTAACATGAATATCACTTTAACACCTAAGGAGACTATTAGGGAACTTCACTAAGGTGTGAGTGTGTGTGTGTGCATGTATGTATGTACCTGGTTTTATTATACTTGTGAGGACCTCATTATTAGCTTCATGGCATCTGTAGTGAGTTTTTCACTGTATACATGAACTGCGTGTATTCATTCAAAGACCACCCGAAGATGTTTGGTTTCTTTCACACTTAATTCTGTTGCTTAGGATGATACTATGGCTGCCTGAACTGACTTCCAGTTTTGACTCAAACCTTGCTTCCACACTTTTCCATTCCTTCAGTGCCCTTGACATACAGTAGTAACTATATCTTCACAGGAACTGTAGATAAACGCAACAAAGCCTACAGAGAATCCATGAAAAACAGTGCAGTCATGAAAGATGGTGGTCAATTAGGTACTTAATGTAAGGAAATTGTAGATTCTATGGTCCCTGATTACAGCTGACATGTACACAAAAATATATCAGATTTAGTCTCCAGACTACAGTCCAGGATAGCCAGAAGGACACAAAATGAATCAAAATGTCTGCATAAAGTTTTAAGTCAGGATTCAGTGTTACTAATGTGATCAGAAAAAAATTCCAGTTAATCTGGAAATCCACTAGATCATCTGTCAGTGATCAGGTCCCAGAAACAACTTTATTTAATTTCTTTTTAGATAAACCTTTGTAATAGAAGGCCAACAGGCTGCTGAGCTGGTTGTTAAAGCACTGGTCCAAGCGTTAGTCTAATGTAGATTTTTAGATTTACAACAACTGCCACTTCAGTGTACTTTCATGGGACATATTGTACTTGTAACTCAATTTATTTTTATTTAATCTTTATTTAATCAGGCAGTCTCATTGAGATTGAGATCGCCTTCTCCGCTTCCAAGAGAGACCTGAGAACAAGAAACATTCACAAGAACAAAATCCCACAAACAGAAACAACACAACTGCACAATAAATAAGGAATTAATCAAAACAGTTACAAGAATCATAAAAAAAACATCAGATAATACAGCTTTAAAATCACCAAGGTTTGGACAGTTTGCAGATCATTTAAAAGGTGTGTAATACCTGAAACCCTTTCTGCCAACATTAGTGTGCATACATGAGAGATGTCTAAGGTTAAATTTAAGTGAGATACGAGCTGTGAGGTAGTTTGAACTTTATAAATTAATAAAAGTAATGTCCTGTATTTAAAAAAAAAAAAAAAATCCTGTTAACATCCACCTCATTGTATAAATCTCCACCTAGTTGATATCTGATAAATGGATGAAGCAATGTAGGAAAGTTATTAACTGGGTGTGTTTTTGTCAGTTTCAGAACTTGAGGAGCCATAAGTCTTAGTATTACTTTGCAAACACCGTTGGTTGCTTTAGAAGTTGCCGGCATGTTTTGACGATCCAGACACCTCGAACATTCTCTGCTCTTTGATGGGGAATTCCTGTGGACTACAGGGCAACTATCGCTGGAGGGGGGAACACACACACACACACACACACACACACGCAGGCACACAAATCTAAACAGTCATACACGCCAGCACACACACAGAGTCATGGACACTCTTAGAAATGGATAGCTGTAGGTGGAAAACACACACACACACACACACACACACACACACACACACACAGGCAGACACACACAGAACATGTCTAGGCGGGGAGCAGATGGAAGCTGGCTTTGATTGCTCTGTTGACCTCTGACCTCAAGGTGAAAAGGTACTGGAGGGTTCAGCTAGACAAACACACACACACTCACACAGACATATACACAAACTCTCTCTGTCTTTTTACACCCACACACCCTCCAGCATTTTGCAGGAAGGTCTAGCTGTCGGGCCACTGTGTGTGTGTTGGAGGGTCGGCGGGTCACATCCAGCCGCATGGAGGTTAGGATCACTACCAGCTGGATTCACTTTGATCTGAGAGAGTGGGAGGGAGAGATCAGAGTGTCAAGGTCCTACCTCTACCTACCTCTGCTCATCTGTCACAAACTATCATTGGCCCGTTGCGACAGTTAAAAGTAATGAAACGAGGCATGAGTCAGTGGTCTCTTCTTGGAGACTGCTGATATTCACTATAGGCAAGATATATTCATTTTAGCATTGCATAAATATTATGGTGTACTTAAAAGCACAATTTTACTGTCAGTAAAGGATAAACTAATTTTGAGAGAAGTATTTCTGATATTAAGATCCACATTTCTTTCTACTAGTTGTTGGGCTCACCAGAGAGAGACAGATTCCAAATTGAGGCAGCAGAGGCTGACAAATCCTGTCTTTTAGTCCCTAGTATGGGTGAAGCTCCCAAAAAATTGGAGCCTACGTTTCCCATGATGCAACTAATGCTAAATATATCTTCATAAGACTGGTAAATGCCCACTTTTCCTAAGTCCCTGTCCCCAGTTTGTAACAAATTTTGAATAACTCAGATTTGACACAGAGGACATGTTGAGTGGCGCTCCCCATGAAGAGTAAACTGATCTTTATATGTAAAATGTATGGAGTTCTCCTTTAATGAGCAAATGTCATAAAAAGAAAATGTGAATAATTGTTTTCATCAACTACCTTTGTGCAAATATATTCAAGAGGACGTGACAAGATTACACAATTAAAGGGATACTCCAGCAATTTAGTTTTGCAAGTCCATAAAGTGCAAAACTAAGACACAGATGATAATAGGATGATCAAAATCGAAGCATCAGAGGCAGAGATCAGACATCATCAGGGTTATTTTTTAGACTTTGTAAAGCTCTCTCCAGAGGCACAAAGACATTATACAATTGTTTTCACAGGCTGAGTGGCACTCCTCACTACGAGTAAACTGAACCTTAATGTGGAGTGCCACTGCCACGCCGCTATCCATTGCTGCTTCCAGCCAGTGGTCGTCTTTGTGATTTTTGTTTTTTAATTAATGAAGTTGAAGTGATAGAGAGGAGGGGTGACATGCAGCAAAGGGCCCCATCTTGACTTGACCCAGGGATGTTAATGTTACGTACAACCCTGACACCTTTATTTTGTTAAACTTTCTGGTGCTGTGGTTGCATCTAACTGCGAGTACAAATCTGATTCCATCTGCCTTTATTGCAAAAGCTCAGGTTTTTTTTAAATGTGACTGCAAATAAAAACAGGTGGGTGTAAACGCACCTTGACAGCCCTGCTTAAACTCTTAAATGAAATGAACCTCAGCGTGAGATAACACTTTCTTCTTATCAGAGGAAAGAAATTGGCCATTTGTTTGATAGCATCAGACCACCAAACTAGTTTCAAACCAGCATTAACGATTGTTCTTGCCAAAGCTCTCTATAGGCAGCAACAACATTCTGCTGTCAGCGGACATAAAAAGTACATTTTTTCAGCGGTGAAGAAAAGTTCTTGTTAAATACACCAGGTGCTCCCCCCTTCCTTGACACGTACACACAAACACACGCCTACCCAGTTTACTGCCTGCCCTTATCAAAGCTGTTTTTATACCCTTGCCCGGATCTGATTCAGTTGGTGCGTCGTGTTTACAGACCCGGGTCCTCTACGAGTGCCACATGGCCGTTGTTTACCGGCAGAGGCCTGTTAAATCCAATTATTAAAGTGGATCTCCCCTCCCCGCCCTCCTCCACCTAAGCTAAGCAGCAGACATCAAATGGAAACGGAGATGTGTGACTTTACGACTGATGGCCAGACCTGACAAACTGATAGAGCTGTCTGGACGAAGATGAGTGTGTGTGTCTGTGTGCGTTGTGGTAGTTTGACTGTGTGTGTTATTGATAGAGGGATCCTCTAACTTGCTGCAGCTGTGACCAGACCCGCCATCAGTCTCCCCTCAGCTCTGTCTTCATTAAGAGTTTGATTCATGGAGAAATCAAAAAGGACACAGATTTATTTTTCACGCCAAATGAAGTTGAATTTCCCCAAAGTTAAAAAACTATTGTGGTTTACCCCTTTCTGTCCCAATTCATTTGACGCTTGCCGTGACTAAACAATGCAGATGTTCCTACAAACTGTGAACTCCGGTTTCCTATGAATTCTGGTTTCACCTACTGTGCTACTTCCCGACCATAAAACTATAAATATTTTATTTGATACAAAAGGTAAAGACAAAATATACGACTATCCTTTACATCACTCTGTACTTAAACTTGCATCCTGTCTGGAACTCAAAAACCCAGACTCATGTGAGTGCAGTCTTAGCACTGTGTGTGTGTGTGTGTGTGTGTGTACATCCCTGCCCCTCAATTCTAGTCTGATTAGGTTTTTGCAGGCAAACTCTCTCTATACTCATTAGTGTCATTTCACTAATGTTTGACTAAAAATACCCATAGGAGCGTACTATTAAAACACAGCGCGGCAGTGTTAATCGTTTTGAAACACTAAACCTCTCTCTCTCTCTCTTCTGTCAGTCACCCTTGCCCTCTCGCTCACTCTCTAATACTTTGCTCTTGTTCTCTGTCATGTCATGCAGACTTTTTTTTTTTAATCTGTCCTCGTCTGCCTCTCGTGAGTCCTATTACCAGATGCTATCGAGCTCTCGCTGAATGTGTCTCTCCACTCCCTAATGGTTCAGCTATTACAGATTATGTTGTGATTTAGAGACAGAGAGGGAGAAAGATGATCGTGTGTGTGTGGCTGTCTGCGTACAGGTAATTACAGTATATTTTGGGCGGGGTTTCTTTATGAATCATAGCATTGACTTTAAGCAGGCTGACCATCATTATTATTATTAGCTCTGTGTTAGAACATCAGAAACATGTGTTTTGGGCGTTATGCCAAAAAACACATATCTCCATGACAGCGCACTGCCCCTGAGTGTGCTCACTGTAGCTGTGTGTGTGTGTGTGTGTGTGTGGCTAGGGTGGATATTTGGGCAAGTAACTTTGGCCACTAGTTGTTGGAATCCATTAATTTAATATGAGACTGCAACAACTTGGCTGATGTCTATGTTGCGATAAGTTGATGTCATTTAGTTTTATGTTTTGGGAGGAAGAAGTCATAAAAAAAGTACCTTAACACTCTTTCTTTTCTTATGTTTTCTCTATACATCCTTTCAAAGAGGGATGGTGTAGGCTGCATGCTCATGTGTGTCCCTGGAAGTGCTCTAGCATATGTGGTTGATACATGTGTTTGCCAGTGTATGTGTGTGCACGCAGTCTGTCTGTGAGCGGAGGTGTATACAGCAGGGTGGTGGACTTTTGATGACACACACAGACACACAGAGTGTAGACAGCTGTGCTCCAGATGTACTTCGCGGAGTCACGTCTAAATCCCATTTGTTTTCTTTATGAATGGCGGACATCAGGACCAGTCTCATCCAACACCGCTGACCAGTGGACTCGCTGACCTCTCAGCTCGGCTATTGATCAAGCAGAGTGATGGCCGCCGACTCTGTAGCCAACTAAAACACACAGCAACGAGGTGGCAGAAGCTCAGATGGAATGCCACAGTTTGGAAAGCTGATTTGTAAATAGCTATTATTCCTCTCCTCTGATGTCAAAAAAAACCTGTAGCCTATAAATGTATCTAAAGCACAGCGAAGTGCAGTATTTTATTAAGGTTTTCTATGTCTAAAACTGCACATGGTAATGGGTCGTGTCGTGGGTCTGCAGTGATAAATGTAGCAGTGTTTCAACTGTGATGTTACCATCTGCAAAAACAATCATTAAAAGTACCCTGTGGATTTTTCTTGTAAACAAACACAGTTATGTTTGCATTAAGTGTTTGTCACCGAAATGCACTGTGTATACACTTGAGGGACTCCCTAAAAACTTGGTATTTCACCCGGGGAGGTGCCTTACATCCTGTCACACACAGTGTTGTGTGCCTGATGCGCCTAACTACCATTTGAATGCATTTTCTTCCTCATGAAACATTTTCACAAACAGATTTTTTGGGGATTTGTTTTCTTTTTTACGCCTGCATCGTTTACAGTCATGTTTACATTGCCTATAGAAGTTTTTTTCTTCTCAACTTTTACTACATTTAGCGTATTAGGGCCACCAAGTGCCGATCAGTGGAATAGCAGGAAAACGTCAGCAGGAATGTATATTGTGTCAGCCACATACATGTGTATTCTTGTGCGTGTGCTATTAGAGGACGAGATACAAACCAAATTATGACCCACTCATCAAAACATTGCTCCATAGTTTCATCAGTGGTCAAAAACTCCACTGGGTACCTTTAAATTACCATTTGTAATATTTCATATATTCAGTTTAAAGTATTTTATCAAGAGGAAACAATGAAACAAAGGCAGAAAATTCACTCTCAATTTAGTGATGGTTGCTCACAGTTGTACACAGGGTTCTGTATTATACAGAAAAATCATGTCTTTGTATTTGATATACTCTCCAGTGCGTTTACCTTTAAGTCACTCTTACTCACAGTCTGTTTCTGTCAGTAAGGATGGAGTTTGGTGTTTTGAACAAGGATGATAGGACAGGTCACATCGCTCTTTTACAGGTCAATCTCCCCTGTCCACTTGCCCACCGGACCACCTGCCGAACCCGTCTGTCTCTCCACCTTTCCATCTGTCTTTCCCCCCAATTTTCTGTCTATATCTGACTGATTGAGCTGTATGTAACCCAACACCCATCTGTTTTGTGTAGGCAGTTAAAAACCAATACGGTCCAAATTAAGCTGCTTCACGCTACGTCTGACTGACATACTGAGCATACTGACTAGTATGAGATGGCCCAGTTTGGATGCTTTGTGGGGGCAGTTAAAAACCAATCCAGGCTGGATTAGGCTTTCTTTCACGCTGTGTCACAGTAACCGAAAGACTCCACAAAGAAATTGTGTGATTGCACGTCGAATGACGCACACCAGTATTAGTACTCATGGATACAGTCATGAAGATGCAGGTACATGCAAACCAATTCAAGCAGACACTTATGGAACATAAACACACTCAATATATTGAAATGTTCCCACATCTCTGTCTACATATAACACATTTCTGCCTCTTATTCCCTCCTCCAGATAATTTTTTGGTAAATGTTTCAAAGTGGCCAAGTTGATGCAAATGAGTATGTTTCCTGAGTGTCATACATAAGCATGAGAAAAAGAAATAGCTTTTCAAGATTTGATTAGTACTGGACACGTCTTTAGCAAATTTCATGCTTTCATTTTAATATCAGAGAAATGCAGTTGGCAGTATTCTAATTTACCAGCTAATAGCTGTACAACCATAATGAATGACTTAATCGTGGCAGCAACAGCTGCTATAATATATCAGTCCAGTCAGAAATGTTATTTTACAGACAATATTTTGGAACGTCCAACACCACTTTTGATTGCATGTTGTGCCATACCAAGCCTACATCCATATTTATTTGACAAATGTGTTTCAGTTGTTCTTAATTGACAAATGTCTTTATTGACAAAGAAAAATGTTTAGAGAGTATGAAAATATTTTTGGCAGTACTGAGAAAAATAACATTTTTGTCATTACTGTTCTTCCTTCCTTATTCAGCAATCATCTTTTACAAAAGAAGTGAAACATTGGCTTTTGTTCCCATCGGCCACCAACTTTCTTTATCTCTCTCTTTCTTTTCTGAGCCGCCATGCTCAAAATTTTCTTTGTCTTTTGCCCTTTATCTCCCTCTGTCTCACTATTTCTTCATCTGTCTTTCTCTTTCCCCCACGACTTTCTCCTCAGGTCGGGTCTGGTAGTGATCATGCACGCTGATCGCTTCAAAACCAGCAGAACTAATGCAGAGCAGAACAAGAGCTGTGATGTAGACAGAGAGAAAAGAGAGGGAGACGGACTCAAAGACAGGGAGTTAATAATGGAGAGGCCGAGAGAAAGTGGGATACATGGAGAGATGGAGGGAGGGAGATTGTGTGTTGAGGTAATTCATCGCCCAGAGAAAACAGGCGGGTGTTACAAAGGAAAGAATAAATGAGTGACAGTAATAATACAAATATTTGTGCGCTCGGAGGCAAAGGCTGAGTGTGTGTGAGTATTACATTATGATTAGCCATCAGGTTCTTATTTCATGAACCATAGACAACAGCTGGGACAGTATTTTAAACATCAGAATCATCCATCCATCCGCCTAGCACTTCATCTTGAGCACCATTTTTCTGTCCATCCATCATCCCTTCATCCGTGCTTCCGGCCATTTATCAACATATTGATAAAAAATGCTATAAAGCGCCATTGCTTCTCTTTATTCCTCCATATTTTTATGCATCTATCCTTTCCTCCTTCCAGCTGTTCATCCCCTTCCTTCATCCAGTCATATTCTGACTCATGAGTTGATGGGCATTACCTCGCAATCATTCACTCCTTTATCATCTTCCCATCCATGAAACACACCATGCGGCTGTACTGCTGAGCTCTCCCGCTTTTCATTTGTCATATCGTTCACACATCAGTTAATGTTTCCCTGCTGAGACACATTTATCTACCCATTCAAAATTCTTTTTATCTTACTACATCCATATTTCTGTTTCCAGGGATGATTCAGAGGGAAACCTTCAGAAACTTTATTTTATCTCTTAACGCTGTATTAGCCAAGAATCAAGACTGAGGGAAGATTTGATCGTCAATGTCAAAGTATTTCTTTTTTCGTAAATATATGAAATATTTGGGAGGAGTCACTCCAAGCCGTCAACAAACATCAACTGTTGAAGTTTTTCATTTGTTATGTCAAAATGTTGAGGCTCCATCAATCAATTTGTAATAGGAGAGATGTCACAAGAAAAAAAGTGTATATCAAGCGAGGTCCAGCATTTGAAAAGACAAGTCACTTGCTCTTACAAAATGATTTATAGAACAAAATCACAACACACACAGATTTTAAAAAGAACAGTAGGTATCTTATCAAGGGAATGTGATTAAAAACACCTTTATTCATAAAAACACTTAAGGAAAGCCCTGTCTTTCTCACCACCCCTTTAATCTGTACTACCATTCTTCTATCCATCCTCCATTCCATAATCCATATGCCAATAATGCATCAGTGCTTTACCTCCTCTTACCCATCTATAATTATTCCCACACTTCCTTCTTTCCCTTCTTCATCCCCTTTTTTTTAATATCGAGCTGTTTTCCATTAAAATAGCTGTGATTAAGTGGTGAGATCTGACTTTTCTTGGCTTTTAGCAAAGATAAGACGATGACTAGCACATGTTGACAGAGATGGGAATGAGATAGAGAAAGAAAGACAAAGGGAAGGAAGAGGAGAGGAAAGGCAAAGGTGGGGGAAAGTGAAAGTTTGTATCAGAAGAATCAGGAAAGAGAGATGAGAGAGGGAAGAAGTGCCAGCAGAGGATGAAATGTTGAAAGATGATGTTGCTCGTTCACATTACCTTGCTGTGGAAAGATTTTCACTGTTGTAAAATGTTATGTAGGCTAATGGAAGGGCAGGTCTTCATTATTTTCTGCATTCTTTACTCACCAGATACTTGTCTTACTTTATGTCTCAGTCTCTGCTTTATTTAAAGTTTAATTTATGTTCGGCTGGCATGAAAGCAAAGAACGACTTTGCTAAAGCATCAAAAAGATCAACATCATCCTGTTTCTGTGCATTGTATCTGTCTCTTCTTTGTTCTTTCTTGGTCACTGCAGCCTTCCTCTCCCTTTCTTCATCTTTTGTTGCCATTCTCTCACCTCCCCATCTAATTTCTCTCGTTCTCAGTCTTCTTCTTTGGTGTGTCAGCCTAATCTCCATTGACGTATCAATCATCACGGCTTTGTTCTCGTCCTTTCAGCCCGACCTTTGTGTGCGTGCGCACGTGCGTGTTCATAGGAGCGCATGCGTGTGTATGAACGTGTAAAAATATTAACACGTCACCACACTCCCCTCACTGCTATTCATTGACGGTGATTAGTAGCAGGTGTTGGCTCTGAATTCAAAAACACACGCAGATACACACATACACATATACACACATACATGCGCTCAAATGATAGGTGTGATTTATGGGGCTGGGACTTATGGGTTGCTGGAACAACATGGTCTCGCCCTCGAAGATAACATACGACGCACGCACATGCACGTATTGCACACACACGCATGGCGTAAACACATATAGACAGACTCACACGCACTTAAACACACATGGTGCATTTTTGTCTGACGCGGCTGGCTCCTTTCAGCCCAGAGGTGAGATCAGACGTTAAAGATCTAGTGATGAAACCACTCCTCGTGGAAACTGCACGTATTCATCTTCAGGAGGAGATACAGGCCCTTCACGGCAACTTTTTATATCTCTGGCCTGTTAAAGTACCTGAAATAGCATTCTTGGACTGCGCAGACATATTTTAATGTCAAACTCAGTCTCTGAAATGGCTGGTGGCCCGATCATTAATCCTTTAATCTTCTGACAGTTGAAAAAGAGCACAAAATTGCCCATAACTTGCTCACGTATTACATGATTTAATTCGAAGAAGTAGTCTAGTGAGAAGAATGCTCTGAATAGCATATGACTGATGACTGCTGTGCCGTATTTTATGAGGCTATTACTTTGTTCAACACTGCATTTACACATTAACTGCCATTGTATGAATGAATAATAACATAGCCTTGGTTCAGTCTCATTGCACAACAATTCAACAGTTTGGCTTTGGATGTTATGAAATCTATAAACATTTCCGTCACTCTATCCCATAAATGTCACACATGCTGTCATGTGTGACATTTATAAGGTGTCTATTCTGTTTTTTTGCTATTAATTGGTGAACAGAATATTACTTAAAGCAAGTCTTTGTTTTAATTGAGACTCATAAAGCTTTATAATACACATATATTTATAATGAACAAAGTGACAGTGTAACGGTAGTTTGAGTGTTGAATGTGTCCTGTAATTTTGTCGGTTCGAGGAACATATGTCTGAAAATGCAAAAGGCAAAATGACCAAAAAAAGTGATCCACATCCATTTGAAATTCTCTGCAGCTTTTTCATACTGCTCACAGTGAGTCAGAATAGAGCAACCCACCAACTGAGCTGGCTGCCGTGTGAGCTACAACAACTTATTCAGCACTAAATAGTAGCTCAATGTGGTGTTGGATTTTTTTTTTCTGAGATTAAGAAAACTAATTAATTCTATCCAAACTAGTTTGCGCTTAACACTTGGATGGAAACATAGTGATAGGGAAGAAACAACATCATAAAGAGAACAAGAGTTAAACACCCTGGAGTCCTCTCAGTGAGTTCTAGTCTGCTGACCTACAGATAGACCATTAGTACTGCTGTCAGTACTAATTACTCCCATAGACATCACACTGCTTCTTTTTGTACCGACTTTCTGCACATGCAAACTCTGCTCAGTTTGACTGTTTAATTTCTCTGCCTCTTTTCTCCGTTTGTTACCTGCCACCTCTGTTTATCTGCAGCTCTCCACAGGATTCAGAACGGTACATTTTGAAGTGATCATTTATTTTTCTCTGTTTCCATCTCTTTTCTTCTTCCTCCTCATTCTCTGCCGTTCATTTCAATCTTATGTTTCAGTCCAGTTCACTTTAGTTAAATTCAGTGACGTTCTTTTGCCACAACTCTCCCTGTTCAATTTATCAATCAAGAAGTAAGCTAATTAATGAATGAAACACGTTGCACAGCAGAAAAATCATATAACATTAATACAGGAAACATATTCAGCCTTTTCTCACACACCCACATGCATGCACAGACCTCAGTAATGATTCAAAGAATGCTGTTCTGTTAAAGAGAACTAATGCAGTGGAACAGCTTCACTTAACGTAATGAAGTATGTACAGTACGTGTGTGAGAGAAAGGAAGAGAGAGAAATGTGTGGACATCATTCCTATAATGATACCACTTGTTTGTTTGTACATACGTGCCTCTATTAATCACATTGTGGGGACAAAACCTTTTGACTCATCTCACCACATTAGGGCAAAAGGCTGTTCCCCACAAGTACAACTATTTATTTTAGAGGAAAACTTTCAGGTTAGGTTAGCATAAGCCCCCACAATCAACTGAAAGTGAACACAATGTCCTCACAATTGACAAAAACAAGTGTATGTGCATCTATGTACAAGCGCGTATGTGCTCCAACATTATTAACCATGGCTGTCTAATTTCAATGAGCCATGGTACAACATTATTTACATTTTAAATAAATATCTTCCATGTATTAATGGTATTCATCCATCATTGTTCAATAATAGCAATATATCTCTAATGGATTCTCACATTTAATACAGTTTATACATATTGTTAAATTAATCACAGACATGAAGAGAATAAGATGAGCTAAATAAAAGAGGGAGATACAAGAAGCTAGAGAGAATGGAGTTTTAAAAAAGACCGAATGTGGCCCAATATTTAGAGGTACCGCTTCCTGGGCTTCCTGGTGGTGTAGCTGTCTTACGAGCACACCATGTAACACCAGCATCCTTGGTTCAGATCTGCCGAGCAAACTTTGTCACATGCCATGCCCGTTTTTTCTCTCTCCATATTTCCTGTTACACTTTGCACTCTCAGCAATCCAATTAAGGTGAAATGCCATGAAAGTATTATAGAAAAATTAAATTAGGTGTGTTGTTTGTCAGAAAGAAAGAAAGAAAAGAAAGTTGCATACAGAGTGGAAACTTAACAATTAGCGTGTGTAATGAGGCAGGCGGTTTGTTTGGTGCTAAAGTGAGCTTGGCTTTATGGGTGGTTGGTGTTCGACTATGTGGGGTTGGCAAGGTGGTGGAGAGGAAGAAAGCTTTGAAGTTTGAGGAAAAAAGAAAGGAAAGTAGGGGAAGTGATGAACATGCTGCCATTTGGTGTAAGAGGATGGTGGGGATAAAAGGCAGGGATGGAGAGAGAGGAGAGGAAAATGCCTTTAATTCCTTAACTCATGAATTTTGAAGTAAGCAAGTAAAGTAAACCAGGTTGTTTTGACGATTGGTCATTGGTCTAAAACACACATTAGTTGTGCCCCTAGTAGATCAGTGATGCATGAGAACAGTAAACGATATGTTAAGTGATAACAGACATCGAGCATCCATTTAAGTGACAAAATGTATATTTTTTAAGAGCCTGTACAGTCATATTAAAAATATCTGAAACGCATTATAGCTGATATAGCCAGGTTTGTTTTTCATGTAAACAACCAGATCTTCATCTGATGCACAAGGACATTTATCACTGCCCACCACAGTCACTTTTATTTTATTTAATGTTAATTGCTTTCTATCACACAACACAGTATTTATTCTCCCGGGGCCACATGAATGATTTAGGTATCTATATGTCTTAACTTACCAAGTGTATTTCTTATAGAGCTATGGGTTAAATAGAAAAGAAAAGGAAAGGTCTGTGAAAGTAAAGGAAAAACCGATTTAGAGAGAAAAGAGGAAGGTTTAATGATACATCTGAAGTATTAAAATTTTCTTTTTAACAAGTTTTGCAGCCTGAAACCATGGCAGCTCATAGTTGTAACTTACACTGCTTAGATTTTATGATGAAAGCATTGATGATGAAAGCACTGAAAATATAATGACATTTTAGTGTGTATGCGGTTGCATGTTTGCCAATTTTGAAACCTACAGTATTAGTTTTGTAGCGTAAATGTAGAGTGTAACCTTAAAATGAGATTTCCACCTCTTACAAAATAGAAGTGATGTCTGGCCAACTCTTATAAAAATAAAATGATCTGACATCATAAATCAATTTATAAAAGTACATGTTAGTGGCTGCTGTGTTTTAAGACCTTTACCCATTAAACGCTAACACTTCAAAGCTACAGTCATTTATATTTTAGGAATTTAAGATGATAAATCACAAGTAGCAAGTTTCTCTATGCAGAATTACATTCTCCAAATTGAGCGTGTAAGTTGCTCTCACCTTTTGGAACGGGGAAGTTTTGTCCTTTTCAAGTAACAAAATATTAACTGGGTTTCATTCTAAAAGTTGCTTCATTAACCACCATCACCATTTATAACAAAGCTTGCTACCTTAAAACAAAACAGATTATGGTTTTCCTTTAGAGTTATGTTTCATCTTAAGAAAATATCCTGTAAAATTCTGGACGATAAACCATCTGTGGTTTCAAAATATCGACCAAAGCAATTTTCAGACGTGTTCCTTTCCCTCACTGGATGTGTTGTGTTGTGCAACGGAGTGTATGCAGTCTAAATTCTCACTGAATGGCATCAGCAGAATTGGTCCCCCTGTCTGGTCACTCCAGGCCAGAATGAAAGATAAATCCATCAGGTTTAGCTTTTCCACATTCAACTGATGCAGATTGATAGTCCTGCACTGGGAGGTAGACACACACACCTACACATAGTTAATCATGTGTGTGAAGGTCCAGTGGGAAGGAAGGAAAAATCTGGAATACCAGTTGGACTCTGTCTTCTGTGTGTGTGTGTGTGTGTGACTTGGCCCCTTGCCCTGTCCCTCCACGAGCCACACGGTAAGAGGTCCTACTCAGGATTATCCCCACGAGTCTCTCTCACGCACAAGCACACACAGACAGTCACACACAGACGCTCTAACCCTGCCAGTCCGCTGTGTGTCGTCCACCAAACCGCCTGTCAGCACTAAAGCCCGCCTCCAGCTGTCAGAAGCTTCCTGTCCACTTCCTGTTTCTGTCAGATGCAACACAGAGGCCTTTTTTTCTGCACATAGACGTCCCATTCATTCATCACCATTACCATTCATTCTAATAGGAGCTTCCTGATATAATGCCTTTCTGCCCCTTTGGTGTCTTTCATCATATACCTGCTACTACACACACTCGTGTGTGTGTGTGTGTGTGTGTGTGTGTTGAGAGAAGCCAGTGTCCCCAGTATGCCCAGTGATGTTTAATTGGTGTAATTAACCTGTTACCATGGTAATTAACCTGGGCAACAGTTCTGTCAACATTATAATGACAAACAGATGGTACCACTGCTGCCAACCCTGACACACGGACATGAACACACACTATCACACACACACACACACATACACACACACACACAGTTACCTGCTCACACTATATGTCCTTGCACTTTCATGTGAACACACACAACCTGCATATGGTTATGTAAACACAAAGCCTTTTTCTTCTCATCTCTCTCTCTCTCTCTCTCTCTCTCACAAACATAATGTGTATAGACATGCACAGCAATGGGCATGTGTGCACTTAACATAGGATTTATATTTATTTTGTTTATTTGGATTCCCATTAGCTCTCACCACTGCAACAGCTATTCTACCCGGGCAAATAAGACAGTAACAAAAGCAATTTAATTGAATACAAATATGTAAATCTAAATGCAATAGTGGTTAATAATACAGTCAGCACCAGAACATTGTCTGCAATATATGTTACATTTGATCGTCCACTGACAACCCAGCCTACAAAACATCACTTCCCATTAAAAACTATATAAATTAAACCATATAAATTTGACCTAAATTAACACACATATTTGAAGATTTTGAGTTATGGATTAAAAACAACCAGTCAACAGTCTTCTTCAACTGATAGTACTTGAAATATAGGCCAGTTTTAAAACATTACTGTTGTAAGTAAACCTTTAACAGCATTAAACACAATTAACATAACTTAAGTGTTGTTTAGTATTAGTTGAGTACATGTCAAGACCTGTATATCAGTGTGGGAGTGACACAGTATTTTGACGCCATTGTCTACACTTGAATCACGGTGTGGAGCTTTAAGAAGTGGCAGCTTAACAAATGGCAGGAGTATGTTGATCTTTCAGGTACAGTTTCCATCCTGAGTATGATTAAAGTTCAGTATGCCCACGATGGAGATAAGGGGCACTGAAAGCTCACACAGCGGCTGCCATGAAAAGTCACCATATGGAACCCAGTATTAATTGTGTGAGGATTTACAGTGTCACCACCACAGCTTCCCCACAGCTCTCTTTGTTGTTATCCCACTGACAGGCTGCATGATGGTTTCCAATGGGAATAATAGAAATTAAATGATTCTAGGCCACGTTGTCAGACAGTGTAATCAGTGGAGCATGATGGGGGCCTTGATTTGATTACTTCCTGGTGTTTCGGCCAATCAGGACACATTTTTTGCTGCCATCGCAGTGTCTGATCCGATTAAAAAAAGGCCCTGTCAGAGTTATGAGGGAGCTATTTTAATACATTATGAAGGGAAGGGTTGAAGGGGATAGAGGCAGACAGAGAGATAGAGAGAAAAACAGAAAAACTCAGAGATAGAGAAAAAGAAACAACATGGTGCTGATGGATAGTCCCAGAGAAAAGGAGGTTTATCTTGATGAGAAACAGAACCCCATTAGTTTCCCCGTGTGTTTCTCTATGTGTGTGCGCGCAAGGATGTGTGCATGTTATAAGTGTGTATAAGGACAGTTTGATGGCTGTTGGAGTAGTTAACAGCCGGTCACACTGCCTCCCTCCTCTCACCTCTACCATGGCGGTCCAATCAGTTGGTTCTTCCCTGACAAAGAGCAGGACACACATATTAGCACAATCGCTTACTTTTACCACAGGAGGTTGGCAATGTAGTTTCTGCCACACACATTAGTTGTATATATAAGTCCTGTAAGGGTGTATTTACCTCTTTGTTTTAATCATTATTACAAACACACTTAATTTTATTATATTATATTATATTATCAAATTCTGCTAGATCCCTCAGTCCCAACATATTAAAAAAATGCAACAGAGGAGTGAGGGAGCAACGACGGTGTGTGACGCGGAGGGCCAGGGGACACGGGGGAGACTGACTGACCACTGCTCAGTGGAGCATTGACAGCAACGTAGAGCTGGTAGTCAGCGCTAACCAGCCATGAGAAGCTACTCTCAGACTCTCTGTTTCGAGTCTGGCGGGGCTTTGACAGTCACTAGAAGCACATTTATGTCCCTTTGAGAGAGTCATGGTGTTAGTACCTATGTTGTAGCTCAGCTAGCAGCTCTGAGAGGCTCTCCGGTGTGTGTGTCTGTGGGGGAGTGTCAGTACATAGCCGTGGCCATTCTGTGCCACACATACAAGCTAATTTTGAGCAGAGAACGCCATTTTTACACACAATATGTGTTTTTTTGAAAGATTGCCTGACTTAACATCATATGCCAACAAGAATGTATGTGATTATGTGTACAGCGCAAAAAATAATAATTTAGTGTGCCGTTCCTTATTAAGGTAAAATGGTTACATGCTTATCACACAGCTTGGGTTAATGCTTAGTAGACATAGTCTTTCATTCTGACTAATAAAGGCATATTGATTAACCTTTTTCATGTGCCATCATATCAGTCCACAGACAAGTACTGTTGAGTTGAGTCACTGTACTGTATATTGTGCTTTATATAAAGTATGATTTATATAGGTACAAATAATGTCTCAAAGCACAATAAATGTATGTTTATGTTAGTAAATGAGCAAGAATTCATTTGCCATTATGGAGTAAAAACGTTATAGGTGTCATTCAATTTCTTATAAAGTTCTTGAGTTTCATTAACACATCAGCATATTAGTTGTAACAGATTAATAGGGAATTCTAGCTTGGCGTGAGAAAAATAAACTAATAAAGGGTTTCATACTGATCATCTAAAACTAGGATTTAGACCTCGATTTATGCAGAGAAGTCACGGGAGGGTTTCACCTTGAATTAAGAGGCGAGCTCAGAAGTTTGTGTGGTGATGACATGCTCTACACACACTCACCGTCTGGAGGTGTCTTGAGGGAGCGCGTGTGTCAGTCTAGGTCATGATGAGAGAAAGATGGAAAGAAAGACTGTCCATGGGGACAGTGAGCCGAGATCGGAAACAGACCCAGCCTCAGATAAACACAGTCATCCTAGCTGTCAAGGTCACAGTGTGTATACGTGTGTGTGTGTGTGTGTGTGTTTATGCGGCCTTTGCGCAGTTGCTGTATATGTTTGTGTATGTGTGTGCATGTGTAACTGTGTATTTCTATGTATGTATGTATGTATGTATGTGTGTGGCAGATTCATTGACCGCGCATCTGGAGAAGTGTCGTCACCCCCCCAACACACACACACACACACANNNCCCCCCCCCCCCCCTTCTCCCTCTTCCAGTAATTAGTTTTGTTTAAAAATCACATTTCCCTTTCTTAACGTGCATAGAGTAAAAGTCAACGTTAGCCTTTGGCAATCATTTATGCAAGCTTTGTCAACTTAGTCAGAACAGACTGGTTGTGAGTTAGGCCTTAACAGCTTCCTCTCGTCTTGGTTTTAAATTCCTCTTCTTTTAGCCACTCTTTCCCCTGAACTCTTGTTTTTTTATATTTATTTTTCTGTTAGAGAATCATTCTTAGGTTTTTAAGTTAGGCTTTTTGTTTTGGGTTTTTTTTTTGGTGCATGTCATGTCAGTCAAAAAGTGAGGCAAGGCAAGGCAGCTTTATTTATATAGCACATACAGCCACAGAGGCAATTCAAAGTGCTTTACATTTTACATAGGCAAGGGAAATCATTACAATGACATTCAAAACAACAGGAATAAAATCAATTAAGATAAAATAAAAATGAAATTTTGAAATGAGATAAAATTAAATGAAATACATAACATTAAATAAAATACAGTTACAGTGCAGTAATAGCATGTATGTTGCCAATGCAACAGAGGAAATAAAAGTGCAATAGAGAAACCAGTCAAGCAAAGAGGTGTATTTTTCTCTCATTGCGAGACACTCAGTTGTATACATTTCTGTTGGAGTACATGTTGAAGTCTCATTAAAAATATCTAAATTTCCCAACAGGGCTGTTCAGGTTGGTCAAATCACATTTTGAAAACTGTATAATTATTCCTAAACCACAAGCCATAAACTGATGACGGAACCAGGTCCATGTCATGGATGTCAAACCCTTTATCTTCTGGCACTGAATCCTGAGCCTGCTCAGTTTTAAAAATATCCCTTGCTATTTCCCTTGAATAACACATACCACAGCTTGCAGGCCAACCTAGGGTTCTACCGGACAACTTCTGGGCACATAAAGTGTATTTGCATTTGTGTGTTGAGTGGATGTGTGTCCATATGTAACCAGACAAGCAGTGTTAACAAACTAACAACACATAAATATGAATATGTCCCCTGGGATTGTTTATGGGGGTTGGGGGGCAGTGAGGTGTTGTAGCATCACTGGATGAAGTTGTGGCTGTGCTTCGTGTTTGTCTCCACCAGGTGGCGCTGTGCTGTAGTGTTTCCAGCCTCTCTGATGTGGGGGGTACAGGTGGAGCAGGGATGACACAGCAGTAAGGGTGTGTTAGGTTTGCTTCACCTCAGAGCAAAAGCAATCGATGCATATAGCAATGTTGCCTCTGCAGACTCAGTCAATCACATTCACTTTAAAGGGACTCCAGGTTGTTGACTGTGGCTGCAGCTCTGAAGAGAACTAAACAGTGAACAGATGCAGAAGCTTTAGTGTCGGTCTGCTTGGTAAGCCTGCATGGAAAACCACACGGCCCTCTCCATCATGCTGTTTCTCAGTAGTTTTTATTGTTTCTCTGCTGCTCTGTGTTGTTTTGTCTGTCTCTTTTTTCTCTCTTTGCCAAGCTAAGGCACTATAAGCCCAGTTAATGCCTCATCATGTAATCCACATGTAAATATGAAACACAGTTATACTAATGCCTAATTCCAGTGAGCCTTAAAGAAGTCAGAATTAATTGAAACAGGACATTTTCATTTGGTGCTTCACTTTTCTTTTTTTCTTTGTTTGGATGTCTGGGATTTCTCTCTCTTTCTTCATACCTTCCTTTCTCTCTGAACATGTGTAGGTATTTTAGTGTGTGTGTGTGTGTGTGTGTGTGTGTGTGTGTGTGTGTCTGCGTGAACTCATGGAAATATTTGTCAAAGATTCAGTTGTTTAATATCTTACAGACCAAGGCTCCAAAGCCAGCATTTCTTTCCCAAATCTTTCTGAGTGTAAGCAATCGATTGAGTTAGCTCAGTGAAAATACATCTATATGCTGGACAGTATATGCTGTTGTAAAGTCCATCTTCTCTCTCGTCTTTGAAGCATATTATGAGCTCTGAACACAGAATGGCCTGTGCCCTTTTCTTCCCAAACCCCCATCTGTGTCTCTTTCTCTCTTCTTTTTTCTCCTTCTTTGTTATTTTTTCCTCCTTCCATAATTCTTTTCTCTCGTTACCATTAAAAGCAATAAATTGATGACACTCAATAAAAATCCCACAACTGTAAATCCAATTTGCTGTGCATGTTTTGTGTACTGGGCAAGTTCATCATCCATTTTTCCAACACAAAAAAGAAAAACACACACTTTTAAATACCGCAACATTCAAGGACATCTCTGTAAAACTGAGGATTTGTGTTTTCTGGCTGTTTTTCACCACAAACATCAGATGGTATTTTTATGGGAACAACAAAACTCTGATCCATCGCTCAAACAGTTCCTGAAAGGCAAACACCAACTGTGAGTGGGGAGAGGAAGACGAACAGATGGACAAATTGGTAGGCAGGCAGACAGAGAGACAAAGAGTGATAGCTTCCCCACACCACTTTGAAATTATAGCGAAAGGAAATGAGAGAGAAATGACATAAAATATAAAAGGAGAAATAAAAAGACAAAGGGGAGAGAGGCGAGGAGAAGAGCTGGGGATTTCCAGTGAACTCAGTGCGGATTCCTGCAGTCTGCGAGGGATTTGAAGTTAAATAAAAATGATTGGATCAAGGTGACGTGCGCTCGACTGTTGGCGGAAGGACAAGACATCATACTGATTTTCTTTTATCTGTGTAAGGGTGGCTCTTTTTTCTTGTTCGCCCTCACTTCATCACATGCCTTGGTGTTATTCTGTCTGATTCACACAGTAATACACACAAGTTTTTGATTAGAAAACAACAAAATGTTTAGCTTCAGACTATAAAAACGCTGAATCACAGAGCAGCAACACACAACCAGTGTTAAAAAACCCCCAAACAACCTCTATAATCAAAGAGAATGGACAGAGCTTGACCATTAGCTTTTCTTTAAGCTTTCCGCCTTCCTTAGATTGAAAAAGAAGTGCAAGTCGTGAGGTACATCGCAATTTAAAATAAAACAAATCTTGCCTGCAAATTTTACTATTTATACACTGTTGTGCAACGCAAATGCATTGTTTCACAGTCGTATAAATTTGCTGCTGAAAAGAATAAAATTTCCCCAGGAAATCAGACAAAGTGGTCACAAAATGCTCTCTGAAAAACACAAAAAATAAACAGAAACACCTAACTTTTGAATAATGCTGTCATGCTGAATAAATCTACGGCCATTTAATGGCTGTAGCAAAAGGACCAACATAAAAAAAAAACCCAGACGGCAGCTGTGAGATCAAGTGGAAGCGAAGCGTAGTCTTTTTCATGGATTATTAAAAACACATAATGTAATTACGATGCATTATGTAAAAGAAGTGCACAATTAAATAAGAATATGTAATACAAAACTGGTGATGCTCTAAACTGTCCATACTGTAATGAAATAGTAGAGCACAAATGCCTTCTTTTGCATATGTATATATTACCATGTTGGACAGATAAGCATTTCAACAATTCTGATCACCATATGTTTCCTCTCCTCCTCCTCCATTTTTCTCATTTGCTCTCTTTACGTCGCAGCAAATTTATTTTGTTTGTCAGGGGAAAACCGCTCAACACTTGTTCTCGGTTACGGTTTTGAGATTTTTCTCTTATGGATTCAAGTCTTTGCATTGACAATTTCCATGACTGTAGACAAATATTTTAAGATGATCTCTTTTTCTTCCTGCATTCCTCCTTTTCTCCTGCTTTCTGCATCATTCTGCATACAGTCTGTCAGAGGAAACTTTGCCTTTATAAAGTTTAACCTTTGTCACTTGTCTTCACTCTTTTTATTGTCTGGTTGTTACTTATTTTGTCACAAAATTGCCTTGCGTCTCCTTCCAAAATGATTCCTAGTTTTGCTGATTTCTGAAACAGCACATCAACGTTATGCCCCTGTTTTGTCAGGGATCAATTTCATTTATCTTGCATTTATACTCTGTAATGTCAATAAAAGGTGCTCTATTTTCCGATGTGTTACACTAAATGAAAACTCAGCTTTCCGAGGACTGGTCCAATTTTCAGTGGTGCACACATTTATCATCATAAAGTGCGCTGAAGTAATGAGAAATAAAGATGATGATGGTCATTTTCTAGAGTGTTACCATACCCAAAATAAACACAAAATCACACAATCACTATCCACACTAAAAGTGAAACATTTCTTAACTTATTATACACATTTTTAGCTATAGTGACAGTTTCTAGGGTTTTTTTCAGCAAAACATATAATTGGTCATCTTACAGTCTATCAGAAAACAACTGCTGTCCTCAAACAGGAGGGAGGAGAAAAGGAGGAACACAATTTAATAGACATAAAGCAAGCAAGGCAAGTGATGCAAGAATGTGCAACAAAGGAGAGGAATAGTTCTTAAACAATGTCATTCAGTGTAAAAGTGCACGCTTGATTAAAACTAGCTCTTTTAATTAAAACTCAACTGTATTCAGGATTTTGATTTGAACTTAATAGTCTGAGCATGATTAAAGGGTTTCTTCATTAAAGTGAGAAAGGTGTTAAATTCAGTCATTCATTTTACGTTTTCTTTTCTCTGTGTCAGTTTAAACCTCTCTCTCCCTCTGTCATAACACTCTTGATTGCCATAGCTGAGGTCACTCAAAAACATGTCTGACTGAGTTTTGAACCTCACACATCATAAAGTCGTTGTGAGTGAATGTCGTGCCAGGCCAGATGAAAGTAGCGCCGTGCCCCGCAAATAGCACCACATTAACACAAACGCAGACGGAGACGAGGCATGAAAGACGGACAGTCGTGTAGGCAGAGAGACAGACGGACCTGTGAGCAAAGACTGTAGATGTTGGCATAAAAGAAACATATGTTTATTTTAATATGTTGTTTAATAAGTTGTTATAAAATGTCATTCAGCTTGTTTCTATCAACTAAATTTATGTGAGTATAATGTATTCAAGAGAATGTGACCAGGTTACATAATTACTTGAGCACCAATTTGGTACATCAGGGTATTTCACAGATTGAATGTACCGTGTGGTGTTTTTATCAGCCACTGCGGTGATAGAGAAGGGCCCACGTCTGGACTTGAACTGGGGACATTTAAATTACCCCTGACTCAGCAGCATATGTATTAAACTAAAAATCTGTTTGCATCAGCCTTCATCACATCTTCTCTTTTTTGATATGCCAACTTTTTCACCCCTAGCCAAAAAGAAAAACTGAATATTTAGGCTTCCTTTTTGGATTGATGGCATTTCCACTCAGGCGTTATTTATTTAACAACAACAACAACAACAAAAAGTCCGAGAGGAAACAGAGAGGAAACATTTGTGTTTGTGTGTGTCACTGTGTGTGTGTGTGTGTGTGTGTGTGTGTGTGTGTGTGTGCATCTCATCTGTGTGTGTGTGTCCATACTGGGTGAAGACAGGTATGCAGCCAACTAATTAGTTCTGTGGATTAAGCTGAATGATGATTTAATTAGTCTTTTGTTCCAAGACACCTCTCTCTCTCTCTCTCTCTCTCTCTCTCTCTCTCTCTCTCTCTCTCTCTCACATACACACTCACAAACACACACACTCACACACACACACACACATTTAAAAGTAGCATTCTTATTTGCAGGAATACTCAAAAATGAATCATGCATCATGCACCCTGTCTACTATCACGTCATTCGTTTATAATGTAACTTCCACCTCCAAGTAAGAGTGTGTGTGTTTGTCTCTGTGTGTGTGTGTGTGTGTGTGTGTGTGTGTGTGTGTGTGTGGAGGTTGAGGTGTACAGGATCCCTGGCGCGGTCCCTCGGAGACCCTCTTAGCTGATCAGGACGTAGGTGTGCTCAGCCAGATGTGTCCTCTCCTCGTTAAGGTGGGCTGTTATGCTAACGAGCCCTGGGGAGTTTACACTAACTAGCGCGTGTGTGTGTTTGGAGGGACGTTACACACGCTAGAGCGAAAAGGTGTGATGGCATGTGTATTTATACCTCGCTGTTTGTTTATACAGTACATGAAAAGGAAAGGAGAAGTGTTTGTGTGCTTGAGCATTCCCTGCACACTTCTCCTCTCTTTGTAATTCAAGTGTGGGCGTAAATAAGGGTATGTGTGTGTGTGTGTCCATACCAGGGCGCCGCTATTGCAGCAATGGAAAGCCACAGTAGCCACCTGGAATGTAAACACCTTTTCTCCAGTATCCCTTTTTCTCTCTTTCACACGCACGCACAAACACACACTGCTGTAGACGTAAAAGCTACCTGATACCCTTCCCTGCTTAACCAGTCAGCATTTAGTTTGATTTTGTAACTCTGCGTGAACTTCTTTAAGTTTCTCTTCATCACTTTTTATGTTTTCTCAGAATCATTATTTGTTCCACACTGAAGTTCACTCCAACTCACTTAGACCCCTTCCCCAGCCGATTTAGAAATCCTAGAACATAAATCAGGGCATGATCCCTCACTGGTTTCCCACCCACCAACACTACCAGTTGCGTTGGTTAGAATGAGTGACCAGACTGGAACAAAATGTAGCCAAGCCTTGAAATGACTTACTTATTTTGCTATTACACTGAATGAAAAAATTGTCACCACATTGTAAAGTAATAACCAGTACAAAATATAGTAACATATACTGTAAAAGTTATGACATTATACACTCAACATTTTTACTTTATTATAGACAGGTTATTACATTATGAGCCTGTTATTTTTATTACTTTACGCAGTTATTACAGTATGCACAGTTATTGCTTCATCACGCACGCACATGTACCTTTTTTCTTCTTGCTGTGAAAAAGGAAAAGGAAATGGCGTGTGTGTATTTTAAATTGGTGTATGTGTGTTTTGCTTTTACCTTTTTCTCACTGTGAGTGTGTGCGCTACTGGCTATATGTACTGCTTTATCTTAGCTTGGAGTTTTGTGGTGTGTGTGTGTGTGTGTGTGTGTGTGTATGTATGTGTCTGTATGTGAAAATGTGTGTCTGTGCTGTTGGCCTAGTATTTTAGTTTCAGATGGAGAGGCTGATAACATCTTCGGGAGGTCAGCCAGATCTGAATCCTCTCTAACTTTTTACCTTTCTTGGCTTGTAGAGTGTGTGTGTGCGTGTGTGTGTGATCCTTCCTTAGCTCAGACTTGAGAACAGTGGGTGGTTTTCTCTGTTTCCACTTTCTGCCAGCACTTCTTCAAGTCCGTCCTCGTCTTCTGCTTTATTTATTCATTCTTTCTTTTACATGTCCATGTTGTTGTTTTCAAGTATTTACATCTTTGCATCCCTCTACCCAACGTTGTTTACTTTATTCTTTCTTTATTCTGTTTTTCTCACAACAAATGTGTCTTTCTCTCAGTCTTTCTCTCTCCTTCTCTCTTTCTCTGTCCTCTCTCTCTATGTCAGTGTCCCAACCTCTTTTAATGGGTGTCACCTGCTAGAGTAATGGCCAGAGCTCAATGTGCCATAGCAGTAATTTAACACTGTCACACATGCACACACACACACATGCAGAGGCACACACAGTGATGGATTACTCTGGGGACGGTTGCAGAAGTGCTGTACGTAGGATAGTTGTGCGTGGATATGACAGTAGTAAATTAGAGTGTGTGTGCCTGTGTGTTGTGTGTGTAGCTGAAGTGACCACTACAAATGCAGCATGCTTTGAGGTACAGCTCTTAATATTGTGTTTTTAACAGGTTTCACAGGCAGCTTTGATTCCAGTTTTACCGCAGTTGGGACCTGGTTTGAGTGGATTTTTGGTGGCTGCTGGAGGAAATCATTAAAGTAATAATCGGCGACATGGCAGTGCCATTCATCGTGAACATCTGATGTGACTTAACAAGGGTCGAATAAAACTCTGTTTGTTCACAACTACAACTAAAACTAAAAGACAGAAATATGCATATGCACAATTTGTGTGAGATTCATAAAGCTGTGCTTATGCATGGTCCTATTTATTATAAACTTTTATGTGGGCACACCTGCACAAGTCTGATTTCCTCACCCATAGTTGGCCGTGAATGTACCCTTAATTTATCACCTGTTTGCATATCATATTCAGTGCAAACTGCCAATGAAAAGAGCAGCAAAGCAAAATGCACTCGTCCCGTATTAACATATAATTCATCACATGAACCGGCGAACCATCATCTACAGTGACATCTCAGTCAATATAATCAAACATTAAAAAGGCAGTCAGTGGTTTTGTGTGCACATTCTCACTGCACAATCTGTTTATAAAAATACCAATTTATGTCAGGGGAATAGTGTGTCCAAGGTTTTGCCTAAGCATCTGGTCTATGGAGTCAGGGGCGTAGAGGAGAGGCTACATTTTATGTTTCCACCCGAAGCAAACGTGGTTTGTTTGGAATAAACTGAAGAAAAACTGGGCAGCTGCAATTAGACACAAAAACTGCCATGGCTTAACAGACAGGAAAAAAAGAGTGCAGCCTATTAAAAATCCAGACCCTGAATAGAATAGTCAAGAAAAAGACGCCACGCTGTTTGATTGACGTGTTCTCTGAGAAATGTGGTGCAAAAACACCAGAGCAAGATGTTGCCACCTTCATTATTTGCCCTGGCAGGGTCAGATGATTGATGCATTTGAGTTTACCATGAGCTGAGGATGCAAGAGAGGGAGCATTACGTAGCGGTCGTACTGTAGGTGGTCGCAAACACAGAGAAACATGCGGAAAGACCAAAACATCTGAAGGCCCCATGCGCACATGCAGTTTCAACTTAAAAGCAGTGGCATGGCGGAACAGAAATGTTTTATGTTCCTTTTCAACACCTGGTTGGGAAAATGAAAGAGAGACAAAGAGAGACACATTGGAGAGAGAGAGAGAGAGAGAGAGAGAGAGTGAGGGGTGGAAAACGGCTGGCCCAGTGGTTTTTTGTGTGCCCATATGATGCCTGTGTACCATGCAGTGTTTATCATCCATACACAACTTTGGAGCTGCCTTCTTCTACAGAGGTTGGCAAGACTTCAGTCACTCACTCACACACTCACCCACACACACACACACACACACACACACACACAAATACTCACAGGCAGGACTGCTGAGGTGGGGTTTTTGCACGTGTGTGACTGTATGCTCCTCGGTCCGTATTTTTATGCATGTGAGTATTTTTGAGCATGTATGTGTTTCTAATGTCTGAGTTTGCGTATGCGAGGGTATTCAGACCTGTGTGTGTGTGTGTGTGTGTGTGTGTGTGTTTTCAAAAGGCCTTTGACAGTAGACTGACAGTTAAGGAAGATGGATGAGTTGCAGAAACTGGACAGTGGGGGATCTGACGGGCTCTGCTGATTGTGTGTATTTGTGTGTTTGCTTGTGCAGGAGCCTGCGTCAGTGTGGAGGGGGGGTGGGGGGTGGGGGGGTGCTGACTGATAGACATTTCAGTCTTTCAGGCTTTGGCAAGAAGAGATGAGATGACCATATGTGTGTCACAGATTTCCTCTTCAAATATGTAGCCAGCAGCACTGCAGCGCTTGACACAAAACAGAGACAGACTCTGAGCTCCAGAGAGGAAAGATGGCTTCCAAATACCACTCGTCACCACCATCAGCTGTTTCCCACTTTCTGTATTGTTCTCACACTGAATCTTGCTTTAAGAAATCTTTACTCAAGTGACATTTTAAACTATGTTGCTTGTTTGTCACAGTTATGCAGTTGAGAAACATTTTGCTAGTTCGCCTTATTACTGTGGCGCCAGAGCAAGAAAATGCTGCAGCTATTGGAAGGTGACAGAAGTTTTTCTATGGATCTATATTTTCTTCTTTCATTTTACTTTAGATAGGCTGTTTGAAATGAGCTTACACCATTGCCTGTACTGTAACATAACTACACACATTTTGAATTGCAGAAATCCAGTTCATTTTTACATTGCAGCCAGTATATTTTTGATGTAGCAGTACATTATCAGTGGTTTGGCTTTGTCTCATTAAGTATTTTCTACATACTATTAGAGCCACAGCAGCTATAAATTATAAAAATGAAAATTCTGAAATTGGAGATGTGTGGTTTCTGTTTGACACTGACAACATGTAGCTATGATAATATGTTTATCATGCGGCGCTGTCTCGAAAACAAAACATTTCTTGGAAAATTTGTGGAGGAATGGGAAAACTTGACAAGCATGAAACATCTCTGGGTTTTATCAGAAGAAAGACTGTGTGTTCAAGTGTAAGTGCATGTGTGTGTGTGTGTGTGTGTGTGTGTGTTTCTATATCGTCTGATCATTAATACATCCAGCTGTAATGGAGACAATAAGCAGAAACACAGAATGCAAGTTAAATAAGCACAGAGGCAGAACTGGGAACAGTTCTATTTGATCATATTTTAAACCTCTTAAAAAGTAATATATGTTAATAATATGTGTTTTTAGGCACTCACAGAGCCACTAAAAGGAAATCAGCATCAATATAAGAAATATCAAGATTAATTATTAAGAGAATTAAGAGTCTTAATACATTTTAAACTCTGTACACATCCACATCTGCACCTGAGACCAGTCAATTGTCACCAAATATGAAAGTAAATCACTGATCCTGTCTGTCGAACCTTTTTTAATACCAAGAGTTATTGGTAAGGGCAAAGAATGACTCAAAGATGAGGGAAGAGTGAATTAAGTAGTTTTGGGTATTGGAGAATCACCCCACAATATTTAAAGTGTTGTTGTTGATGCTCCATGCTGTAGTATTTCCATTTCATTATGTCTACTAAAGCATCAAAATAACCATGTTGATGACGTTACAGACACAGGCGATATGGATGCCTGATCCCTCTTACACATGAAACACCGACTGGGCATATTGGAAATCTTAGCTCTGCACTGACAGTGGCAGCCATCGTAGAAGTCCCACTTTTATGCATTTTGGCTCTACTGCATTTGTCCAGATGTTTTTGTCCTGAATATTGCACAGCACCAAGTGAATATATTTAAAACGCCACTTCATGTCAACCAAAACCATTCTTTGTAACGTCAAATGGCTGAAAAACCGGACTTGCAGCTCAGCAAAGAACAAAACATGGAACACCTACAGGGGCTCCATACCAGCCCTGTTCCCACTGCAGCCAGTAAAAACAATCTTTGTGCAGTATTTGCAGAACATTTTATGTCTTCAACATATGTTACCATTTTCCCAAAACAGTACATGTGAACATTTTGCTCTGTGGTGTAAATCTGGCATGTGAGTTTGATTTTCTGTACATGTCGTCTTGCCATTGGATGCAAGAGTGCACTGATATATTCCATGATAGACTGGCAAATGAGGAAGGCAGTAAACCTACGACCTCCATTTGATGAGATGGGGATTGTTTGCCATAACTCACCCAGCTACAGTAAGTGTGAGGTTATTCTGATTGTACAGTATATACTGTAAGTCTATGGTGTTACAGTCATTTCAGAAATCCAACAGCAGATTGGATTAAAGCAACCTTGGTGTCACAAAGATCCCTTTTTATCCATATCACCTGTTTACGCTCAAGGTAATTTTCAGGGTCACAGGTTTATTGGGGAGGCACATAAAAGGCCAGCCTCACCTTTTAACTCAGTGGACTCCCTCAACTGGCACTAGATTAGTTAGTCTGGCCTGGAGATGACTGCCAGCCAACATCAGTATTTTGTCATTTGCCTCCTTCACCTGACTTAGAAATGGAAAAAGAGTCAGGAAGTGTGAGTATGTTGGAGAGAGACACTGATAGTGACAGACAGTAAGTGCCATCTGGGCAAACCACCATTTATAATCATTATCAGAGCTCAACCACAAACAAAACAACACTCCTCTGGCTTCCTCTTAGTCGCTGTCTTTCTCTCATACACGCACAAAGGACAAACACACACAGACACACATGGTGGTCTTGGTGAGATCACAAGTGTCTGTTGGGAGAATTTGTGGCAGTGAGATGAGAGATCATCAGTAGAGTACAGCTTGAAGCCATTGGCTGACTACCATTTAGAGACCACAGACAGAGGGGTACCCCCCCAGAATTACACACACACACACACACACACACACACACACACTCTACAGCACTGCTTGTCTGTCCGTTGTAGATCAGCAGTTCACATGAAAGAAAAAGAGCAGTGATGCAGAGACACAGCATGTGATAGGAAGAAAAACTGAGACAAAAAGGATGGAAGAGGAAGAAGTGAGGGCAAGATGAAAAGGAAATAAGACTGATGGATGAAAAGATGAGAGAGGAAGAAAATGTGTGTATCGGGGAGGGAGTCAGGGTTAAAAAAGAAAGGGACGGGGTCCTGTCATCTGCTTGCCTGAATTGTTAGCCACGTTGCCCCTCAACTTCACTCACAGATGAAAGACTTGTAGCTTCATCCTGTCGTCCAGACACACACCTAGACACACACTGAATCACACCCCAGCATTCTCACACGTACAAACTGATACGCATGCACTCCTTCTTAACACGTACACACACATGCAAAGGTTTCCCCCCTGTTATTTTAACGACTTCTATTGTTCTGTGCAGTGCTTCTCCCTCCATATGACTTCCATATGGGGAGCAATGGCTGGCTGTGAAAACTACTGTACTTCAGCTCCAATCTATATGACTCTATACAAGCCCCGCGTGGGTCCTGCTAAGGTGTCAGGACCAACGTACAACACATGGTAACCTGACCTTCACTACCGATATGTACCTTATGTCTCACAGGTGTCATTCATGCTAGCCAGGCGCACAGTTGAAGCCACATGTGGGGTAGCAGCGTAAGAGTGGAGCGATCAGTAGCAGAGATAAATGTAGGTGCATTTAAATGTTTAATCGGTATCTGAAAGCCGCACAGAATAATTTCATTTCAGTATGTTGTTGCTCCCAGCTGGCAGATAATGGTGCTGTATGCAGAATCATGTAATGTGATGAAGTTCGCTTCATCACATTACATACATGATTCTGCGTCCACTACAGCACCCCCCTGAGCTAATGTTCTTCTTCTTAGTGGCCAGCCACAGTACGACAGACAAGACGGTCATTATTTCTGACCACTTGTAAAAGCATTCCATAGGCTTTTACATTGATTTTCTACCTTCCAGGCAGCTATTGGTGTCACTTATTTCAGTCCAGTATGAAAATCTATTTGCAGAGGCCTAAAAACTTGCTTTAGAAAGGTAATCCATCATGGCGTGCAGTTTGCTGCTGGTACTTTTTTGTCAAAGGTACTTGGTGCTTTGTGTTCTTGGAGGCTCGGACATCTGAGATTTTAGAGTTGTCAACCAAAGAGCAAGCTGTTCAACGCAAAGATGAAGAAAAAAATTTTGATATTCTTTTCACAATGTCCATGTGTGCTAATTGCTCATTGATGCAATGCTTCTCGAAAGCCGACGGTTGAATCCTTAATGTTTGAGCATCCTATCGGTGCCTGCTCACAGCTGCATTACTGCGTGGTAATAACATAACTTTTAGCAAAAAAAAAAAAAAAGTGTACCATATTACAGTCTTAAATGGACGTATTTTTGCTCCAAAATGTTGCAGTGTCTTTACTTTATTGGTTTATAACACCATATTTCATATGCATGCGTATTTGGTAGTGCAGGTTAAGTGTCCAAGGCTTGAGGTGATTAGTGGTTATGTTGATGCTGTTGGACGTGGTTTCTGCGCTGCTACGCCGCTGCTCTGGTATGTCTCTGTAGCCATATGTGTCCCATAAAGGTGTCAAGACCAATGCAGCACATGGTAACCTAAGTTCAGCCACTTCTCTGGATTCTGTAGTTCGCTTTTGTGAAAGCCTTTTTTATCCATAAGGTTAGTATGTTTTGACTTTTGAGGATTTTCTTAACTTTTTTCCTTAAAGAAATACTATAAATAGTTTATTCCCCTGTAATAATTTCGTGGTGGCAACCCCCCTTTAGTCCAAGTAGAAGGAGTTTTTAGAAAAGATTCAGGGCCCACAGAACCACACACACACACACACACACACACACACACACACACACATATCCCCCTGGCATGGATACAACAGAAGGAACAAGCACTGCGTATAGATCAGGTGTGTGTGGGGCGAGAGACAGAGAGAGAGAAGAAAACAACAAAAGCAACAAACAAAAATAGCTCATAGCGCAAGAGGCTACATCGAGGCCACCGAGATAAAGAGAGAAAGCACATATGTAGAGAACAGAAAAATGAATAAAAACAGAGAATAAACCGAAGGCCTGCAGACTTGGCATGTTAGGTCTCAATCCATGCACTCCTTACTCCCTACTTCATTAATCCCTGACTCTAAACACTCAAATTACTACGCGGCTCCATCATAAAAAATGAAAACAACAACCGCAGCTATCCATATTCTTGCAAAACACAAGAATAGAATGATGAAATTGAAAAAATGGCAGGGGGAAAATAGTGAATATAAAAGGGGGAAAGAAGCCACATTAAAAAATCATAAAGATGTGGAGAGATTGTGGATATGTTGCATTCTTTCTCGTTATTTATTTATAAGCATCAACTGCCACGGAGTCACCCCCACCCTCAAACTCAGCGCTGCCCCAAACTGGAACCAGATTTCTGGGAGGCCGGGAGGTGGTGGATGTTTTTCTGGGTCCTGAAGGAAAGATTGGATAAAAAAAGGGGGAAGATTTCATGGTTTTGAGGTTTTTGGGACAGAAAAAACACCGGTTGTATTTTTTTTTTTTCGCTGTGGGCCTAAGGTTGACTGACAGAGGGTGCGCTTTAGAGACTCCTTCCTTCAATCAGCCTCAGTTGGATGAACTAATGCAGCAAAGAAAATATTTTCAGAGGTTGAATGTCCAAGTACAATAAACGTGCAGGGGTTTAATCTCCAGATTTCCAAGTACAGTAGCGTATTATTCTTTGGCATTAGTGTTTAAGCATGTATCATGATTGAAGAGTACCAGAGTGCTCCAGATATTTTATTTGAACATTGCCATACAGGGTATAGTATAATATAAATGTTACTTTTAGGTTTTTTATTACTGATAAAAATGTCTGTCTCTATCATTTTGAAGTATTACCCGCACAGCTCAATAATTTGGAGCCATGTATTAACAAGGCACCAAGTTTAAAATATACTTTTATTTGGTTTTCAGTTGAATATAGCAATTCAAAATAGTGCAGCAAGTACTTTAAAGTAAAGGCCTGTGTATTTCCAAGAAGGAAAGATGAATTAAAAACAAAACAAATATAAAGATTCTCACAATTAGGGTAATAAATGTTGAATTACAATAATAGTAATTCCTCCCAAGGACTCACAACACTGTCGAACATTCCCTTTAGGTTTTCAATTTATTACATTAGAATAATTTAAGCGCAACATTTCAAGCCCCAATTGTCCAAATACTGATTTAAAAAAACTAAATATAAGATATAAACATAAATAAAAGCCTGTAAATTATATTTTAGGGAAAGATTAAATAGATTATATAGATGATAACTTAAGCTGTTCAGAGGAAGCTCGGAGAACTTTTCTTTTTCTTGTGGAACTGACTGTTCTGTGTGAAGGCTTTAGTGAGACTCTGTTGGCTCGGTTTGACATCAGCAAGCTCTTCTGTGGTTTAAGTGGAAACAGTAGGGGAGAGAAAGACTGGAAATCACCTCTCCTTTTGTCAGTAGTGACGAGAGATTCTGTCTTTGTGTCCCAGGTTTTCGGCTGTCTTTTTTTTTTCATCTTCTTTCTCTTTCTGCTCCATCTGCTTCCTCTTTTTCGTTTTCTGTTCTTCCTCAGTCTTTTGACCTGCTTTCCACTGTAACTCTTTCTCACGTGCCGGCAAGACTCTGTTCACATTTCATTTATAAAAAGAAGTATCTATTGTTGATTGATATAACACAGCTCCAGGTCAGACTATGCGGTTCAAGAATGCTCCTACAAAATACTCAAGAAAAAATGTTTTATTATGTGGAAGTTGAAGGCAAAACCCCAACAGCAATGAGCACTTAGCACCAAAGATAGCATCAAAATACTCTGCTCTTTCTCAGTGAATAAATACATTTAGATCCCAAGAAAAGGAGTTACCAGTTCTTTAAACAGGGACAAACAAAATGTAGTATCTGTAAAAGATTTACTTTAACTTAAAATATGCTTTCGATTATGGAACGTGAAGAGATAAATGGGGAAAAAACAAAGTGTAACAAATCCCTGTAAGTAATACAAAAATCAATAAATGGAGAAACTACACAGTGTTTCAGCTACAGATGTTACTTTTAAACCCTATTTTCACTTAGATTTTTGTATTTTTTATTTTATTTATCCAATTTGCACTCTTTTTCCATTTTTCCAATTTCCATGTTTTTACATTTAAAACAAAATTAGAGTGAAGTTCTGATGTGCATGTGTGTGTGCGTGTGTGTGTGTGTGTGTGTAGCCCTTGGATCAGAGAACAGTGTATGTGTTGGCTGAGGTTGGGGTGAAATGAGCCGTTTTAATGAGTTAGTTACTGTAGCTGTGTCTGCACGTGTGTGTGAATGTGTGTCCTGAAGCCCACATGGCTCAGCATGAGTAGCAGCATATCCGTGCATGTACCCCCGCACGCACGCACGCACGCACGCACACACACACACACAAACTCTTCAAACATCAAATTATGTCAGTGCAGAAGAGTTTGTGAATTTACAGGAACACTGCAGCTGCATTTCTGCTTTGATTGCCATGTTACTGGCTCGTTATGCGACGCCTGCCAAACTTGTAAAAATATGACTTAAGCATAATGAACGTTTACAAAACGGAATATATGAGGATTTATACAGTCCACAATAAGTATTTTTCCAGTTTCCTCTAAATTTAAGTATTTGCAAAGTTGACTGGCAATATGGAAGGAAATCTTTCACCAATTACTTTTAAATCAGACTGCAACCAAAGCAGGAAAGTAATTATTATAAAGACAATAAAAGTCCTCTAATAGAGAAAGTCGACCAAATTTCAAGACTTAAATTTAAATCAATGTTGCTTCTCAAAATAACAGCCAAAAGCTAATTTCAGTCCAACTCTTAGAAGTTAAAGGAGTTAAATGAGGAGTGGAGAAGTGGTTGCCTGGGCCAGATTGATGTGGACCGATGTTTTTGAGGAAACATTACTGCTGTCTCTGGCTCAGATGAAGTTATGAAAATAATTACTTTGACTCCCTGGTAGCGATCCCTCCAGCTTGGTTGGGATCAGACACAGTTGGCAATGTTTGCAGATTTTGGTCACTGCAACAAATCGGAATGACACATTTAGAATAACCACTGCAAATGGAAATACTAAGCATCTATTTTTAAACAAAATGTCACTTTGGTGTTGTGTACTGCTGTTAGCTCAGTGGTTTGAGGCTTTGCATTGACCCATGAAATCCAAGTAGTGAACAGATTGAAAAAATTGAGCCTTAATATAGCTATCTCTCTTTTTCTCTTTGTCTTAATTTCTGCTGCTTACCTCAAGTGCGCTCACATATGTAGACATATCACCCTCAAATACACACACCAACACACAAACACACACACACACACACACGTACATACATACATAGTCACATTCAGTGAAATGAGAATAGGGGAGGAGGGGTGACCTCAGCTGATAATCCAGTACAATGCACCTGGTTATGATGTAAATGGATCATATATCCTTACAGTTAATCATACACTCAGCTCCGGGACACTGTGTGTGCATGTGTGTGTATGTGTGTGCCAGCTGTAGGACATGAGCAGGGTGGAGGTCATTCATTCATTTTCTATGAACATAGGCTATTACCTTCCGACTTCCACTCTCTTCTCTTTTCATCCTCTCTTCTTTCATTGTTCTTTCTCCTCATTTCTTTTCCTCCCTCCTTTTTCCTCACTTTGTCTCCTTTCCTCAGTCCCCAACTCCACCTCCTTTCTTCATACTGCTACATCCTTTCCTCTCTCCTCCTGCCCTGTCTGCTTCCTTTTCCTTCCCGAGAGCCCCCTCCTCTGCTCCACCCGGGCCCTGTTTGTTTGAATATGCTCCTCAGCACAGCATGCATATAAATCAAGCCTACCTCATGATGTCATGATCACTGAGGTCACCTCAGACGGATACTGGCTGTCTGGGCCTCCTCCCCCTTAAAGCAGCATTTTTCACAGTGTGTGTGTGTGTGTGTGTGTGTGTGTGTGTGTGTGTGTGTTTAGCTATTCAGATTACTGTATGGGGCAGGCACACACCATGTCACAGAGCGCAGTGGGACTCATATAGCCAGTGCAGTAGTTTGTCATTGTAGCAATTTACCTCTGTCTGTCGAAAGCTCAGCCGGTCCACTTAACCCTCCCAACCTCTCTGTAAGTGACACTGAGTGCTTAATCGGCCCCAGAGGATACTTGGCGGGCCACACTGTTAAAAAAGAAGAATTAGATCAGCAATGCAAGGAAATTAATTGTCCACTGGGCAAAATGGTCAAATGCTTGCAACTCGGTCCGCTTAAGCTTTGCAACTTCTCCCTTTGTGGTGCTTAGTGTTGAGGTGGGGGCTACCTACTGCACCATGTGCACACTAGCTACATGCTATACTTGGTGAACCAACCCTTTAAGGGGTTGTTTCTTATTGAATTAAATGATCCAATGCTTCACTTAGTCCCCCGAAACTGCACAGTTCTGTCTCAGGGTCAGAAATCAAGTTCAATCTGCTGTTTGACACAAATGATATTTGGGGAGTTATGGGTTTAGAAATGGGCTTTTATTGAACCACCTACGTAATGTACACTAATTCAGAGGGTCCACTTAACCTATTCAAATGTGCCATTTAGCACCAATTAACATTTAGATGGGGTGATTTATGAATGTCTTTTGTGTGCATATTTATTACAATCTTACCTCCCACCTCCTTCTCTCTCCTTCCATCTTCTCTTTCTCTCCGTCCTCCCATATTTCCTCTAACAGGTCAAACAAGGCTGGCCTGCCCCCCATGTCTCTGCATCCCCCCCGATCTTTCTTTTTCTCTACCAGCTCATTGAGACTTGACACAAGGATCGTATATTTGATTAGTGTCTACATGGCCGATGGCGCCACATGTCATCAGTGGCTTTGTACCTTTAGCCTGTCTAGGAGGAGAGCATCTAACATTTACACTCATACACACAGACAAATAAATGGAGGCAGATGCGTGTGCTCGCAAACGGACAAACTCACAACACGAACGAAAAATTGCAAGCACCCACACTTGTTAAGTGCAACTTATAGAGGTTAAGTTGCTAGACATGAAAGTCTGGTTTGTTGACATGTCACATAACCAAATGTTTTTCATTTTATTTTATGCCCCACTTTTTGTCTCAGTTATCCAGTTTTGAAATGTAACTCCAGAGCATTTTGTAAAAGATGCTCCAGGACGGAGGAGATAGTGAGGAAAATGTTTTGCTGTTTTTTTGCTGCATTCTTGAGTGGAGATGCAAGAGATTTACATATTGCAAACTATTAAAAACATTTACCTGCACCGCTAGAAAGAATTTCTGTTGTTGCAACATTGACTGTGTTGCTGTCAGTCTGACTGACATTTCCTTCCTCTCTGTCAATGAGAGGGACAGATAGCATCGGCAGACCAAACAAGCACACACACACACACACACACACACACACACACACACAGACTAGAGTGTAATACATGCAAGTAGGTGTTGGTTACGAAGGGATTTCCTCTCTTTGGCACAGCGGTCACACTTGGTAGATGTTTGAGTCAAGATAGCAGTGTGTGTGTGTGTGTGTGTGTGTGTGTGTGTGTGTGTGTGTGTGTGTGTGTGTGTGTGTGTGTGTGTATATGCGAGTTCTCCGGAAACGGTGTCCTGTTCTACATGTTTCTCTCTCACTGATTTGATTGAGGAAGAGAGATAATAAACGTAGTTTGGCTACCACTTCCTGGAAATACCCAATAGACTCTACACTGTCCCACTAGAACATGCGCACGCACACACACACACACACACACACATACACCCGCACCCTGTTGGAAAGGTCTCTAATTACTTTTTTAAGTATAGAACCATTCAATGTCATAAATATATACATATATATTTACACGTAGCTTTTTAACCTTGGAGTACATTCTTTTCTGTGGTTGCTGTGCTGATTCTCTGAAATGTTTGCTGCTTGTACATCCAGTTTATCATAGTTTGTCATTTTTTTTACATTTACAATAATTATGCTTTTTACTGCTGAAAGACATACAAGCATCCTCATAGAGCCACTTCTGTAATTACCTTATTAACTCTAATATACTGTATTTTAACCACATTTATCTCTGTAATTGTAGCAGTTATATTCAATTTCTATTGTAATTTATTTATGTAGTGCTGTAACACACACACACACACACACACACACAACATGCCACAGCCACAATGATGTGATGCTGCGTGCTTCCAGTGGAACTGAACATGAAGCCCAACAGATTGTTCAAAATAGATTTATTTGTTTCATAACTTTTCCGTGACAAGACGGCCGATCTCAATGAATTAAGTGCTTATCTACAAAACTGCGGCTTGTGCCGTATTTGTTTTGTTGTTGCCACGGTGACATCGGATTGCCAAAAGAAAAAAGAAGACGAGACGAGACAAAAAGAATGGCATGAGACTCGTCATGTGCTTGTCTGTTTCTAATTTACTATCTTGTATGGAATGTATTGTAGTTTCTACTTTTGATTTCTAGAAGGTCATATGCTGTTCAGATACATTAAAGTAATAATATAACTCATTGCATATAAATCTCATAATATAGCAAGACATCGTTTGTGTCAGTTGATGGCACACTTATGACACGCATAACACAATAGCTATTCAATCTGTCCCCAGTTGATTGGATGTTGTAAACCGTGTCTACCTGGGAGAGACCTTGTAGCGCACCGAAAGTAACGCATTTCATGTTTTTAGAAGTGGCAGCCGTTCATTTGGAATAGTCAAACTGGTTAGTCAGAGTTCCTTTTACCGAAACCTCAACAGAAAATCTATGTGAAAAGTCGTAGCCACACTGATGATTAATGATGATTTTTAAGAGCTAATTTCTGGATTCTGCTCATGTTTAAAAATGGACAATATCACAGATTACTACTTTAATGTGTAACCTACATTTTATATATTAGGCATCTGTAACTGGGAAGATCGTTAGCAGCTTGAATATTGATGATCTCCTCTGCGCCGCTAGATGGGTAGACTAGATTGATGGAGGGAGATACAATGACATAAAGCGGACCACTTTTTAGCAGAAGAGGAGTAGATGGAGGAACAAATAGATGGGCGGATGAGAGAAAGGAAAGAGAGCTGCAGGAAGAGAAAGGTAAAGCTGGGTTGCTTGTACAGTATGCGGATAAACAAAAATGACCATGCAGTGAACGATGACAAGGGATGTAGTGACAAGAATAGGAGTTAGAGTGGTAAAAGCACAGATATAAGAGAGGATAAGAGAAGGAGTAGCAGGAGAGAAGGAGGATCAGAAGGAGGCATGGAAGAAGGAATGAAAAAGAAGGCAGAGGAGTCGTGTCCCCTACTGAGATCTCATTTCCAGCTGTCTGATAATGCTGCTCTTCTTCGGCCCTAATCTCTACGTGGAGGAAATGAGAAACACACACACACTTACACCCACAGAAACACCCTCTTGAGTATCTGTGCAAATACACACAAATGTACACAAAACACACACATATAGATCTACAGTACACACAGGAGACACATGTTTGAACATGCATGTTTGGAGTAGGTGCACAAAAACATACAGCTGAACGCTAACACATACAGTAGAAATATAAACATGACAATATATCTACAGAGATGTAGTTTCCCTACACAATCTTCCTCTCTCTCTCTCTCACACACACACACACACACACACACACACACACACACACACACACACACACACACACACACACACACGTATTCCCTGCTGGGAGCCTATTAGCTTCTCGGTGTCACAGGGTGAGCAGAGGATAATGATTCACAGATCCCTCCAGAATCTGCCTTCCTTCTTTGTAGAGAGAAAAAAGACAGACACTGCAGACAGACTGGCAGACATAAGGAAAAGAGGATATACTGAGAGGACACACAACAGGTGCAGGAAAAAAAACAGGTTTCTTTGTTTCCCCTCTCTGTGGCAGCTCTGCCTTTCATCAGTCCGCTTAATGAACAACGTGTCAGTTTGATTCATGTCCGGCAATGACAAATTTGAAGGGCATTTAGTGGGGGATAGGAAAATTGTTTAGTGTTACGTTTGAATTGTTTTCAGTGTACCCAAGCTAATGAAACATCTAATACAAATGACAATAGGTTTAAATGCAAAGACGCAAGATACATTTACTCTCTCCCGCTTGCTCTGTCATGCCCTAATTCCTAATTTATGCAATTTGCAAAATTGCAATGCATTTATACCTCTGAAAATAGGTCATGTGTGGGTGCACTTAACAGGTGTGTGTGTGCTGCTTTGGAAGTTCACCAGGGTGGGAAATGGTGATTATTCACTTTTCTTCACTAATAAAGGTGATGTTTACAAGGATCCCATCATTTCCTCAAAGAAGGGGTAATCCTGTCTCTGAGTGCCGGTGATCTGCAGGTATTGATGTTGATGCGCAGGCTGAGTGTGTGATAGTGATCTGAATGCATTGATTGTGCTGAGAAGAAGCTCAGAGAGGCATTACAGCGCCATCTACTGTCTGGAAACCCTTTTGGTCTCTTCTGCCTGGCAAAGGTGCTTACCTGCTGGGTGGGGTTTGAGCTCCATCAGGTGGCTTTCCGTCCTGCATATTCTATTCTGATTTTCTTTTTGTTGTAATTCATTCAATAACTGTGCTTTTGACCCTATCTCTTTCCTCGTCTGCTTTCCCTCAGCTGTAACATTCAACACTGTAATGGCTATTTGATTGCAGCGGCATGCCTGTGACCTGAATGAGTAAGGGAACGCGGTTACGATCGCATGTACTGAAACTGTACATTACCTCATAAACGCGCGGACCGCTGCAGAGTTTCAGTGTAATTTGGTGTAATTGTCTAAGCTGCTGTGTAATGTTGCATCTGTGTTTGCTTTTCCTGACCTGTGAATCAAATGGCCAAACACAAGACGTTATAGCTTGACATTGTATCTCGCTGCTGTTCAGTATCATTTCCAACATAATGGTCGGCTATTGTCTAACTTTGATTTATAAGGGGTTTGGACTTATTTTCCTACACTCTTGAGGACCTGGGTGAAAGTGTTTTTGGGGGAAGCAATGTCTTTTTTTATAGCTCTCGACTGTGAAAGGGGTAATTTAAGAGTTCAAGTTACGTTTGATGTGTTGAAGTTAAAGTTCTTTGAGGTAAAGGGCTGTGAAGAAATGCAGTGAGTTGACAGTCCTACAGTAAACAGAAATGCACCAATACAATACAATGTGTGTTGTATGTTTTGGGCCTCTTCGCTAGTTGTTGTGTGTTGATGCCGTAGCTTAGATACTGTAATTTGCAGAGCTGGGGTCCTGTTTACTATCACGATAATGGAGTTGCCATGTGGCTCTGCTCTGTTTGTGTTGCTCATAGCAGATTGTTGAGGTTTTGGTGCAGTTTCACAGGGTGTCTGGATTTCAAACCCGTGTAGGAGTTTACCACCATGGCCCACAGTTCAATTTCCAACTACAGATTGTATTTGTAAACTGAAATGATCACAGACACATGAGTCATAAAAAAGATTTTAAAACAATATGATATGATACAGCACAATAAAATCTGACAGTCTGACAATCGCTTTCCTCACTGTAGAGCGGGCCACCCAGCCTGAATGAGGTGAGTTTACTTTGTTTTCACTGGAGAGGGTTAGATCTACATGAAGAGGCTGTGATTTTGACATTTGAAAAAAGATCCACTTTACTAAGGGATTGATAGCATTTGATTTAAAGCTTGCATTTCCAAAAGGTGGTAGATGACTCATATTCTAGACTGACAGCAATGATTTTGCTGAAAACTCATCATGCTTTTTCTGCAGCCCATCAAGAACCATTGCTGCGTTACAATGCTGCAAAACAACATGCTGTCATCATCAGACATCAGAATACAGTGAAAAATACCCATCACAGTGTCCTAGAAACACAATGTAACTTCTTCAGATGTCTTGATTTGTCCAACCAATAGTCCGAAACCCCAAAATATTCAATTTCTGATCATTTAAGATCAAGAAAAGCAGCAAATTCTTGGAAGAACTTGGAACCAAATATTTGGCATTTTTTCTTGAATTATCAAAATAGCTGTCGATTAAAAATTAATTAATTAAAAAAATAATTGGAGCTCCATTGTTCTTAAAGGGTCTCTGTGTATCACACACAACACGTTGCAGGTTGCACATACTGTACATCTTCAGCATGGGTGGCCCCAGTTGATAAAAAGCCTCTGAATCATGCACACACCTGCACCATCCGATATCTCACAGAAAATTTAAATAGATAATCAAATATATAAAATCAAATCTACGTCTAGTTTCTTTTCTGTTGCATCTCTTTGGAGTGGTTGTAATGCGGTTGTCAGCCATTTTGTTGAGGTAAAGACATAAAGTTGTGAAATTAGCCTGGCTTGTAAAGACTGGTGTAGTTTTATCCTGGAAAACATTAACAGTCTGGGGCAATTACCTCTCAATGGCTGCCTTCTGTGGGTGTGTAAGAACGTGTCTGTGTGTGTGTGTGTGTGTGTGGCAGAGAGTAACAATAAGGATGGTGTGTCTGTTTGTGTAGTTGCACATACATCATGTATGGAGTGTGTGCAAACTCTGCCCAGCTGCATCTGCATGTGAGTGTGAGTGTGTATTAGAGAGAGAAAGAGCATTTTGTACACCATGTGATAGCAATAAGTGCTGATTGTGCTCTCATGGGCCTTGCCCTCCCAATGCCTCCACCCCGGGTTATTTCTCTAACACACACATGCACACACATCACACTCTACACTCACCTCCCATCTTTTCACTATGTCCTTGACCTTTTTTTTTCTCTCTCAACATTCTTGCTTTCCCTCCTCTTTTATTGTTTCCCCTCTTCCTTTGTTTTGCATTGTGTTCTTCTTCTCATCTTCATCTCTTTGCTTCTCTTGTTCTTTACACTCTTATTTTGCCTCTTTTCTTCTATTATTCTCATCATTCTCATTCTTTCACCTTGGTTTCTTTAACGTCCTCTTTTAGTCATTGTTCGTTGGTTCTGCAATTTATTTCTTCCCCTTTCATGTTTCCTATTTTGTGTGCTCTACACCGTCTTAGACCTCCCCAATCCTCCTTTGCCATTCCTACTGTTTTCTTCTTCTTCTACTCTTCCTCATTCCTCTTGCCTCCTTTCTTCTTCTCTGTCCTTCCTGCCCTCCATCCATTCCTCAGTCCTCAACCGCCATTCCTGCCTTTGCTGTCCTTTCCCTTCTTCATCTTCTTTCCCTCCTACTCCTCCCCTTCCTCTTCCCCCCATCACCCTCCCATCCCAGCCCACGCCCCCCTCTCCATTAGCAGATTAGATTTAGTCCCATAATGCTGCTGGGCACCACGATTTTACTGGCTCTCATTACTCCTAAATCATCTTTTCCTTCTCTCTCCCTCGCTTTCTCTCTCTCTCTTACCTCCCAACTATAATATGCAAACACACACTTCTACACACACATGCTCACACGCACACACCATATGCCATATGCCATATGCCAAGGCCTGCACACTGTAACACCCCTGAATTAGCAGCAGAGCTGGTGATTTGTGATGCAGTGTGATTGGATGGGAGGAGAGAATTTGGTTCAATTTCTATCTGTCCGCATCCATCCTTTATTCCTCTCCATATATTCCCCCAGGGCATGCATGATTTTCATATCACAATGTTTGAGGCTGACTACATTCGCTCACATGCTGTTACACAAGGTGTTTTGGATCAGAATTTTTTGGAATGAAGAAATGAAGCAATATAATGTTTGAAGGACAGGTCGTTCTTTTTTTTTGCCATGTACAGTAACTGATTGGAGAAAAAGAGACAGATGTGAAAGAGGTGAAAAGACAGACAGGCAGAGATGGAGAAAAAAACAAAAAGAGTTGTTTATATTTATGCATGCGTGTGAGCGAGCAAGCAGCCATTAGTTCAGAGTGTTCATCATTCCCGTTGTGTCAGCATCTTATCGTTTATTATGGCAGCGGGTGAGTTAGCTGTGCTTTTACCCTATGTGACAAAACTGCTGATCACCATGTCCATTTTAATCACGCCACGACAGCTTCAAGCACATTTACAACATTCATCTACATGCTGCGCCGAATGTACCATATATTAAATACCATCACGCACCAAGATAATACACAGCCTATTAGCATTTGAGGCATATTGGCCCAGAATAAAATTAACGCTACTTGGAAAACGGAACAAATATTGGTATGAAGGAGACGAGAAAATGAAACAAACTGTGCTCTTTCATTTTCAAAATTAATTTTGATCAGATTCATTATATATATATATATATATATGTAGTGTTTTTTAAAGATTTTCTTTGCACAAGACGAACAGTTATGTGAACACGATCAGTAATATTTAGATTATTATATTGTGTTTGTTGTTGTGTTTATTCATTTCATATTTTCAGGAACCAGTAGTGTCATAAAAGTCAACTATATATCTATTTTTTCCACTGAGACCTTTAGAGTTTTGATTAAACATTTTCTACCCCTTCCTTTGCCGGAAACCGTATTTACTGCAACCTTAACTCTGCCGATTACCGAGAATCACTGTTATACGCTGCAGTTTCTCAATAGTGACCAGATGTTAAACCCAATTTACTTTTTTTCTTAATTGCCTTTTTTAAACCTTGATTTTACCAGGCAAATTAACTAAAATTCCATTTCCTGCACCTGTCCTGTTTTCTTCAAACCACAGAGAAAGCCTGCTGGAGAGGAACAATAGCGTAGAATCTGGATCCACTCAATCTAAAAGCCTTAATGGGCACTGGTGCTTTTCAGACACACCCTGCAACACACACACACGCATGAGCAGAAACACACATACATGGTACAAGTGGAAGTAGTTGCAGGCATGAACATTTATTTCGACCAGCACACCAACAGGTTGTCTTACAGGTAGACCCTGATAGTCTCAACAAGATACACACAAACATTTATAAACACACACACGCGCACACACACACACACACACTCACATAGATCCCTCTCTTCCAGTTAGCCCTGACATTAGCCACTCTCTGTTTCTAACTGGATCATGGGGCTTACTAAAGAGATTAGGGCCTAGAGACAGCATAGCAACCACACACACACACACTCTCACGTACACACAGACGTACACAAAAGTGCTTTCTTTTTCCCGGGTTGTCTCATTTATTCCTTTCTGTTTCTCCATCTCCACAACTTCTGTCTTTCTGTATTGCTCTCTCTCTCTCTCACTCACTCACTCACTCACACACACACACACACACACACACACACACACACACACACACACACACACACTCACTCACTCTCACTCAACGAGACAGGCCCTCAGGCTAAGAAGACAGCAGCCAGTAGCCATTGTGGAAGACGGTCTGTCAGAGGAATTAGCCTACCACTGCATGGGAAGGGAGGATGACAGTCTGCTCTGTTAGCCATCACAATCACTTTATTTCACCAAGTACACTGAGACAGATACAACCATTGTGAAAGCTTACTTTTCTTTCTGTGCATTTGCACAAAAGAAGAATGTTGAGAAAAGTGTTTTTCAGACATGAGAGGGTTATATGAGAAAGTCATTTGCAATAGTTTTAACTTTCATAATTTTCAACTGCTCTTAAAATATGCCGGATGGGGTAACATGACTGCAGATGTTGTATAGAACCTATTCAGAACTGAAAACTACACTGATTCAGCCTCTTTGAAGCTCTGTGGGTTGTGATTTTGTTTTGCTGGTTTCCTGACTTAAAAACAAAGATTATAGCTAAACAATGTTGCCAGTTGGCATTTAAGCTAATATGGCCCACCTTTGTAGGGATTTAGTTCCTTCATAGTTAACCCTTAGCAAACCAGTTGATGCATTTTGCATCAAAAACTGCATCCCGTCTCCCCTAGAGTGCTAACTTAGTCAAACCAGAACACACTCAAATGTCTGTTAAGGATAAACATCAATGATTCAGCATAGAAAGCATTAAAAAAAGCATTCCTTATAACTTCATATCATCAAGTTTTTTGCATCAAAGGTTGATTGTTGTCTGCCATGTTTGCAGTAGAAACAGGAACCGTTAGCAAATAAATCAGTATGACTTTTAATGGTGCAAATGTACCTCCCAAGAGATATTTGCTGTGTGTTGAAAATAACATACAGGCAAAACAACGAACATTTTAAAATTGTATTTAACTCTTGTGAAATGTTCCATAAAAAGTGGCATAGAACATGTATTGTATCACCTAAATGCCAAATCACAGCATATCTGAGTAGCCTGTTGAACCTTAAAATAAAAATATATGGCATGCCCAGGTAAGACAATGAAAACCAAGCAAAAAAGCCAAAAGCTCAAAGGGTTAAATTCCTTTGTCGTGACGTTTTTAATGCTAAGAGCACCATTGTAGTGCTAATTATAGTACTAACTGTACCTCCAAAAGAAGAGCAATTATTAGTAAACAATATATTCAGATATTTAGTATCAGGCAATTTTCAGATCAGCTTTCAGATGGTTTTATGTTACATAATGAGATTTTGGCCGAAAGCGACTCAAGAAACCTTCTCTGCACACGAGGGACTGCATCAACCTTTACAAGGGAACACGTTATGTCATCATCGGCACACAGGAGCCTTGACTCCCTCACTTCTTGCTGTGCTCAGACTCACATCTGCCCGCATCTCACCCTCAGTTGTGTTCTACTCTCAGCATCATGAAAGGCCACGCAGCTATTTGCCAAACACAAAAACAACAAAGGCTTGCTGTGTTTCTTTTCTCTCACTTCCTCTCTTTCATACACACACACACACACACACACACACACACACACTGTCTCATTTTATCTCACGCACATCCTCTCTCTGCTTGTCCGTTTCTTTGAATACTATACACAAAAAACACCACACATACACACTCTCTCTCTCTAACCCCTGGGCACCGTTGAGACACCTGCGTTGTGCTGTTCTGTTTCTGTGCTAAAAGTTAATTGGCCCACCGGCAAAATGGCCTGCAGTAACCTTGACAACGCTGACCTGCTGAGAGACAGATCAGAACTCAGAGAGATACCTTACATATACACACAAACAACATACACTTACACATACACTGCAGATGCCCACATACACAGGGCATGCACACAGACAGTCTCAAAGTCACATATTGTACGAGGCTGTACTGAACATGCAGTACAAAGTGTTTAATATGGACACACACCCAAAACACACACATATACAGTAGTGCATGTTCACTGCCATGCATGTGGGTTCATAGAAGCTCTCCCGCTCTGCAGCATATTCACACACATTTCCAGCAGTCCCCTTCTTCTGTCCAATCTGCTAATTTGTGGTGTATTATTTATGGGTGCTGAGGTGCTCCCCAGATGCTTATAAAGGCAAAACGCCACAGTCAGCTTCTTTATTCACACCTCCCCCTCTCTCTTTCTCTCCATACCTCTATTACCCCCTTTCATCCCTCTATTCTTTACTCAAGCCTACAATCTCTTTATTATTTCCCTTTTCCCTACACCCATTGGCTCTTTCCATCCTGTCCTTTCTTCTCACCTTCTCTACTCCCTTCAATGTTTCCTTTCATCCTACCTTGCATTGCCCTCATCCCTTTTACCCCCCCATCACATGCCAGCTTCATACCCCCTCCTCATTACTTCCCCTCGACCCTTGTCTTTCCTCTTTTCCTCTTCTTGTGCATCCTTCCTCCTTTTAGTCTCTCTAACAACCCATCTTCTTCAAATCACGTCCATCTCTGCTTCCATGGTGGCAATTCAGCTGTTCAGTAAAGAGTCAAATAGAGGTTGTTGGTTCATCCTCATTCTAATAGAAAGCCTATGGAGCACCCATCTTCTGTTCCTACATAAACCATTTATTAATGCACTTCACCATTTACTTTAATGGCTTGCCCAGCCATTTACCACATGCAATGAGGCGTTTAACCCACAACAGGATTTATTCATGCTAAAATGATGCTCTTTCTTTCTTTTTAACTTCATTTGCTTCTCTTAAGCCAATGGGTTTTTTATTTTATTTTAACACTTGCAGGTAAGATAGGATTGGCATATCAAATTTGAGGTTTAGGTTTTTCTCGCCGAGGATCATTCATTAAACATGGGAGAATCCATCACCAGTTTATCTTTTTGATGCAGAGGTATTGCATTGCGATGCATTGCAATTATTCCACAAGAAAAAACAAACAAAGACTTAATCTTAGGATCAAAGTTGCAATGAAAATGTACTTTGGAGTAAATGATTATGAAGCACACCTGATCAATTTAATCCCTGTCCATTTGACCCAAAGAGACCTCCAACTATCTGTTGTTGGCAGGGACACAGCCGTTCCTTGTTACCAATATGATTTATTATTCTTGTCAAGTTTTTAAAAGATGAAATCACCGAACTCCCTGCTATGTAGCTGACATTGCATCCTCTCGAAGTTACAGAGAAGATGAGATATTCCTGCTCCTTTGGTAAAACCCACGTTTTGTGATTTTCATGTTTTAATCTTAATTGAAGGATTAGAAAGTCCTTTGTGAGTTGGGAAAATTCCTCAGCTTCTTCGGTTTTCAGAGTACAGGAGATAAGCCAAGAAAAACAACACTAACCAAACAGCTGTTGTCACGTCAGTAGTGAATATAATTATTGATACTTAATACTTTATTTCTTTCATTTAGATATGTATTATTTTTGTTTTGGCAGCTATTTTCTTGACATGAATACATCAGAGTTGAAGGTTTGATTTTAAACTGTATGTTACTATTGCATAAATTTATGTCATTACTGGTAAAGCGGGCTCCCAGTCAGGTTTAGTTTTATGGGACTTGGTGGAATTGATAGTGATCAAATTGTGGTTTGGTCAAGATTGCTAAGAGTGAACATAACGGCTCAGGATTACCCTCTCTCTTACAGTAGATGTACATGTGCAATACTAAATCTATTCCAATAGAAAGACAAAGCATTATCTTTCACCCATCTGTCTCCAATCTATCTGTCCACCCATCCCTCCATCTATCGCTCTATAGTCTGTTTCCATCTTTTCTCGCCTGCGTGTTAACCCACCGTCCCCTCCCTCCATCCATCTCCATCCAATGTCGTCTCTTGATCCTTTGCTGCTGAAGTTTTATTAGCTCCATAAATGTTCCTGAGAGCCTGCAATATCGCTTAGCTAAAGCACTAGAAGAAAAGGAAGAACTAACAAGAGAGAGAAAAAAAAGGAAAGAGAGGCAGCGTAGTAATATCGCTTAGTCTCGCGGATGACAATTCAAATAAGAAAATGTATTAAAACAAAATGGCGTCAGGGACATTAAAGTGAATTAGCCAATTACAAATGACCATGTATGTGCCCTGCTGCCTTAACCTCACAATATTTTTTTTTCCCCCGATAGTAACTCATCTAAATTTGTTGGACGTCTTTTGGGCATGGGGCCAGAAAAGCTTTTATATCCATAAAGGCCTATGGATCACAGAGAATTGCATTAAGCTGTCCAATTTAATTACAGTATCGACAAAACATAATAGATACTTACAGCCTTACAGAGAGCGATGGTTAGAGGAGGGGGAAGAGCAGGGGAGAGAAGGAAAGAGAGGGAGAGAAACGAAAAGTGCAGACAATGTCCATTTATAATGCTGATGCAGTGTATGTATCAAAGGAGGCGTTTGAGGAATGTGTGCATGTGTGTGTGAGTGTGTGTCTCTAACGAAGGATTTGCAAGGGCCCATGAGAGCTTTTGAGAATGCTTAGTTTGATTTAGATGCTACAGCTCCCTGTCTGGCCTGATGGCTGTTTCACTCGCAAACACACACAACACACGGCACTCTACACTCTACACACACACACACACACACACACACACACAATCTTTCACAATGTCACTTGTATACACACACCTGTCTGCACACACACACACACACACACACACACACACTTACTTAGATCAGTGTAATGGAGCGAGTTAGGAGAGCGGCTGTCCTGTCCCGTCCCGTCCCAGCCAGCCTGGGCTGTCATCCTCCCGTCCACCATGATCAATAGAGGGGCACAATATTTTTATTCATAAAGCGCCCACTTAATTAAATCACAGGGAGTGGAGAAGGGTGGGGTGAGGTGGGGGGGGTTGAAGGCAGGGGGAGGAGGAGGGATGAGGTGGGGGTTACAAGATGAGGCAAGGGCACCGAGTCGAAAGACTGATGAAGAATTACAAAGACTGGAAAGAAAAGGGGGGGAGGGGAGGGGGGTTGGTATGGAAGGAAGACCATTATGTGTGACCGCCATTTTACTAAAGTACACCAGGATACAGAGGACAAACTTAAAGGCAATATGTGTCAGGACGTGATGTGATGGCAAGTGGTGGCAACATTTTCCAGTTGCCTAACAATGGCACGTATTATGTCATGCTTGTACAGAGCAAGCTTTCAGGGAACACATGCAGTTAGGAAGAAACACATGCTAAAAATTAGTGTTGACAAGAATCAAACTAGAACTTGCAAACTTGGCAAAAGAGAAAAAAATCTAAAGGTAAATACATTTATTTATAGACTGCCATAACAAGCTGTAAAACTTTAAAATATCAACAACAACAAAAAGTCCTCACTATGCAGTCCTACTGTCTGCAATGCCCTGCCAGCTTGTTGGATAATATATATCCCCCCAGTTTGTTGGCACAAGTCAGAATCACTCAAGTAGAGTGGCTCTGTAACCAAGACTACAAGTCCATGGTTGTAATGGGAAGGTTTCATTTTTGAATGCATGGAGCTATACGTCTGTGACATTGCCAAAATGCAGCATTTATACTCAGTAAGTTTTCCCAGGATAAATGAAGGTTAGTTGCTATAAGTCCTTTTTCAACTTGCCCAATAGAATAATGGTTAGAGTATCATATACAAAGGCTGAGTTTGAGTTATTTCCCCTCAGATGCCACATTGCAACAGCAGACCTCCCCGTTTGCTGTTGTAATGTGATAATATATATATATATATATATATATAT